>VZSZ01009115.1:359156-396604 GCA_013398815.1 Ibidorhyncha struthersii
GTCCCACCCAGTTGCTTGTCTTTGCCTGGACAGGGCTGTCTGTGTCCCTGTGGGAGAGGGACAGCCTGCTGCCACTGCTGTGAGAGGCTCCTGCGGGCAGGGCTGGGGCTTCTGTGGAGCAAGTCACAGCTGTTTCCACGAGGCCCAGGGTGGAACTGCCAAAACTGGCACTTGGCCTCTGTTGCCAGTGGGGTTGAGCTATGCTGATAATAAACATCTGTGCTTCCTCATGTCTCACCTGTCTGCTGCTTTGGTTTTTTTCAGGAACAGAATGCTGCAGCATTCCTCCTCTCCTGAAGCAGTGACTTTGTTGTGTGGCTCCTGGTAGCTTATATGGTAACTCTGAAGATACACACCCGGTTAGATAAAGGGGAATTAATGGCAAGGATTTTAGTGTTTAAACTGGAGGAATAGGTAGTTGTACTGTTGCTTCTAGCTCTCAAGCTTGACTGTAAGGAGGAAGATAGGTCAAACCCGCAAAAATTAGCAAAAGAAATTTTTATGCATGTATAACTGTGTCTAAATAAAGCTTTTACAGCTAAAGAATTATTAGCTCTTTCCTGAAGTTATTCATCTGAGAAATTCAGTGCTTCTAAAAGACATATTCCCAACTAAATTAGTTCTCATTTTTGCAACAGGAAGGCCCAAGTCTACATTAATGCATTTGTATCAAAACCAGATTAAATATAAATTCAGATGGATGTTCTACAGAGGTACATATTCAGCAGGTTAATGCTTATATTAAATATTCAAACTTTAAAAGCTGGATTATTGATCAAAGTGTTTTTTCCTGGTACGTATTTCAAATACTCTTCAATGATTTTTATTTAGGGGTTCAGAGGACTTGGGTTGTGCTGGGATGTAACCTAGAGCTCAGTACCTGGACAGAAGTACCATAGGAAACTGCGTGTGAAAAAACAAACAAACAAACAAACAAACAAAAAACCCAACAGTATGTGCATGCCCAAAGAAAGGGGCGGACGGTGATGTTCCAGTTTGGGGTGGTAAGAGGGAAGGAAAATTGTAAGCTGGGCTAATAGTGTTGCTACAAAATCAGTAAAATATGAATATTTAATTTCCAAATGCCACATCTACTAAATTTGTTTCAAGAGTGAAACCAAACTTTCATATTCTTAATTCTCTTTGGCGCTTTTGATCAATTCATTTAGAATTTCATCCTTCTTGAAAAGTGGTGGGCATTTGTGATTCACAGAAAAAGTGCCATACGTTGCTGGAAGCCGTGAATATATTTGCAAAGAGGTACGAAGCTCTCAAAGCTCAAAAGTATCTTTACAGATGTCAGTGACCAGGGTTTATCTTGGGAATGTTTAATGAGGTGGCTCAGGATAATAACAAACCAGTTGTTTAGATGTGGGTGACATGAAGTTTTTCACAAGTATAGCTGTATGTTTGAGCATAGTGATGTTAACGTAGGGTGACTCAAGTTCTTAAGTCATGAGAAATTATATAGAGGTTAAGGAAATTTAAGATGGTGTAAGAAACCTAGGTTGTTATTTTTAACTGTGAACCTGTAACTGGCTTGTTTTCCTGTATTTGGTTTCTTTACTCTGAGCACATGCTATGAGCTCATTTCCATGCTGTGTAAAAATATTCTTTTTTGTTACACGCAAGTTGCTTAAAATTCGTTGGGCAGTTCTGTGCATGTCTGTGTCAGGTGTTCGTGGACTGGGTGTCTGTAGTCCCCATTGCTTGTATTTGCAAAACAATGGAAAACCGTTGAAGGTCAAAGCTTATGTCTCATGATAACCTGTAATGTGAGTATTAAAAGTGCATTCGGGCTTTTTGAACTTCTCCTTTCCATTTTTATTTATTCTTTTTGTATATCTTAATAACAAAAAGCTCTAGCTTTTATCTTCGGAGCGCTCTGAAAGCGGGACTTCCTATCCTGCCTAGATCGATGCATTATAACTGAGTTTCACTGTCTTGAGACAGACTTTTGCTGTTCTCTTAGCTTCAGCCGAGGGGCTGAAATCTATCAATGAGAGCAATTTAGGGCTATCTATCATCTGCCTTTTCAAACCCTCCTTCCTGAGATCCTGCTGGAATGTATAGCTACTGCACTTGCTGTGTTCACAGCCTAAAAGGACTTAGTACGAAATAGAAATTCCGTGGTTGTGCTGTGAGACCTGGGGCATCTGAATGTCAAACTCTGTCTGATGAAATTGCATCTTCTCCTACTTTAATAGGATTGTGATGATAATATAGTTTAAATTTATAGTTGTCATAAGGATAAGGTTGGCAAGTAGATCAGAGATGAATTGGAATTGACCCTGTTTTCTTTTCTCTTGAGTTAATTTACTGACTTACCAGGCTATCAGTTGCTCAGGATTCAGCGCATGAGTAATTTGTGTGACAGGTTGGGTTGTCTTAAACTTTTTTTTAAAAATAAAATATATGACTTATATGCATATAATGTTTAACCCTTGTGTTTTATATATACAAAGTGTATATGTATATAATGTTTGAAGATAAAATGTCTTGTATAAAATACTAATGTATATTTATTTCATTTCAAACGTATAAAATTCATAAATATATATGTATGTGTATATATATATGAAAAAGATGCTACACAAATGCTTCTATCTCTGGCATCTTTCCTAAGAAACATTATTCTTAAGTCCCTCAACTCAGCACATTTTATATGGGGTTATTTTTGCTAATGTAAGTGGCAAGAGTCTAATGATTAACATTTTAATTTTTGTGGTATTTCTTACTCAGCTAGGAGTACCAGCTTTTAACAGGATTTTTTTTTTTGTGATCATCTGGAAGATGTGCTGTTTTAGAAGGCAATGAGCAAAGGCTGCAGAGAAGCAGGGTAGACCTCTCAGGCAGTGTTTGTATTGTAGATATTTCATATGATGCTTATAGGATAAACTTACTGTGGTACAGGAGCTGTGCCTCACTTTATGTTGCCTTCTCCCTTACTTCCTCTATGTTGTTTTTCCTTCTGTTAGTGCTGACTCTATCACAAATGCAGGAGTTAGCTGACTTGGGAGAAAGAATTTCACGCCAATCAGTTTTCTTTGTGTGGAAAGATAAATCTGCCGACTCTCCCTGCCTTGTATTTATTCTGAAACGTTGGCAGTTAGATTTTCAGGAAAGAGCGTGAGTTGATACCATCTTGAGCTCATTTTTGTATGTAGTCAAGGCCAGATGCAAAGATTTCCTGTTCATCCCAGGGAACAGTGGTAGAAGTTCTTGAACCACTTGTAACTGGAGCAATGTAAGCGATCCTGTTTACCTTCCGGTGTAGGTTGAGATGCTGGAGGATAAGGTTTATGTTATGGCTGCGTATGGTAATGAGTAGCTAGACTTGAGGAAAACCAAGTAATCCCTTCTGGGTTATTCAACCTACGTGGTTTCCTTCAGTGTAAGTGGTTATGGTTAGCAGCTTGAACTCCTGCAGATGCCCCCTGTGCATCAGGAGTGGCAGAAGTCACTTAACTATTGCTTAGGATTAGCTCTAATTACTTACAGGGAGGGAAGGGATTTGGGTTTTTTGGTTTTGTTTTGTTCTAGGCAAATTTCCGTGAACGTATTGCTCAACCAAAAGACTTATACAATAATAATACAAGCAAAAGTGTATGAGGAATAGTAGATTCTAGGAGAGAAGGCAGAAACACACTGATATGTAAACAGAAGCAGGAGTTTACTGATGGCGATTAGAACTTTTTAGTTCTTCTGAGACATGAGTTAATTTAAAATGTATGAATTGTTAATACTCCACCTTTTTATTGTATCCCTTATTTTGCATTGGGTATGCCAATGGAAGTTAAGCCAGTGAAACCTACTTCTGTTTTATCAGAAAGCTGCTGCAGTTGTCAGACATTGCTTGTGAGCATCTGTCACTTTTAATACTGGGTTGGCAAAGACCCAAATTGGTAATGAATAAATGAGCTCTAAGATCTGAACGGGCGGTGGTTGTATCAGAAAGCTTTGGTGGCTAGCTGCATACACAACAGGCAACACTTCTAAATACTGAGTCTAGACTAATTAGGCTATTCTAATATGTGGGTTATTGATGAAAGCACTTAAAACTTTAGTTGAAAGAATCTTAAAAGAAACGAAAAAAATAAAAAAAAAAACCCACCCTCAACCAAAAAACCTACCCAAGAAGTCCCTCTTGAGATTGAAATTGAGAAGTATTGCTAATTCCAGCTGTGTAGTCAGAGTAATATGCCAGCTGTCCCAGACCTGGATTTGACAGCTGACTGCTGTAGGCAGAGTGACAAGCAGTAGACAACAGGAGTGATTATTTTTCATACTGTCTGGGGGGAAAAAAAGGTACAGAAAATACTATTTTTTTTTTTTTTTTTTTTAGTGGTTGTTTGGCACAGAATGAGAAAACACTGGGGCAGCAGCAAAAGCAGCATCCCCCCCTCTCCACGCAGACATTGCCAAACCGTGTGCGGCAAAGTGCTGTATTGAATAAATATGTTTTTTGGCAGATGAACTATTCAGTTCTATAGGCTATGAAACAGGGTATTTTTCTTTTTCAGTGTTTGAAAGGCATTGAGATACATGGGTTAAAGTGGGTGAAATTTTCTGTGTAAACTCAGAAGATGAGAAGAGGTAACTGCTTACTTCAGAAGGAGAGAGAGACAAAGTTTGCTTTGGGAAGTGTTACAGACCTTTCTGCGTGGCCTGGGACAGGTCATACAGTCTTTCTGGCCCTTTTGCAAAGCATTTAACATATGTGCTTAAGCTTAAATGGTTATTCCTGTAAGTGCATTCATAGATTTACAGGTGCACATGTCTAAATTATTTGTCTTTACTCACCTGTGAAAAGAAGACATTATATTTTTCAGAAGATAAATCATAACTACTTTGGGAGTGCTCAGATGATTACAATGATGGAAGCCACGTAAATTCTGGCATAAACCCCCCACGTTTTACCAGGTATGACCTCTGTGCTGGCTGCATCACATTCTGTGGCAGCAACTGCCGTATATTTCAGAGCTGGCTTCAATGGACATGGTAAAAACTGATACCTCTAGTTGTTGGGAAAATTTCAGCATACCAATATTATTTTTTTTTATTGTGTTTAACAAAAAAACACCAACACCAAGACCCAGCATCTGATGTTATTCTTAAATTGGAGACTTCTTCCCTTTATACTTCTCTGATATGAAGGAAGTCTCTCAAAATTTGATTTCAAGAAAAATGTTTTGCTAAAAAATACCTTTTTGATTCCACAAGGATTCCAGAGCATTTATTTTTATCTTTATTGTTTAGAAATAATCGTGGAGAGAAAGAGATTGAACAAATGCCTTTTGCAGACTTTTTTCTGATAGGAGATATTATTATATCCAAATACCCTATAGTTCTGTAAACTGTAATGCACTGTTGATCAAACCAAATTCTTGATATCTGTTACTACCTGTGCGTAAGTTTCACAATCTAATTCTGTATTATAGGAAAAAGAATTTCCTGCCTTCTGGTTCAACTGTGTCTTCAATTTCATATAACACCTGGTTCTTCTATTATGAAAAAGAGTGCGTCTCTGCACTTGTATACATTTTATAATTTTTAATATATTTTTTCTTTTTAAGGGCAAAGATTCTTAATGTTTTTATTCTCTCTGTGTATAAAAGTTATTTAAAATGTTCTTCACCCTTCCAGTCTCTCTTCTGTGAACTTCCTATAATTGTTTCTCAATAGAGACAAAACAAATTCATCAAGAAATCAAAATAAAGTTGTTACAAAGTAGTAGCTTTAAAGCATGAATTTCTGGGAAGTTTGTAGCTTGGTGAGAGAACTATATTACTTCTTTCAACAGCGTAATCATTTTGTTCTGGTAGTATTTGTGTTCCTTTCATTTTGATAAAGAAGTCATAGACGGTTATAATGCATAGACCATAAAGCTATTGGTCTTAGCAGTGTTTTTGTTCTGAAACTGTGCGGTCAGAGGCATCCAAGCAAACAAACAAGAGTGGGAAAAAGTCATCCTTGACTTGCAGAATAGGATTATGGTTAGAAATGAAGTATTAGATGTCTGGAAGGAAATACATAAAATGCATGGTAGTACAGAAGGGCAACAGCATCCTGGCTGGTATGAGGAATAGTGTGGCCAGCAGGACTAGGGAGGTGGCTGTCGCCTCGTACTTGGCACTGGTGGGGCCCCCCTCGAGTACTGTGTTAGTTTTTGGCCCCTCACTACAAGAAAGACATTGAGGTGCTGGAGCGTGTCCAGAGAAGGGCAACAAGCTGGTGAGGGGTCTGGAGCACAAGTCTTATGAGGAGAGGCTGAGGGAACCAGGGTTGTTTAGCCTGGAGAAAAGGAGGCTGAGGGGAGACCTTATTGCTCTCTACAAGTACCTGAAAGGAGGCTGTAGCGAGGTGGGGGTCGGACTCGTCTCCCAAGTAAAAAGTGATAGGACAAGAGGAAATGGCCTCGAGTTGTGCCAGGGTAGGTTTAGGTTGGATATTAGGAAAAATTTCTTCACCGAAAGGGTTATCAAGCATTTTAACAGGCTGCCCAGCGAGGTGGTGGAGTCACCATCCCTGGAGGTATTTAAAAGACTTGTAGATGTAATGCTGAGGGACGTGGTTTTGTGGTAACTTGGCAGTGTTAGGTTAGTGGTTGGACTTGATGATTTTAAAGGTCTTTTCCAACCTAAATGATTTTATGATTCTACACATTGAAGTCTTGAGTAATACTACTTCTCCTGTGCAAGAAAAATGTTCTCCAGCGTCACAAGTCAGTGGATGTTCTTACAAGGTATTCTACTGAGTTTCCATTAAAATATTCTGGACCTCCTTCAGTTTATAATTCTGTGTGTATCCATGTGTATTAGGTACGATATTACCTTTTGTGTTCTTTTTAGTAAATCAAAGCCTAGAATAAAATGTATCCAAGAGATCTACTGGAATCCTAGAGGAGGAGCAGTTTGAGATAGGAAATAAATTGGCATGTGTTATCTACTGAATCTCCCAGGAGAAAAAACTCAGGGGTTAAAATCTGGACTGCTTTAGTGAAGAAGCCGATACGTATTTCAGTATGATATTGTCTACTATTGGCTACTGTCTGAATTTGCCCTTGGGGGAAAAAGTCATGCATGAGCCTTTCTTTTAAGAAACTGCTCTAAGTTTATTTTAGTTAGCAATTCATTGTTGACTGATTGCTTAGCTTTCCTGAAACAACTTTAAGATAGAATTTTCAGCTTCGCTTCTTAATTTAGGGGAATAAGTAGTAGAATTTCAAAGTGATTTATTTGAATCAAAAAGCCATGAAGCAAGACCGGGATTTTTATTAGAACAAAAGTACAAATATTAAGGTTTAGTTGCATCAGTGACTGTTCACATCACAAAATTTATTTGCAGTAAATGCCCTACAAATAATTGTAAAATTTTTTATACCAATCAGCCACAAGCAAGGTAGAACAAAGAAGTTAGTTTTGTTTGTTTTTCTTTTTGATTGACAATAAAAACATCTTTCATATTTAGCTCCATCGTTACGTGCTAACTAGAGCTATATCTTTCCTCCAACTCCAAATGTTCAGCATTTATTCCCTACTTCATTTTCAGGACCTTTCTCCTTTTTAAAAGGAAGGATTTTTTTTCTGGCAAATGTTTGAATTTGGAATCAGCATCCAGTTAGGTGGAGATTTCTTTGTATTATGTGGTACTTGCTTATACTTCATCTGTATTCCTATGGGAAGTTAATTTTGAGTACTTACTTGGCAGACAAGATAGGAGGTACAACGCTTGACAAAAGCATTCCTATTAAACTGTCTGAGTGCATGCAATATTTTCTTTTAAAATGGGGAACCAGTACAAAAATCAAGTGATATAGCCAAGCTGTAATAACTACATTTGTAAAATCAAGGTAAGGGCGCACACAGTGTTCACATCTCTTGCGCATCTGCCTCCTCGCGATACCAGGGGTGTGTAAGGGAGGCTGTTCTCCTCCTTCACTTCATTCAGTGAGTCTTCTTTCACAGCTGTAGGTTAAAATGGTAAAGAATGGAATCACAGCTGGAGCTTTGGTGTCTTTGCATTGTGAGGGAGTAAGCAGGGAACTGGTAAGTGGAGTTACTAGAATTTAGTCTTGCTCTGTGCAATTCTGCAGAAGACAGTTAGTGTATCCTCTTGAAATGCTGCTTTAAAACAAATGTTTTGTGTTCCTCTCACCCCTTCTGAAAGCAAACAGGTTTAGTGCCAAAAAGCCTGTGTAACTCAGTAGTTACCAGATGCAGACTCAGACTTGTCCTTAAAAGAGTTGTGGTGCATGGTAAAGGTGACTTGGTACACCACTGCTTGTAACCTTTCCTGGCAGAGTCATTGCTGAACATAATCTTTGACATGAAACCCTGAATTACTTCACAGCTGTGAGAAAAGCTACCTGATATGCACATAGTAAGGAGCTGGAGTTTAAAATATAAATGGATGATTTACTTTGATGGTAGCTATATGCATGCAAATCTTTGGAATCCTTCCCTCCCTATAGAAAAGCAAAACCTGATAACTTCATAGGAATAGCTTTATTATGGGAAGTTTTATGAAAATGTTGCATTCCATTGTTAAGCATAAATCAGCTCTGTGACACAGGCTGCACTACTGCAACTTATTTGGCAAATGAAAATAATACCTTCACCATGGGCAACTGGAATATTCATAAATCAGGAAATGAATCTGATCTTTTTTATATATATATGCATACACATACATATAAATGCTAAGACTGACACTCCGCTGCACACGTTCACTTTTGCTAGTGCTCCCAGTACTCAAGCAAGGTATGCTCATATGTAGGTAGTTTGAAATTTGAAAGCTTCTCTCTCTCTAAACACTGTCAAAACCGCAAAAAACAGCTCATGTCTCGAGACTTTCTCAGGACGTGTTTATTCTTGTTGCATGAACTTGAGTAGTCTCAGCCTCGTTCAGCTTATCCAGCCCATGCCTCATGCTTTGAAAATAGAGTTGGTACTTATATCTGAAACAGGAAAGTTTAAAGTAACATATAAAATACATTTATGTAACCAAATTGCGATGATTCTCACCTCAGAAATGCTTCTCAATAGCTGCGGCAGCAGCAGCTATTGGTGTGTATCCTTGCATTCACTTGAGTGTGATGTTGTATTTCTAATAACCCAAAAGTTTAAAAGCACTTTGCTTTTGCACTTTGCAGGTTGTTATCAAATAATTGAATTTGTAATTTTGTAGTTTACTAAGACTTCAGGAGTATACTTGTCTTGGCGATGCATCCCAAGAGATGCTTTTATTATTTCTTGAATGACACTCTAAGTGCTGTGCTCAGCCACCCTAATGAGTGGGGAAAGGAGCTGTTACTGACAACACGTTCCCTTTAGATTTGGTTAGGGCAGTAAATAAAAGGTACATAATTTGCATAAGCCTATTAAGTGGTATTCTCAAGGGGAATAGCAATAATTTCTGATGTGGTTTTCAGTGCTGACAGCTGATCCATTTACAAATTGGGTATTGAAAGGAGTTCCAGTGAGAAGGATAAAGTGGATTGGCTTGTGGCTGTTACACAGCAGTGTCAGGAAAATGCAGAAAGCATAAGTCCTCCTGTGAGCAGAGAGTACCCGGTCCTGTAAAATGTCTGGAGTGAATGGAAAAACAAGTTATACCAGTACTGTAATTTGAAAAGTAATGTGATTTCAAAGATTTAAATGCAGGTGTAAAGAGATTAGTGAGAGCAGCATACATTACATGTAGATATATAATTTAACCTGAGAGTACACAGATGTTTGTTTTTTCTGTCTAAAATAAGCCAAAATGAATCACAAGGAAATTGGACGTATGTTTTTTGCACTGACTTGTTTAAATCTGTTTCACAACAAACATTTATTTGAACCTCTCAACTTGTGTGTGGGGGGTGAAAAAGCTTTTGTGCTTTATGGTGTTTCTTGGAGTGGCAGATATAAAAGTTCAATACGTCATCCTCCTTAAATAGAAAGCTTCTGTATGCTGTCCCTTAAAAAAAAGGGCTTGTAGAGTAACTTGACTTGGTAAAAGTCCATGAAAAGGCAAAAATAAACTTTCCTTTAGGTCTTTATATAATTGTTTCCTGTTTCTCATTTAGATGTCCCCTATGGAAGGTGTCCCGTTGTGTTACCTTACCATTCGAGAGGGTGACACAATGGTAAGGCTGGCCAAAGTTTGTATGTCACTGTGGCTCCCAAAGATAAAAATGATTTATTGGTAAGCACAGTTATGAAATAAGTATCTCAAAATCTCCCTTTTTATTCAGAGGTGGAAAATCAGTCGAGCCTGAATTGCTGGGATGCAAATATGCGCTCAGAATTGGGCTTTACCATTGTCTAGGACATCTCGGAAGCAAATGTTTGGGTTTCGTTGTCTTTTAACACAAATGTATAAGAGGGTTTTCGGTACAAGTAGTTTTTAAAAATGTTGACTGGTGTAGAAAAATCAGCTCTAGAGACAAAAAGAGAAGAGATTTGGACTGTTTTAAACCCCTTCATTATTAAAAAAAAAAATATTTGTCATAGCTTAACAAGCAGATTTTAATTTGCAGAATAGCCAAAATGTTATTCAAAGTCAACATTGGATTGTGTTCATACTGTTTGAAATTATGATTTTATTAACACTGTGTAATTAAAATGACAAGTGGAAAATTAGGACTTGGCATTTGGGAATAGTTTTATTGATACATTCCATGATATATTTTGCATGCTTATTCAGCCTGCAAGTGTGTGTAACTTCTTAGCCTTCTGGCCATTTGTTGAAACTTAAATTAATGAAAGCCTTTTCAAAAGATACTACAGAATAGCAGATATTGACTTTGAGATAATGATTCAAGCTATAATTATCTCTGGTCTCTTCACACATTGTGAAATATTTGCATAGATGTCACCAAAATGTTTTAACAAATACAATTCATATTTGTTGAATGCTTTCTGATTTGAAAATGCGGTGCCTTTATGCCCAGAAATAACATGTCAGATTATTGTTGCAGCAGTTTTTGCTTCTGTGCCAGCAAAATAGGCAGCTTTGATTAACGGTTGCAATGCAGTCAACAGGATTGTAGTTTGTCAAGCAAGGCTGCCTTAGTTCCAGTGTGGAAATGCCTGCAGCAGCAGGAGCTTTGGACTGCTGGGTTGCCTGCGTAGCTAAGGTTTGCCTGCTCTTCTGGGTCTTAACTGGCAGGATCTTTATGATAAAGGCTGCCGTTCTTTTAAGCACTTGGTTGATCCCTACTGGAATTCTGAGATGCACAATATTGAGATAAAATATTTTTAAACATAAGTATTTTGAGAACAATAAATTTGGAGAATGATCAATCACTGGAACAGCCTCTCCAGGAATGTGGTGGAGCCCCCACTGCTGGAAGTTCTCAAGACGTGGCTGGACAGGGTGCTAGATAATCTCGTCTAGGCTCCCTTTCCCATGAAAGGATGGACCAGGTGATCTCTCGAGGTCCTTCTGTGATTCTGTTTTAATGTGGTTATGTGACAGATTGTTTGCATACCCGTTTCGCCAGGTATATTACCAGAGGAATATCAGGAGTGTCTCAAGGTGTAGTCAGGGCTCCCAAGCTGTTCAGTGCAATGACCTAAACTTGCAGCACAGCCAGCACTGCTGGGTGCCTGACACACTCTGCAGTCAGCTCCTGAACGTGCCTTTTCTGGTATGGCACTTCAGGGTGAAGTAGCACGCTTTGATAAGCAAAAAACCCTATGGTTATACTCTGCAAAAATTCCAGAGCTGATGGTTGAACAGCTTCATACATCAACGCCGTCTGAAAGTGGCAGGCAGCACAGCCAACCTTAAATTGTCCTAAGCTGAGCCACCACTGTCCTCAATCATTAGGGGTCTGATAAGAAGACACGAGCAAGCCTGACGGCCAGGCTTGCTCTAGAGTTGCTTAATCCTTCACATCGCAGTGAGGCAGGTAAAAAGCAAATATTACTGCTGATTTCAGAAGAGTTCTGGGATGGGTTCTAGGATTACTGTGTTGCTCTCTTTTTCTTGACTTTGTGTCCAGTTTCAGGTGGAAATTGAAACTGGTTCAGACACCTGTGCATACTGGTTTAGATCATAGAATCATAGAATTGTCTAGGTTGGAAGAGACCCTTGGGATCACTGAGTCCAACCATCTACCCTTCTCTATAAAGTTCTCCCCTACACCATATCCGCCAACACCACATCTAAATGTCTCTTAGATGCAGCTCCAAATACCAGAATTGAGATTTTGAAGATCAGGGATCAGAGTTTTGCTTCTTCAGGTTGTTATTTTTCCCATATGGCTTGGTACTGTGCTGCTTTCAGGAGATTGAGGGGAGTATGTGTGAACGTATTTAAAAAAATACATATTGCAGAAAACTTCAGAATTACTGGACTACCCCTAAAATACAGTTGAAAATGTTGTATTCTTCTAGTGCTTTTCATAATGAAAACATCAACAGAACTTACTTCTGCTCTTTCAAAGATGTTAAGGAATGATAGGTATAGGTAGATTTCAAAATTGGTTTGAGGCTGGTTAAGTAAAAGGATCTTTAAGGTAACTGAAAAAAAGGAAGGGATTTTCTTTGGATTTCCTGAGACTATATGAATTTCAGCAACAAGCTGGAATGATTCGCTTGTTCTATACAGCACATACACTTCCTAGTGTCACACATGGCTCTGTAGAAGGGTGTTTAGGAAAATCTGAAGTATTCATGACGAAATCTGTGAGGTTAATTTTGCTGACTCATTTACTCGAAGTAATGGCTTATCATTAAAATATGGGACTAAAGACATTTTTCACTCTGCTAGTGAAATCTTCCCTTTCTTGGCCTTAATCAGTGTAACTTACTCCATATAACAATTCCATATAACAATTATTCCATATAACAATTAGGACAAAATACTTGCCTAGATCAGTGTTGACTTCCAGGTCAGTGGTGCACTGATTCCGCAGAATACTCAGACTTCAACTTGCCATTGTCTTACTTGTCCCCGTGTTGAGTCAGCAAACTAAAAACCAAGTCAAGAGTCTTCTACTGTGCTTAACCTTGAGGCAAATTTTGCTTTATAAGTGCTGCTATACTTGTTCTGAGGGTTTTTTCGAGTGGCACTTTAGTGTTTTAGAGGGATACTTAGAGCTACTACATAGAATCACACAGTTTTGATGGTATTTTCAGAGCAAGCAGTGCAATCTCTATTCCTTTAAATGATGCCTTTATTTTCACAGAATTGAAGTGATAAATCCAGAGTGGATCCTTCGAGAAGTCCCCTGACTCCCAAGTTCATTGCAGTTCATTGCCCAAGTACTGCCATGTTAAAATGCAATTCTGGTTTTTAAACCTTCTCCCCGCCCCAGTAATGAACCTTGAGATACGGATGAGAAAGTTTATTTAAATTGCCTTTAGCTGTGTATATTTAAGACGTAGCGGAATAACCTTTTGTGTAAATTAAAGCAAATATTAGTTTGCATCCCCTGTGCCAGCGTCATTGTAAGTGAGTTGCTGCCTGACTATTTAATTTGGGGCCTTTTCCACTCATAAATATTGATAATTTAGCTGATATTAAATGAAATGGTTGGAAGTTTAACCGTACAAAACTAAACTGAAAACTAGTTATGATGCTTTCTTAATTTGATGAAAATGTGATGACTTAATGAAACTTGTTTTGAATAGGAGTTACTGATATCTAAGAAGATTTTAAACTTAAAGAAAAACTGTGGACCTTCTGGTATACGTTCTTAGTTTTCCCTCTTCGGCCTGAAGCTTTTAATGTGTTTAAAAGAAAAACAGGTTCTTTATCTTGCTGTTTATTTTTGTCAAGAGGAAATGATTTGTACCGATATAGATCTATATGTTATAAAATATATACTGTACTGATATAGATATGTTATAAAATCCTTACACTGATGATTCAGTGATCCTCCTCTCAGTTTAAAAAGGGATGTGAACACTGGCTTCAGTGTTCACGTGTCCGAATTTGCCCACATCTTGCATGTGGAATGAGACCTACCTGGCTGACTTCCACCTCGTATTTCTCTGCAGCTAAAGTTTGCATGCCTTCTGCACTGTCCGCTTTGTAGGTCACCCCATCACTGTGTGCATCCCTCAGGATGGTGGGGGACGGGGGAGAGTGAGCGTGGTGTGATCCCACAGCTCTGTGGGAGCTGGTGGGAAGCCAGCTCAACGCTCACCAAGAGCTCTGGCCTCCTGTGTGTCCCTTGTGCAAGAAGCATCCGTTGTTGCATATGTTGTTGGCCTCGTTCACCGGGAAAGACATCTGAGAGAGGTCTGAAGTAGTGCCTTCTATTTTAAATAGTGCCAATTATTTTCACTGATAGGCACACATCTTTCAATCTCTGAAAGGTTATAAAGGTTTGTCGTGCATTTTATAAACTTTAACAGAAGTATGTTTAATGTACAGGATAGTGAGTCGTTGATTGTACAAGTAAATTCTAGAGGCCAGTACTGGCTGTTGCCTATTACAGGATGCTTTAAGCTTTAAAATATTTAAATTGAATTATTTTTTTCTGACTGACTATAGGACATATTTTATATAGACAAAATATAAATGGAGAAGTCCGAGTCTGACAAAGGCACACTGCATCCATGGAGGACACACCAGGAGTTTTAATAATCTGAAATGCTCTTCTCTCTTTGCATTAGGAAAAGTGACACCTTTAAACATCCAATCCCTAGAACATTTTGGAGCATTCATGCTTGTTCTTTACCTGTTCCAGGAGTGCTTTATTTTCTTGGAATTATTTACCATGTCAGGAACCTGCTTAATTGAGATCTAATAAGGGCATGTCCTAACACAGTTTGATTAATTCTAGATATATCGTTATCAACCTTTCTGGCAGGGCACCCCAGTAACACAGATGTGTCTCATTCATGTATGAATAAATTCCATCTCTAGTGTATTGCCTTTCTTTCTCCAAAATCGTCTGATCCTATTTTATTTACTGTGCAC
The DNA here is from genome assembly GCA_013398815.1 of Ibidorhyncha struthersii. Taxonomy (NCBI): domain Eukaryota; kingdom Metazoa; phylum Chordata; class Aves; order Charadriiformes; family Charadriidae; genus Ibidorhyncha; species Ibidorhyncha struthersii. The sequence goes on from VZSZ01009115.1 coordinate 374,082, forward strand.
TATTAGTGGGTTCAGCAGGCCTAATTCTTGTACATAGGGTGAATTTTGTGATCAGCCAACTGATTATGGATTAGTTTCATGGGAAATAACGTTACAGTTGGAAGAAGAATCTTTGTGAGCAGGTTGCAAGGCTTTTTTTGGTGTGAACATGAATATAACTAGCAAATACTGCCTGATGCTGTCAGTGGTCTCTAGCCCTTAAATATTTGTTTCCACCAAAATACAGATCAGTATGTTAACACTTTTTCCTGTATGTGACAGCACATAGGCAGGCTGTGTTCTGGGAAAGACGGTATACCAAGCTGGCACTGTGAGGGGAGAAGTGGGGACGTATGAACTGGCAAGACACTTAAAATCTGTGAAATCTGTTGGCGTCTATTCTTTCTTAATAGAGTGAAAGTACAGAACTATCTGTGTTTGTGGCTGCAGAGGCAAGTAATACAATGCAGTAAGAGTGAATCTGCAGAGCAAGCCCCGTGGCTACACTACACACATAGGGTTTGGCTTTGGAGTTGATCTCATCTGTTCCCATGATCTGACTGCCCATATGCAGTCAGAGCAGGCAAGGTTCACTCCTGGGCTGCATCTGCAAGTCTTGCTTCATCCATTTCACGTGCTCAGAGACTGCTCTAGTGTGCCTACCAAAACGGGGTAGGTAGGAATAATCAGGAATTTCAAAAGCATCCTTTTGTGCAAACTGAAGCATCGCTGGAGACACACCCTGTAACGCTGATGGTATGTTTTGTGGCTTAGTTTAAAAGATGCCTTTTTTAGTACATTTTTGTTGAGTAACTTTCCTCTCTACTTATTACTGATTATCACTGACGTTTACTCAGCACAAAATGCCTGTGGTCTACCATATCAATTTACTTTAATTCTTAGCAGAGTGTAAATTAGACAAATGTGTGTACGTGTACCCACAAATGAGCGTGCACGTACTTCTGTTGAACAGTTTGTATGTCAATAAGTGTTACAGTCTGTTTCCTCTGACCCTGTCATCCTGGTAGTGATTAAGGCAGGCATTCAGGATGGAGTGATGTCCCAGTATTAATGATTAACAGTATACACTTGGTAATGTCTTTTTTGCACTGAAGGCAGCTGTGACCCTTACCAGCTTCAGCTCGGTGTTTTAACTGCGTTCCCCAGGACGAGGTTTGCCTTTCCCTGAAAATGGAGGAGTGCACTGTGCTTGGACAGGGTTTGGGGGACCTTTTCATGACTTACTACTCTCATCAGTCATTGCCTTGTGAGATTACTTCAAACAATGGGACGTAGTGACTTCTAAATGTACTGTACTCTCTGACCTTGTAAGTGTTTTTTTCACTGCGTGTTTATGCAGTTCATAACGCAGTTCTCATTTTTGATATTGAGATGTTACTGTAATGAGACTTCTAGTTTAAAGGAGACAAGGATTTATAATTGTTTGCTCTAATTTGCTTATGAAAGCTTCAAATGTAAAATTTGAATACCCAAAGCTCCTAATAGGTATTCAGTTGAAATTCTGTGCTTCCACTGGGGACATAAAAAATGGTAAGCTCTTATAACAAAAGACTGGGATCATGAGAGAAGAGTGATTTCACAGCATGCCCAGCCCCAATCTGTGCATCCAAAAGTGGGACTTACAGTGTACAGTTAACCTTGAACAATCTGCATTGGTGTATTTTGTGGAATTTAAGCCTCTGCACCAATGTGAAATGTTGCTACTTCTCCTGATGCATGTGTGGCTTTCCAGGTGTGGAGCTGACGCCGCCTGGTGGTATCAGCCAAATGGGGATCGTCTGCAAGATTGGCCAGTAATGGCATTCTGGGAGCTAAGCAGTTGGTTTTCAGTATTTTACTTGAGGGTTTGTTGGAAATCAAGTAAAGCTATCAAGTTGGGTCAAGTGTTTGGCCTTTTACTCAGGACTGTTTGTCGGTGCTGGTGATTGGTACAACACATGGAAAGTTTCTGCAGCCAATGCCTCCAGAGTGCATGCAATTGCAGTATTAAGGATTAGAAGAACTCTTTAAGGTCTTCTCTAACACTAAAATCTGCTGCAGCTTTTACAGGGAAGATAAAGCAGATGATGTCACTTCTCTGTTCCTTCTTGAAGTATAGGTACGTCACTAGAGGGAAGGAAGAAATTAAATCTCTGAGTCTGGACAGAGAGACAAAATTTTAAATGTTATTAGCTATCTGATGCATTTCAGAAAATAGCATCATTTGAATTTAATAGTTCTACAGATTAAATTTACTGTACAAAAAAGTATATTTCTAGAATACAGCTAGAAGGCAAGAAGATTCTAGTATCAGATCTATGTTGAAACAATATTGGGTTTGTCAAGTCTTCATATCCTTATCTCTCTTCCTGAATGTAACTATTATTTTTACTCTGCAAGGTCACATTGAACCTTGTATACCACCAGGATATTCATCACTTTACAGTCCTTCAAAATTTTCTCCTTCATCTCAGTTTTTCCTTTAATTCTTTCCTTGTATTTGGTTGAAGTTCACTGATTAACAGCATTTTTTTTATGAACTGTTGAAATCTGAAAGAGTTTTGTCATCTTGGGAAATTTTTTTTTAGAAACACAAAGTCTTGGAATGGACTCTTGGGTTTCAGCATTCAAGTTCCTACGACTGCGTATAGAAGCACCATCATTTCTCTTCTCCCCCCCCTCTCCCACCCCCCCGAGTTCCATCTTAGGACAGGCTTAGGTTTCTTGCCTGAATTATTGTTTGGGAAGCTGTACTTTTACTTCTATAATGAATAAAAATGTCTTCTCGTTTACAGCTTAATTTTTTTATTATTTTTAAGATCTAATTTATATCTAAGTCCTCCTGTGCAGGCTTTATTTTTAAATCTAAATAACTTAAATTTTGTGTTTACTCACAATATTTTAGGGGCATATCATTTGATTCTATGTTGTGTCAAGGAGAGTTTTCTAGAGGGTTTATTATATTACACACCCTCATCCCTGTGGTCTGTTTAACCCATAGGATTTGCTTGTGGTTGCTTTGTACTGAAGCCGCTCCATACCTCTGATTACCTGTGTTGCTTTGTTCTGTATGTCTTGCAAACGATCTATATCTCTGAGGCAAGATGATCAGAGCATATGTAGCTATCAGAATGCAGAGTGTATCATGAATATATAATGTTTAGTTTTCTGGGTTTTCTTCTTCATTTGTTTGCCTTTTTGATTGCTCTTAAGTGGTTAGTTCATGTTTGAAAAAATTATGCACAGTGATTCAGAACTTTAAGTGGGTGATATAGCTAATGTAGAACTCATAAGTGTGTGGATACTACTGTACAGCCATTTTTCGTGTGATTTTGTGTTTTCTGTAATTCACTACATCATTTTATTATCAAGTTGCTCAGTATCATTGTGATCCTTCTCAATAAGTTTGTTGTCTACAGATTTTTCTAAGGTAGTTATTCACTCTTTTCTTCAAAATTTCTTGGGAATGTGTGAAGCAATATAAATCCTAGTTTAAATCCTTGGAAGATCCTGTTAACAACCTTCCTACATTGTGAAAAATGTCCTTCACCCTTTTCTGTAGCTTAAGTCTTTATCAACGTATGAGGGGATCTGCCCTCTCATCTTGCAGTATCTCTTCCCTGGTCTTCCCAGGCTGTGAGTGCCTCCCTGTTTTTTTTTTCCCTCCGAAAATATCATTAACATAGTCTTTGTTCAAAAGTAATTAATGAGAATTCTGAAAATAGCAATGCCAAGACTTCTGTTGCCAGTGTGATGAACGTGTGGGTAGTGGGCAGCTGAGCAGGGAGCAAGCAGGATGCCGATGGCGAGTCCCCTGAGGGAGGCAGCTGCAGGAGAGGAGCTCAGCTGTGCCCGCCGAAGCTGTCCTGTGTGGATGCCGTCCTGTGTGGAGCCTGTTGGTCGGAGCTCCCTGAGCTGGACTTGGAAGCACAGAATCCTGAGCTGGAGGCAGATAATCCCGAGAGCAGCTGAGGGCCTGGAGATGGCCATCGACCAGCCAGGAAGGTTCAGCTCCTTTAGGTGCATTTGCATTTCCTTTGCTGTCCTTGCCTCTTACAATTTTCCACTTTTTTGTTCTTTTCTCCTACAAACAAGCTGATAGGACTTCATTTTATGTCAGCAGTTCATTCCTCCCTGCAACTGTTCGTATTCCTTACCTTTTCACAGATGATTTTTGGCTTTTTCCTTTCTCTTCTGTTCTGCTGAGGGAGTCTCAAATCACACGGTGGCAACTACTGGTGTTATCTTGGGAGGTTAATTCATGGGCTACTTATGCTATCAGTTGCTTGCACCGCCTACAGGCCATTTAAGATGTGCTTAAGGGCCACCTAAGCTCCTCTGCAGTCCTGCACTTAAATTTGCAGAAACACCTTCTGTCTGCTATCTTCAGTGTAGATAGGTGACTCGTAGCTAAATTAGATCAGTGTCTCTTCTTCGACTTTAGTGATTTTCCATGTGGCACTCTATCAAAAACTTTATTGAAGAACAGTTTTTTTTCTGCATTTCTTTTCTTAAGCTTTTCTTTCGTAACTGAAGAATATTGGTTTAGCCTGGCATCTTTGGTCAACCCCTGCTGAATCTTGTCCTATTTTATATTTTTTTGTCTTCCGTTACTGTTTCCACCAAATGTTGTTCCAGATACTTTCATCCCATCAAGTCACCTGGTGATAGTTGCTCTATTTTTCTTTAGGCTGCATTTGTTACTACACTGTATTGGTCTGAAAGCACGTTCAGATAGTCTGTAATCCTTCAGTCTTCCTCCATAACAACTCCACCAATACTGTTCTTACTCCGTCTTTATGTGCAGCCCTAGGAATCAGTTTGGCTTCAGTCCTATTAGTTGACTAATTCTTAAGAATTTCACACTTGTTGGCTAAACCTCTTTCCTAATGAAGCTGATCCAGTCCTCCAGCTGGTCTCTAGTTTCTTAGTTTCTCAGCCTGCCCTTTTGGGGCTTTAATTTTTCATGCTCGGAGTATCTACGGCATTAGGTGCCAGAGCACACGACACTGATGCTCTGCATCTGGGAAGCATAGGTCCCGAGGGACTGGTTCCTTGGAGAGAATGAAATGCTGTCTTCAGGGACCTCAGGCCAAGTTTCACTCTGTGGGTAGTATTTGCAAATCCCCCCAAAACTGTTTTCCTGAAGTGTGAACTGATAGTTTTAATTCTGTTGTTACTTGGGTCTGGTTTCTTTAGTATGTTATAACAGGAATATGCACTGCTTTTCCTATCAGCTTTCTGTAGTGCTTGGGGGAAAGGAAATTAGATTTCTTAATGTCTGTTTTATATCAGACATTATTGACCATCAATGGCCAAGGGTGACAATAAAGAAACCTAAACCTGCAAAAAGTACATTCAGTAGGAAAGTTATAATTTTTTAGTTCTGACAATACATAAATAAATCTTTATTTCACATAGCCACCAAATAGTGCAATATACTTACTTTCAAACTCTGTAGGAGTTGTGGATTATTTTTATTTATTACGTATTTATTGAAAATTTTATTCGATGTCATATCCCTGATTTCTGTCCTTAAATTTTACTTTGCTTTCCTGAAAATACTTTTAAGTTGTTTAATAATGATAAACTATATTTTGTTAAAATTATGCTTAATAATCCCCTCTTATGCTTTTACCTTAGTGTTCCTTCTTTTTGTTAATTTTTTGTATTACTTCTGAATAACTATGATAGTTGTATCAAAATTGTCCAAAATTGGAAGCTTTTATGTGTTTTTTCTTTGGATAGTCTGAGAAAAGTGATCACTGGAGTTGCTATAAACAAGCAAGCATTTTTGTCATTGACTGTACACACAGAGACTAATATTCAAATCTGCTTTTAACAGATCGTGAATCTTTGTGTTACCAATTAATGTAGAGATTTTTAACTTTGTGTTTATCTCCACTGGCTGCCACCTGATCCTCAGTGAATTCCTGTGCCTTAAACCTTTTGTGTGCCTCTAAAGAGCTCATTTGTTTACCTTTAGGCTAGCATTTCTTTTATAACCTTCCTGTATATAAAACTGGTAATTCTTTCTGTAAAAACCGTGCTACATTTTAGCTTTGTGCTACTGTGTTGCTTTTTTTAAAAGTTTTTTTTTTTTTTTTTCCTCCTCTTCCCATGTTTGCTGCCTGTGGAAGTTGATTTGGTCTCTAATGAGCTAATGCTGTGATTCAAAGCACAGCTCTACTGCTCTGCGGTGCTGCATCTTAACTTTATTCCCTTTCTGATTGGGATTTATTGTTAAATCTTTTTTATTTCCTTGTTGGTTTTCATCCTCCTTTCATATCGTATCTTTTCCCAGTTTCACTGGGATAAACTCTTGTTTAAAAAAAAATCATGCATGAGAGAATCAATAGCACTACAAGTAGTATATGTAGAAGTAGTAAACAAGCAAATGAGTGAAATGTTTTTTGGGTAAACTGATCTTTAGAGAACAAAAAGGATTTTCAGAAGATGCCTGTTTGGATTAATGCTTTTTATTTATTTGGGCTTTTTTTTCAGATAGCTTTTATTCTCAGAGCTTGCTATTTGTCTTCTGTGCTTTTTATTTACTGTGTTATGTAACCTCTGTTTGTTGAAATTTGCATTTCTGCCTTCGTGAATACATTATTTTTCAGAAACATCTTGGGTTGATGTAAAGCTTTATTGAAATTTCTATTTATTTAGGAAATACATCTCTGGAGGCTCCAGAAGAAACAATATCCTACAGGGTTTAAGCTTTGGTATTTCTGAAGTGTTTATTGCTTTAAGAAGAATTTATTGAGAAGGAAAATAGTAGGATATTAAATTTGCAATCAGAATAAAAATTGCTTTACAGTTATAATTTGCAAGAAATCTAAGGTATTAGAGTAAATAGTCCTCCTATCACTAGCTTCATTACATGATGCACAGGCAAAGACAGTAATGGATTTTGAAGCATAGAGCTTACCTCAGAGGTTAACAGTTTGCATTTGAAAAAAGAGACTGGTATGAAGGCTTAACACATGCAGTTTCCTTTTTAGCTGCTTATTAAAATAACTGATCAAATGCTTTCCATCAGATTTATTGCTTGCTTTCATCTTGTCTTAGCCATGTATTTCACTGATGTAGAGCATTATTTTAGCGGAGCAATTTGGTAATGGCTAATCAATAAGATTGCTTCTGATCTGGGCATAAAGGTTCTGCATTTGATGTTGTTTTCTTAGATAGTATAGCGTCCAGGGCACAACTAATGAGGACTTGCAAACTGTAAAGGAGAAGGTTGGGACACAAGAAGATGTGATGCTCACCGGTGGCACAGTAAATGAGAATTTCCTTTGCAGTCTACAACTACTGACAAATAAAACTGGAGAAACTGTGGGTGAGGAGCACTTACTGTAATCACAATGCTGCCAGTGGGGAAACAGCAGGATAAAAATAAATGCCTTGTATTTCACTGTGCCTTCCATTACTGTAACAATGGAGATTTTTATGTCTTATGAGCAATGGGAATCTTCTGTCTGTGGATATTTTGGGCTGAGTCCAGTAGAATCTAGTGAAGCGTTTCAGCTCCAAAATGCATCTAAGTTTCTAGTTTCTGACTTTTGGTCTGTGGACCAGCACTAATCCTTGAGGTTTATGGAATGAGGCAAGCTGAACACTAAGAAGAGTTGGAGGAAGTGGAGAGGCGAGATAATAAAAAGAAGAGAGTGTCTATCTTGACCTCTGTAGATTGGCAGGTCCTTTTCTACAATGTAATGTAAAAATCTTGCATTTGAAGGCAAGGGAACACTAAAAAAAATCCATTTCCTTTACTAACTAAATCAAGAAAAATATAAAACATGATTTGTGGATGTTAATAATGGATGTGGATGTTTAAATAATCCACACACAATCCTGACTAAATGCAATTTATATTTTGTTTATCATAGATTATAAAAATCTCTAAGTAAAGACTGGGACTTCGTTGCAGTAGGCACTTCATATTCTGCATATATGCTGTGGCAGAGCTGCCAGTTTAGGGTGAGAAAACAGGTGGACGCAAAAGACAGATGGGGAAACACAAGGTAATGAGACAATCATGAGTGTTGTAATAAGCTGTAGTTCCAATGTACCATCTGCCCAGCTACGCAGAGAAATTTTGTAGTATATTTTTTTTTATTGCAGTGCACTATTTTCTCATTCTACCTTAAGGATGTAAGCAGTGCATGTGTGTATATAACTATATACCTCAGCATTGTTGGCTGGTAAAGTTTATTACTGTGGTAGAGCTGTTCGTCAGCTCTCAGCTGCTTTCAGCACCCAGGTGTGTGGGTGCCTGGGACCTGCTTAATGCAATTATGTTTGGTAAGGGGCTCTCGATGAGTGTTGATCTTTAATAATACTCCAGTTATATTTGTTCTAGTCTTGTAATGAAGTATTTTCTTCTATTGGTGTTATGACTACATTTGTCTGAGGTTTTTAAGATTTTTACTCAGACTACTCAGCTAAGAGTAGCCTTCTTTCATACAGTATAAAAGTACTAGGGATATAAATGAGAGCACTTCATGGAACCATAGAGTGGTTTAGGTTGGAGGGGACCTTAAAGATCATCTAGTTCCAACCACCCTGCCATGGGCACAGACATCTCCCACTAGATCAGGTTACTCAAAGCTCCATCTAACCTGGCCTTGAACACCTCTAGGAACGGGGCATCCACAGCTTCTCTGGGCAACCTGTTCCAGTGTCTCACCACCCTCACAGTAAAGAATTTCTTCCTAATATCTAAACTAAATCCATCCTCTTCCAGTTTGAAACCGTTACCCCTCATCCTATCGCTATACTCCTTGATAAAGAATCCCTCCCCATCTCTCCTGTAGGCCCCTTTTAAATACTGGAAGGCCGCTATAAGATGTCTCTGGAGCCTTCTCTTCTCTGGGCTGAACAACCCCAACTCTCTCAGCCTGTCTTCACAGGAGAGGTGCTCTAACCCTCTAATCATCTTTGTGGCCCTCCTCTGGATTCGATTCAACAGGTCCATGTCTTTCTTATGTTGGGGGCCCCAGAGCTGGATGCAATACTCCAGGTGGGGTCTCACCAGAGCAGAGTAGAGGGGCAGAATCACCTTCCTCATTCTGCTGGCCACGCTTCTTTTGATGCAGCCCAGGATGCAGTTGGCTTTCTGGGCTGCAAGTGCACGTTGCTGGCTCATGCTGAGCTTTTCATCCACCAGTACCCACGAGTCCTCCTCAGGGCTGCTCTCGATCCATTCTACACCCAGCCTGTATTTGTCCTTGGCATTGCCCTGACCCAGGTGCAGGATCTTGCACTTGGCCTTGTTGAACTTCATGAGGTTTGCATGGGACTACCCCTCAAGCCTGTCCAGGTCCCTCTGGGTGGCATCCCTTCCCTCCAGTGTGTCGACTGCACCACACAGCTTGGTGTCATCAGCAAACTTGCTGAGGGTGCACTCAATCCCACTGTCCATGTCGCCGATAAAGATGTTAAACAGCACCAGTCCTAGTCCCGACCCCTGAGGAACGCCACTCGTCACTGGTCTCCACTTGGACGTTGAGCCGTTGATTGCAAGTCTTTGAGTGCGACCATCCAGCCAGTTCCTTATCCACCGAGTGGTCCATCCTTCAAACCCATGTCTCTCCAATTTAGAGAGCAGGATGTTGTGCAGGACAGTGTCAAATGCTTTGCACAAGTCCAGGTAAATGATGTCAGTTGCTCTTCCCTTATCCACCAATGCTGTAATGCCGTCGTAGAAGGCCACCAATTTGTCGGGCACGATTTGCCCTTGGTGAAGCCATGTTGGCTGTCACCAATCACCCCCTTGTTTTCCATGTGCCTTAGCATAGTTTCTAGGAGGACCTACTCCATGATCTTGCTGTGCATAGAGGTGAGACTGACTGGCCTTTAGTTCTCCAGGTCTTCCTTTTTTCCCTTTTTAAAAACGAGGCTTATGTTTCCCCCTTTTTTCTGCTTGTGTCTTATATGTGGCATTCCCAAGTTTTGCCTTAATTGGAGTATTCACATGATACTATTTTTTTTTTTTTTAAAGCTCTCCAGTGGTTGGCTTCCCTTGCCCAAATCATCCTGTAAGCCCTGAATCTAAGTCAGCTCAATTCATCTAAGTAATATGTTTGATTTTTTTCTCTTTCCTTTTTTTTTTTTTCATTGCTGCAAGTCCATGAAAATTAAATGCTGAGACTGTTACATATCACTGTTTCTGCAAAAAGCTCTTCCCATGAGATTTGGAAAACTGCTGACCAGTTTGATGATAGGTTTAGGATCAAGCTGATTGTGGTGACTAATACAATTAGTTAGATCAAATGCAACTGCATGCATATATAGCAGGATGCTGACAATACATTTTAAAGAGAAAGATAACTGGAGAAACTACATTTAGTTAATTTGATTTGGGAAGATGGATGAAACTTATTTTGCATAGGGAAAATGCGAAGATTGTGGGTGTTTCAACAGAAAACATTGCTTGACATAACTACTATCTCACCTAGTGATTTCCTTGGCCTTTTTGGCCATCATAGTAGTAAGATGCACATCTTGGAGGCCTTCACAAGGCCTAACGTAAAAAAGTTTTATCACATCTTAAAAACATTTTCAGGACTTCGGGCAGTGTTCTGTCCTGGATAATCTGGTGGTTGCAGGGTAGGGCCCACATCACTTACAGAACTTGTGATATTGGATGTATAAATATATCTGATCCCTGCCAGCACGTCTTTGTCATCTGCAGCCTTTATGTAGAAAGTTAGGCAAGGTAGATAATAAATACCAGTATTGGTTTCTTGCAGCTTAGTCAAACTTTTGTCTTTTAAGTTTTTGTGTGTCAGAAGGTTGTATGAATACTTTATGCAGGGAACTTTAAGCTGAATTAAAATTTCCTAACAAGAATTGAATGCAAATACATTAATGAGGTGTGTCTCCTTATGAAGGTAAGCTTAATATGGTGAGATTCTGAAAGATGGTTCTGGAAAGAGCAAAAATAACAAGGAATTCAAGATACTTGTGTGGAAACACTGATGCTGGTAAATTGTGGCCTTTGAAGTACGGCTGGTGTTGCAGTCTAGTGCCACACCACCTTTTTGCAGTGGGGATACAGTAGCAGAGGGCATGTAAAGAGTATGAATGTTTCTAGGGAAGAAAATATTTAGCTAGGAGCTGGTATATTTTCTGGGGGTCTAAGTGAAAATCGCTAGAGCACATCTTGGAGGGTGGGTAGGGGTGATCATAAGGAAAATCACAAGCTTAAATTTCTCCTGGGTAGGCCAGTCGTCCAAGGTTACTCCTGTAGTGGGGAAGGGAGGTGTAATGCTTCTCCAGCAGTTGATTCAGAGCTCCTAATGTTTACCTCCTGCACAAAATCACCCCGCTTTGTCTGGAGAGGCAGCTAAGAGAGAATAGTTTTCCTTTGCTACTCTACTCTTGCAGTTTACTTTGTCCCTGCTTTGTTTGAGTCTCTCTTACTCTGCACTACAGGTAAGAAGCGTGCTAAGGCTGTAATATTGAGTCCTGCTCTCTGCAGAACGCCTGCTACACACTCCATAGAACATTTGGAAGCAGAAAAGAGATCTAGATAATATATCTACCCTCTACATAGTTGATATTTGTACTGCATTACAAATTGTGCCTATATCATCTAAGTGAAAATGGCTCCTCTACAGCTGAGAAATAACATATCAAACAGTGACTGTCGTCTGGCTTATTTAGGGTGAACGGGCAGACCCACTAACAAGGCAGTTTGCTGCACAGTTGTTAAAACTCTGCTACTGAAAACATTTAGCCATAATGGTTGGTGAATCATTGCCCCTTTTAAATGTGGAAGTGGCACAATTGCAGTTTTTTACAGGATCTGATCTGAAATCTCACGGTAATGCTTTGGAGCATGGGTAAAATGACTTTGTAATAATCCATACAGCAGAACTCATAACTATCATGTAGGTACCTGCTGGTCAGTAAACTGCTCACCACTATGGTTCTGTGTCTTGGGTTACGTCAGGAACAATCACTTGTGGCGAGAGGTGCGGAGTGCCCTGAAGCTAGAAAGTAGTAATGGTGAAAATTGTTTTGCATTAGGTATTTTAAAGTTGTACATAGGTGGGGTGTCGTCCCCCCCCCCCATCACCTTTGAAAGAAAAAATCATTCTTGGATTAATTTTATTTCCCTCTGTTTCTTATTGTTCTAGAAATGCAGTAATCTTCCAGGTAAGATTTTCAGAAGGTTTGAAAGGAGTCTCATGTCTGATTCCCTTAAAAATTAAGTTCATTTCTCAAACCACGCAAGCAATTGAAGAGCATGCTAACTGTCCCAAGGTTTGACATCCTTATAATGATTTTGAAAATCCCATACCAGAAAACAAACCCGTGGTGGCTCCTTTGAAATATCTGTGTTATAATTTTGCAAGTGAAGGGCTTAATAGACAAAAATCTCAAGAAAGAAAAAATTGAGTTTGTTTGAACCACAGTCCTTGCAGATGAGCAATCCATGAAACTATGAACAAATAAAACCTGATTGAGGAAATGTTTGTGGAAAAGGAAATTATTTCTGCTGTGGGAAGTGTGCTTGCATTTTCAATTTGGATATTCAAAGTCAAGATTTTTTTAATGGCAAATGCCTTCTGCCACTTTCAGCAATTTTTTCCCCAAAGGAAGAGAAATACTTTTAAAATTCAGTTTACTGGGTGAATTTTTTTTAAATAAAAGTATGGCTTTTCTTCACATACATTTTATTTCAAGCAGCGAGTGGGGGACTTACCAAAAGAAAAATTTTATTAAAGCAGCATAAATAAGTGAGCAGATGGATTCTAAAGTTAATAATCTGTTTTGCATAAGCTTGTATTAAAGTTAGGTATAAAATATATTGAGAGGAAATATTTACTGGTGGACTGGCTCTGTGTAATCTGTAGTTTTGATTACTGAATATTCCAGTTTTATCCTAGCTAAAATATCGATCTCTTTGCACTGATGTCCTGTAGCTGCCTCATTTTTTTTCCTGTGGCTGTACTAAATACTGAAACCTACTGAAGTTCTAAACAGCAAAGTAGATAAATAAGATAATGAATTATGGCAGCTATCTTCTGGGAACTGCTAAGTGGATAGAAAATGTATTATGGTTATGTCCTTGAAAGAAGCTTACTTGTGCAATGTAGTGTGAACTTTTTATCATGCTTCTTGTCGCGTCCTGATTATTGACCACTGAATACCCTGAGCTGCTTTTTTCCATTTTGAAACAAATCAGTCAAATTTCCTTACTTTATAAGGAAAGTTTCATGTTAGACAAAGCATAAGAGATAGTTGCACACTAGACTGAAATGAAAGATTACCTTTTATCCATAATGATCTCTCAAACTCTGTCTACGTTAGCCTAAACTTAGATATGCTTTTTTATGTTTTTCCTCAGAGCAGCTGAAAATGATAGATAAAAAGAATCTTACCCACATTTCTGTAAATGGCTACAGGAATAAAATTTATTGAATGCATGATAAAAAGTTACTGCACCATAAAAAGCTGTACTGTTCAAGCATGGGAGCACTGTAAAAAGTGCTTGTAAAAGCATTTCAGAATTTTTTCCCTACTAGAGTAGGAGTAAGTCATAAGATCTTCTCTCTGTTAAGACAATTCAAAACAGTATGTATGCGATACAGTGGGGTAACTTCAGTTTCTGCAGATGCAGTAGGAAAAATTACTTCCTTGCGTTTTCTTTCTTTTATATGTAATCTTTCGCGATCTTGGAAAAAATACATGTATGAGATGCTGCGTTATCTCAAAGGAATATACTTCATGGTTTTAAATTCAGCAGCTTGTGCAGAAGGTCAAATTGGCTGTTCTTACAAACTGGTCTGTTTGCAACAGCCATATCTGACTGCGTTATCACAGTTATAGAACTTGAGAAAATACTTTGGAGAAGAGGGATTTAAATTACTCTTTGTCTCAAGTGGTTCCGTCTTGGATTGCTGTTTTGAATAGAAAAAGATCACTAGCAATGTGGAGAACATGGATGTCTTCCCACTCAGCAGAGTTTCTTATTTGGATCTCTTTTGGAAATAATTTTTCTGCTGAAAAATTTTAAGAGGATGTTTTTGTTTAATCTAGAATGAGATGTGTCAATGTGAATGCACATTTAAAATCCATTTTCCACATTGGCAGTTGATCTGCCATTGTTCCTGATTTTCTTGCTTTTCCTAACTTTTTCTCTGCTGTTAAGACTGTCTTTAGCTGCCTTTAATTACATTCTGGAGTTGTGCACTTTCTGGGTAAGTGGTATTTGGGGTTCTTCCAGCTTTGATCAATGACTGGCTTCTGGCACAACGTGAAAACACTTGCAATCGAAATGGGAAACATTTCTCACCATTTTGACTTTCAGACAGGTTATTCTTAACTGAACAAATGTCATCTGCCATACGCAACCCATGCATTCTCTGAAAGTGCTTCAGAAACTATTGTCTTTTGGTAGAGATGAGAATTTCTCTTATCTCTTATGCTACCTATGTAGATTTTTTTTTTTTAATGGACCAACATGTTAGCCCATAGAGAGTATCTGTAAGGAATAGAACTGTCAGCAAAAAATTTTGGTTTTTTTTTTCTTCCTTTTCTCTCATCTGTTTCAAATTACTTTTTCAAACTCCTGATTTTTCACTACACGAATTTGCTTGAATTAGAATGTGTAATAAAGCTGCTCCAGCCAAACTAGGTGGGCTTTTCCATCTCACTGGAGTGAGAATGAGCATGGGGCAGACCTGGGGGGGTCGCGATTGGATTGCTGTGGCCCGGTTGTGCTAACACAAGCCGTGGTACTAGCTCTAGGCTGTTCTCTTTGGTGTGCCTGGTGGCTCCAGCTTACTCCTTCACTTAAGTCAACGTAGCAATTTGTGTGTGTGTGCCCGCCCAGGAGCTTAGCTAAGGCTGAAATGGGATAATTCTTTGGTAGTAAAGAAGTGCAGTAAGGTCCATCCAAGAGATGTCTGTCAAGAGAGGAATTTTTGATTTAGGGAAATTTCTCAGGAGACCACAATCTTTGAATGACAGGGATAGCAATTAAGCCTGAAAATGGACAAATTGCAGTTTTTTTTGGCAATACTCATAAAAGTGCTTCAGGAGTGGAAATGTGTTATTTAGTTTGTATTGCTTAAATTGGTGTGGTCCAGCTATTGACATATTTGCCCCATGTGTCCTGCAATAGACTTCCCAACAATTCACTGCGCTTCCAGTGGGAAGACTGGAGACATCTCTTTGGATGGCAGAAAAATCTTCCATTGTCAGATGTAGGACCTTTTTTTGCAAATGGTCTTGTACTTAGAGCTCAAATGGTAATGACATTCCTGTCTCCTTGCTTGTGTCTTCATGTGACCTGGCTGCAGTTTTGGCCATGGTGTGACGATGGGGAGGAGATGGGGATGACTGATCAGTGCCACATGTCTTCCCTTTGGTGGATTTAGAGCTAAATCAGTGGATTATTTGCTAAATCAGTGATGCATTTCCATCAGTTCTTGTTTGTGAAACTTCACTGTTAAATTTTAAGGATTTTCAGTAAGCACAAGAGACTTTCAGGTCTGAGCTGTATATTTTGGTGCATACCTAACAAGAAATAAATTTTTTTATATGTTATCACTATAGATTTACTTTTCTGTCTACACAGAAGGCAAAATCCACATTTGTTCAAACATAGTACAATTAAATTTAAAGAGGAAAAGTTTGTAATGTTATATAAAAACAAAGTTAATTTATGATGATGAAATAAGTTTAACAGCTAGAATTTGTTCATTCCTTAATGTCTGTAAAGTCTAGTACATTCCTCTAAAAATAATTACTAGTTTGATTTCAGCTTGACTTTCTTCCAAGGATCTTTAAAATGTGAATATTATGGCTCAAACAAGATAACGAGAACATAAGTTTTCCTAGAGAAAGTAGCAGAATTGTAAATGCAGCTCAGGAGGAGAGATTCGTTTGAGCGTTAAAATGCAATTAATTGCCTGCCATAAATTTTAAGACAATTAGTATTGTGAATGACAGATGTTTGTTCCACTTTCAAGACAACTGTCATAAATGAATATAGAAGTTCTTATAAGCTTGGAAGACTGCTGTTGTCCCAGATGTACTCTTAGTATTAAATATAATAAGGCATAGATTTGTTTTAAAAAAAAATCTGCTCTGCTAAAAGGTTTTACTGTTTGTAGTGGCCGATATTTTAAATGAATATGCAAAAATAGTGTGAGTTCAGTAGTATGAGAGGTATATTCCATGCTGTACTTACTGAAGACTTAATCAAACTGCCTTTTTGTATAGAAGGTCATTGTAATAGGTGGAATTTATACTAGATTTTTTTTTTACATTTTGATGGTGTTTTGTATGCTTTTGAAAACTATAGTGCCTGAAGATGTGGAGTGAGATTAGAGTCTAAGGCTTTGTCTCACATCTCAAATTGTTTAGAGATAAGGTGGGAACGCATTACCTCTCCTTTGTGGCTTATTAAGGTACAAGCAGTTGATAGTCGAATCAAAAGGTAGTCGATTCAGGACTAGCTTGATGTAAAAGCTCATGTATGTGCATAATTTCATGGCATTGTCAATAGAACAATTCTGTAAAAATATGTGGCACAAACCTTAGTGCAGACTTAAGAAATGGTCTGTTTTTTAAAGGTCAGTGGAAGTCATCATCTTGCCTATATGACATCTTTGTGACATGAAAGATAGAGTCCTTCTTAGTATAAAAGTGGAACTGGTTTGGAGAGGCAGGGGGAAAAGTGGTCCTCTTTGGTTCAGTACTGTGAAACCCAGTGTTGCATCTTATTTGGTTTGCTCTTTTCTATTAAATGCTTTAAAAGTTCAGTGCTTTTTAGAAATATTAAGCCCTAATGTTTCTGGAAGTGAAAGTCTGGTTAAGTAATCAAGTTCTGAAGATATTGATACTTAAATCAATCATGATTAGTCTTAAGGTTTATAAATTCTGTAGACACATTGAATCCACATCTGATGCCTGACAAGCGCACAGCTGAAGCATCTTTTTCCTGATTTCTGCTTTTTCAATTTTACTATCCATCTAAGTTTGCTTTTGACCTTCTTTCTGAGTAGTTTGGCCAGGTAGAGAGTATGTTTGTGGTAGCAGATGTCTTTTAAGAAAGCAACTTTTAAGGAATGCTGAAAATTTAGACTTCAAATTGGGGTACTTCAGGGTTAAAATTTGTGGAATATGTTTTACCAGTTTTTCATTTCTGTATTTTATTTAGTTTTATTGTGTTCAAACTGAAAGCTTGGGTATTTGTAAGTTTCCCCACTTACATTCTTAATGCTGCCAATATCAAACTGCCATTTTGTGCACCATATGTGAGGAATATGAGATACTGTGCAAAATAATAGCCATACTGAATTCCAAAAGCAAAATTAATTGTATCTTACTGTAAAATCAGTGATTTCTTTCAGTAATTCATAGAAATATTTCCTAAAAGCCAGAAATACAGGAGCTTGTTGTACCATAAGGAACATAAACACACTCTTGTGGAAAACAGAAACATACTTTCTAATCCTTGTAGATTAAACTTTGTTCTCTAATGTGCTTTCTGGAATGTCTCTTTTGTCTAATTATCACTAGTACACTTTCTTTTAAAAATTATTTGGGAACTATGGAGTGTTGTATATCCCTCTATGGAATACTAAAGATGATTTTATTGTGAAGCCATTTTTAAAGAAAGATGATAGCAGAGCTACTGTATCAAGTATAAATACTAGAATTAAAACATTGTGGAACATTCTTTTTTTGTTAAATTTGACAGCTGAAAAGACTGACAATATTCAAAGATTTTAAACTAAATTTTAGCATACTTACATTTACTGAAGTGACTAAAGACTTGTCATAGGTTCAAATGTGGATTAAAAATGTTTTTTTCATTTCTTAATGATTGTTCTTTTGCAGCATTTGTTGTTGTTTTTAAGAACAAATCGAGTCCTGATCCTTTCAGGGTATAATGCTCTGATTGTGTTGAACCCAGTTGCTGGGGTATCACAAAAAGACGTATCAAACGTATCTGGTTCTTTTTATAAAATTATTTCAGCTATTTTTACAAAAGGGTAGGATGAATTTGTCTTTATTATTCCTATTTGCAAGAGCTGTTTTTTGAGGTTATTTTCTATCCTGTTTATTTTCCAACACATATTTTCATGGTGAGTTTATACTCATTTATTCCTGTTCAAAGATTGTTCTTTAAGCTTAAATGTTTTTTCTGCCTCTCCTGTGTTTATCCCAGATACGTTTACAAGGACGCTGTCATATTCCCTCTGATGCTTCATTGTGCTCTTTTCATTTCCTCTCGAAAGACAGGCTTTTCATCCTAGTAACTCTTCTCTGCACGTGCTCCATCTGAATTCATCTTGACTTGGTCTGAGAAGCTAGAGGTGTGCCCAGTGTACCACACCATTTCACACGACTGCCTTCTGTGGTCGTGTTAATCCTTTTTGCCTTGTACTGGCAATGGCTTGTCCAAGAGGTCTTAGGGTTTGTGTTTGTCTCTTCCATGGCTGCATGAACAATGGGGCTTGCAGTCATCCTGCAACGGAAAGTGCCCGATTCCTTTTCTTCTTCTTTCTTCACTTTCAGCTTTCACCTTAAATTTTAAATTCTGAATAGCCCTTTTTGCTAATTAATTTAATCTTATTTTAATATGTCTCATTTTCAAGGTTCTCTTGTTCTTTTGAGTAACTTGTTGCTCATTCTCTTGAGCTCGCAACGGCTCCCAGCTTTGTGCCATCGGGACATTTAATCTCTTAATGGCTCTGGGCAGAGCGGGGACCATGGGACTGGCGGGGGAGAGTCACTAGCGCCCTGGTAATTTGTCTTTCAGCACAGATCATTGTAGTCACCATTTGTAACTATTCTAATTCTTGACTTTTTGTGCCTTTTTTTTTTTTTTACTTCACCTAATACTTTTCTGTGTGGTACTATGTTAAATGTTCCACTGAAATTTAAATGAATTAGTCCTGTTATATCGGCTTTGTCTAAAGAGCCAAGATGACATTTTTATTACAAAATGCCTTTGTCATTCCTGTGCTATAATATATTCCTTATTCCGATTTCCATTCCATTTTTGTAATCTGTCATTCCTCCAAAACGCACTTTTCTGTTTTGTGTCCCATTGAGGTCAGACTGAGGGCCTGTAACGCTCTGGAGCAGCCTGGGTCATATTTTCTTTCCCCTCACCATTTGTTGTAAATGGTTTGTAATTGGTATTTCCAATTCTACATCATCTGTCACTTCCAGTAAGAAAGATGTATTAAAAAAACGCAAATCTTCCACCAGTTTCATGGTTTCATGTGCTAATATTTTCAGAATTCCATAGCAGGGATTACCTAATGCCTGATTTGGGGAAAAAATAAAATAATAATTAAAAAAAAAAAATAATTTTTTTTCTTTCCAAGGGAGTGGATGGTTTTCATGTCCTAGTTCCTGGAAGCTAAGTTGCCTTTGTCCGTCTAGTACCTTAGTAGTCTTACTGAGAGCTGAGTTAATATTGAGGTCATGACAAGTTTACATTCAATCTACCTCGCTCATACAGCCTAGCAGTCTCACTTTTTTGTTCGTTTTAATTTTAGCTGTGTTGCTGAGGAATCCTTGCTTCCTTCCTGAGGAACTGCTTCCTTCACAAAGTCTTAGCTTGTGACCCTGTCTTTATGTCTTCATCTTCTCACAGTCGATATGTGTTTCTGGCTGGTGACAGGAGTTCTCACTTTTCTTCTGTCTACTCCTGTTCTCCATTTTGAGGTGATTATTATTCTATTTTGGTCTGGACCGGAATTTCTAGTCCTCTTCTCTGTAGATAAAGGTCTAAATCCTGCTTGAATGTTTTACTGTGAGGACCTCTGGGCTGAATTAATGCATTTTTTACACCTAATTGCCTTGTTTTTAAAGGNCACATTTTTCCAATTGTGTGAAGTGATAAAGATATTTCTACCTTTGCTACTGCTTTAGAAGCAACAGAGAAAATCTTAGTGTACTTCAGCATATCAGCCTACTACACTTCAGTCATTGTGTCTTGGCAACTGGAAGTATTTTTAAATGTGTTTCGTTTTTTCATTGATCTGTCATTTGTTATCAGTCTAAAAGTTGTAAAACTGAAAACTTCTGACAAACCACCACAAAATTCTAGAGGAGTGAGGACTGAGAAAATACTAACATTTATTTTAAATGAAACAACATCACCTTCATGAGTGCTTTCTTCTAGCAGCATCCCTTTATGCGTAAGGCGTTCCAAGACTGAGTTGTGTGAAGACTACTGAGTGCGTAAGCTCTGAGGAGAGGTGTTTGGGACCAGCTGACTGTGGCCGTATGATGTGTGCTTCACTTGTGGACTTGCTCTGAGCCCTCCCATTTGTTCTTAACAGATTCATCACTGTCATAACTAAGCACTGGGAGTTAGGCAGAGTTTAGACTATCTGAATATGTATTGCTGAAACAATTGAAAACTTTTAATTACTTCTGCTGGAAACAGATGTGTGTGATTTTTAAACAATCTTTTAAAAAACAGGTTGAAAATATTATGTAAATGTCTATATGAATTTGACCTCATGTTAAAAGTTGACTACTGCAAAGAAAGGAGGTGTGGAGGCTTTCAGCTCAAAGGCAAAATCTTTAAAAAGATGTGGGAAGGCAGATTTAAACTGCAGACAGTTTTGGAGCTCAGTGCTCTGAGATTTAGTACCTGCTTATGTAGATGGCTATGCTTACGTTCATCAGACTTTTTCATACAACTTTAAGTGGACATCCTTTTTGGCGGGGATTTTGCCCAGGGCATTTCTGTAGTGAAACAAAAGCAAAACCATAGCAGACTGATTCAGTCCCATTGGCTGTGCTGGTTCAAATGGATGTTGGACCTTCCAGTATTTTAATTTTTATTTTTTTTTTTTTTCCATCGTGATTCACTGGATTTGGAGAGCAGCGGTGCTCTGTGTACTTGTGATGGTAGTGGCACCAGGCACATGTGCGTGTTTTTCCTATGCAGGAATCCAGACAGTAGATGCACTTTTCCTCATGTTTATAAGTGCTTGAGGTTCTCATTGAATACCTTAAGATCTAGGAGTAAGTTTTGCTAATTTTCTTACCTGGATTCTCAAATGTATTTAAGGTGGATTTCCATCTTGCCGCCTGGCTGAGACGCTGGCTGTTACTGAAAGGGCTGCGTGTCCCTTCTTTGCCGTCTCTGCTCCCTTGCACGAGCCTGCAGGAGTGCTTCTCTGGTTCTGGGAGTGAAAATAGCAGAATACAATTTGCAGCCATCTTAGTGTTAGCTTTCTGCCCATTTAAAACCCTTGAAGCAGCTTTTCTCAGAGCTGGGAAAGGACCTGTGCTAGCGAAGGGCAGCAATGAGAGTGGTTGAAGGAGTGGCACGCAGGGACTACAAGAGCACTCCTGGCAGCATTTTTAGTCTGTATTGAATACCCAGAGAAAGGAGGCAAAATACTCAACCTTTTTTAAAGAAGAAAAATAATAGGCATGAAATATTTTTTTTATGGTTGTTATTATTGTGGCTTCTCTGTCAGCCTTTAGTTGTCACAAAACTCTGTCTTTCCAGATTATCCTTGATTGATATTTGGTTGGAAGAAACGGGCTACATTATTCTCTGGTCTCTTGCCAGCAATGATCAACTCACTCAGTTGACCCCTCTTTCTTCTTAGCTTCTGTGGTGTCTTTTTGTCACATCTGCTGTGCTGCTGCCTTTACCCCAGCTGGGTTTCCCATGCTGGGGTTCGATGGTTTGTTGTGTGGGACTGTGGAGGAGACCCTGGCGTGGTTCTGAGACAGTGTTCTCCCTAGTTGGGAGCTAAATTCAAATAAGCCTCATCTTGAAGATAACCCCTCACAGATTGCTGACTAGTATTACCTCTTCTTTCTCTTCTGAGCAGCCTCAGTAGTGCCCTGCCCAGCTGGAGCACAGACGAATGCTTTTACTTGGCTCTTGAGTGAAATGCATGTAGAGGCCTCTAAAGGGGAAGGAGTATGTGCTGTCTATGTCAGTCCAAAGATGAAATAAAACTCGTTAAAAAATAATGATAATAATGATGGTTAAAACACTAATCTGCTGAAAAACTTACACAGCTCAAATGAACAAAAATCAATATTGGGTATTTTTTTCAAAACATATGCAGTCTTTGCTATTTGCGGTCATAGCCTGTGAAGGATATCGTTGTGGTGTGGTAATTAAATGGGTATAGTTTTGGGGTTTAGCACGTGCAAAAGGATGAACAGAGAAAGCTGAGATAAATCTGTTTATCTCTGCAAAGTAACTGTTCTGTTACTTTCTGATGGCAGATCAGGAGAATGTAGTGAACAAAATATTTTAAGGAGCTTCAGCCTTGGCTGCCGCTGTGTTCCCGGGTCTGCGCGTGGTGGTTTTTGAGGGAGAAAGGGAATGTCACGCTGCTCACGGATGGTAACATATTCAACCTTACAGAAAACCAGCATGGAAGTGTGGTCTTCTCATTTCTTCTTTTGACCTAAGATTCCTATGCAGAGTATTTTTAAGCCATAATTTTAATAATGTTATGGCATTTATTTAAGCCTTGTGTCGTGGTTTAGGCCAAATCCCACTGGGGACGTGG
>VZSZ01009116.1:0-12467 GCA_013398815.1 Ibidorhyncha struthersii
GGGCTGGATTATTAGGATGAATTACTCACATCGGAAGTATCGGGATAAACTACAGAGGGTGTTTTGTTTTTTGGTATTTTCCTGTCAAACCTCACAGAATGATAGGGGTTGGAAGGGACCTCTGGAGATCATCTAGTCCAACCCCCCCCGCCAGAGCAGGGTCGCCTACAGCGGGTTGCACAGGACAGCGTCCAGGCGGGTTTTGAATGTTTCCAGAGTTGGGAGACTTCGCAGCCTGTCTGGGCAGCCTGTGCCAGTGCTCTGCCACCCTCAAAGTAAAGAAATCCCTCTTCATGTTTAGGTGGAAGTTCTTATGTTCAAGTTTGTGCCCACTCTTGTCCTATCACTAGGTACCACTGAAAAATGACTGTTCCCATCTATCTGGCCCCCTCCCTTTAAGTATTGATAAGCATTGATAAGGTCCCCCCTCAGTCTTCTCTTCTCCAGACTAAAAAGACCAAATTCCCTCAGCCTTTCCTCATAAGAAAGATGCTCCAATCCCCTAATCATCTTTGTAGCCCTTTGCTGGACCCTCTCCAGCAGATCCCTGTCCTTCTTGAACTGGGGAGCCCAGAACTGGACACAATACTCCAGATGCAGCCTCACCAGGGCAGAGTAGAGGGGGAGGATAACCTCCCTTGACCTGGTGGCCACACAAACCTCTGTACCCTTCTGTTTGGTACTGTAATGCAGCATAAGTTGTTGGAGCTCAGCATCGTTTAAAAAAAACTCTGGCATTTTATAAGCAGGTTGGGATTCATGCCAAATAGTTTCTTTTGAGCTAAAACTCATGAATGAAAAGTTCTACTTGGTAGATCAGGATTGTACAGTGACTGAGTGTCTGCGGTGACCTGGTAAGAATGGAAAAGGGAAGAGGGTGATGGATGTTTTGGAAATCAGCGGGGTTTGGGACTGTCCACATGTCTCATAACTGCCTAGATTTTTGCAGTAACTCCTTTCATGACAGAGAGAAATCCTTAACACACCACTGTTGACAGTTCGTGAGGCATCTGTGGAGGATCTTCTCTTGGCAGAGCCAGAACCAGACCATCCTGGGAAATGCCAGGTCACAGGAGTCGTTCTGGGTACGTGCTGGTAGTTCCGTAAGCACCTTCAGCTGCTCTAGACTAAGAACAGCCTTTGGGGTAGATGTTTCTGGTTGATCAGTGAGAAAGTTGAATTAGCCAACAGAGGTGATTTAGGCCAAGTATGAACTAAACTAGGTGAATATCTGTAATACAGTGGGAAAACATACCTGTTACTTAAGTTTAATTTTCTTCAGGTGAGTGATATTGAGTTCCGTGCTGCTTTTTGAGATTTTATTTGGTAAACGGTGTATGCTGCCAACAGCGTTACAGGGCAGTGGTGTCCTATTACTAGCAGACTCGGGCTTTATTACTCCTTGCTGTTCTAGTAGACAAGCTTTCCGAAATAAAGGCCTGGATAGGAATTTTTCCCAGGAGTGGGTTTTCTGTGTTAGGAGTAACATGCTTAGGAATAAGAAAAATACAGGAATACCTACATGCTGCTTATTGCAGTTACTACTGTTAATGCTTTTATTATTGAAATGCAGATTTTGTTAAATAATAAAAGGTAGATAATCAGTGAACACTGTTAGTCTAATTTTAGACAGAAGCACCAGAATACCCAGGGCTTTGTTGATACTACAATACGTGCATCTCTGAAGACTTGCTCTTTCAGGGGATGGGAGCACAGTACATGCTGGGAGCGTTATCCTGACCACCGGTACATTTCTGAGGGGTATGGTCCTCATCGGACTGGAGATGCACCCGGCTGGGCGGCTGGGGGACCAGCCAGCCATCGGGCTGGCTCTGACTCTGGAGAAACTGGGATTTGCTGTGGGCAGGCTGAAGACTGGGACGCCGCCCCGGCTTGCCAAAGATACGATTGACTTCAGCGGTCTGGAGGAACGTGCAGCTGACAATCCTCCGGTGCCATTCAGCTTCCTCAGCGAGGCTGTGTGGATCAAGGTGGGAGAGCACACGTCAAATTGCACATAGAGCCAGGTGGGGAGCAGTTTCGGGAATGCCATGCTCAGAATCAGCCAGGGAGTTGCTGGCTGGGAGCTGGGCTGGATTCATACTTGTCCTGGTTGAGGCTGGGCTGGCCACTAAACGAATGAGAGATGCCTTCTTTTAACCTCTCTCCCTTGTGTTTCTGAGGACTCTGAATGCAAAGGGAGAAATTGCTTGTTTTCTTTCAAAAGCAAGTGTTTTTTCCCTCTCACTTCTCAACTTGAGAACAAAACTTTCTTTGCTTTTAGAGTAAGAATTGCGTGAAATATGATATTCTTAGTAGTGTTCTTCATGTGCTGGTTATATGGGTGGTTTACAAAATACTTCCAGTATTAAACCTGGTTTGTGGAAATTTATGCTGCTTGTTACCCCAGCTCTAGAATAAGATTAAAATGTTGAAATTAGAGATCACTAGTGGTGTTGAGTAGGAAAGAGAGAGGATGTAATCATCCACAGAGCTCAGAGGTGGCATGTTAACAGTAACTTAAAGGCAGAAGAAACTCAAATTTCCAAAGAAAATCTTGGAAAATGGATGGTGTTCTTACATAATGTAGTTAAACAGCACAGAAGTAAGTATCAGAGTTAATCTGCCCCAGAGCATACAGGAATTGCAGTAACCTACTAGTGCTACTAGTCCGAGTGGGGGCGAAAGCAATATCACTTGAAGTCTTTGATATGCGTAGTAAAGGTTTTAAGGAGTTCGGGTGCAACATTATTACTATTTTGAATGTGACTCTATTGATTCTTTTTCAGAAAAATCAGTAAAATACTTTAAATGGTGTTTTTTTTCCAAACCTGTCATTTTCCATGTTAATTGCAGGGTTTTGAGAGATTTCTTTTTTTTCTTCACCGAACTCTTTAATTGGCTCTTAGCTGTAGGGTCAGCACTTTCCTCTTACTTCAGAGCTTTGAATTCCTGTGATTAATTTGAAGGCTGTGATATAATGCGTTGCTTTAATAGGAATATCCATTCTGTAATTAGGAATACATTGTATAGAATAGAACTTGAATTCTGGACTCCCAAGTTCTGTTTTGTCCTGGGTCTGCTTTTGGGCATGTTGCTCGAGCTCTGCTTGTGTTCTGCCTCTACAGTGGGTATGACGGCACTGCCGTCTCTCTAGGAGAGCCATCTGTCATGGAAAAGCCCTTGGAGATCTTCAGAGTTGTTCAGTAAGAGTACGGTGTTGTGACTGGATTAACTTAAAGTGAGCTTTGACGTCTTTCAGCCAGAAGATCAGCTGTCATGTTACCTGACTCGCACTACCCCGAAAGCCCAGCAAATTATCCATGATAACCTCCACCTGAACAACCATATAAGGGAGACAACAAGGGGCCCGCGGTAAGTACGTGGCATCACGCACGGCTCTCAATGGTGTGAGCTGACAGTCTGTCTAAAACTGTGGGTCTCCCCTGCTTTGCTTCTGGAAAGTTACCTTCTCTCCATGTCAGGTGATGCTCATGGCTATTTACTGTTGCAGGTACTGTCCCTCTCTTGAATCAAAGGTTCTGCGCTTCCCAAACCGAGAACATCAGGTGTGGCTGGAGCCCGAAGGCTTGGAGTCCAATGTCATTTACCCCCAAGGCATGTCGATGACACTGCCACCTGAGCTCCAGGAGCAGGTGATCAAATCTGTCCCAGGCTTGGAAAAAGCTAAGATGTTACAGCCAGGTGAGGGGGGTGAATAGTTTTAAATCTGTCGGATTGCTTGCCAGTTAATAAAAAACAGATTTTGTTTAGAACATAGCAAAACAATGGAAATATGAAACAAAATTAATTCTCAGATGCAGGGATTTTTCCTTGGTTGTTTTTAAATTGTAGATAAAAGTTGATAACCTAAGTCATTCTGCCCCAATGATTGCCTTTGCTGATAAATAAGAACCTTCAAAATCCCTCCCATAAGATCTGTCTTTTTTTTTTTTTTTTTTCATAGGCTTTGGGGNCTCTTGAGTCTCGTCTTGTTCAGCGCCTCTTCTTTGCAGGCCAGGTAAATGGCACTACAGGCTATGAAGAAGCTGCAGCTCAGGTGGGTGAATCTGACTGTCTGTACTGAGCGCTCAGAAGGGGATATTGCCTTGGCATTTCTCTTTGATATGCAGGATTGCTAGGTCCGTCTTGCGTGAATGAGATATTCTTACTTTTGTTGCTCGCCCTGGTTCCAGACTTGCCCAGAAATTTTTACTTTTAGTATCTACAGTTGCTGACTGAGATGGCAGTAACAAAAGTACTTGGAAGCACTGTCAAATGTTTCAGCATGGAGACGGTGCAATAGGTGTAATTGAAGACGTGCAGGAACTGTCTCTAGTCATGTCAGCAGGGGCCAAGAAGCCCTTCAGACAGTCGCAGCATCACAAGAAAGAATCTGCCTAGGTCACTAGCACAGATTATTGCGTTTTCCAGGGTACAGTTTGACACGTGAGTCTTTGGAGGCAGATGTGCTGATATTTTAGCCATGAAGAGACTGATAAGGGTTTATTGTTTCGTTTTCTGTCTGCCCAGGGCGTGATTGCTGGGATCAACGCTTGCCTACGGGTTCATGGCAAGCCCCCTTTCATTGTCAGTCGCACCGAAGGCTACGTTGGTGTCCTCATCGATGACCTTACCACCCTGGGCACCAGTGAGCCATACCGGATGTTCACCAGCCGTGTGGAGTTCCGCATGTCCCTCCGGCCTGACAATGCCGATGCCAGGCTGACCCACAGAGGTATTTTCTTGTGGTGGCTTTTGCAGTGAGCAGCCCTGCCTGTTTGTAGACCTTTGTCTCACACACCGCCTGTCTCCGCAGGTTTTGAGGAAGCTGGGTGTGTGTCACAGCAGCGATACGAACAAGCAGTTAAGATGAGAGCTGCTTTAGAGGATGGAATTGCAACACTAAAATCTCTTCAGTTCAGCATATCCAAATGGTCCCAGTTAGTACCAGAAGTTCCCATCAGTAGCAGTCGAAGGTCGCCTGTCAGGTAAAGGTTACAGCTGAAGCTTTCTGGTCTCACCTACGCTTGTTTTAGCACATCTGGCTAGTGGTTTCACAGCGTTTGTCCATCCTTACTGAAGCCGTCAGTACTCCCAAGATTCCAGCTTTATCACCTTCAGGGGACAGATACCTGTATACCTATAGAACAAGCGCGACATTGGTGTGTTTACTGTGCCACGTGTCCTGGTGCGGACATTGGCTCAAAAAGCAAGGGAGTACTCCACTGGCCCCATCAGTTCTTGCTGTCCTTATCGAGAGTGTCACCACGTGGTGATAGTTTTGCAGTGGGTTGCTGCTTTGCTGAAAGCTTGGTAAAGCAGCGATTGATTTCAAGCTAGTGTCAGATGTTAGCTCTTCTTGTACGCAAAGGCCCTTGCTTCCCTTACCCATCCTTTATCTCACCTTAGCTTTTCTGTTGTTTTGAATCAGTGACTAAAACCTCGCTGATACAGTCTGTGTGAAAGATTTCCCTTGATGCCCTTACCTCGTCCTTTCTGTCTGGTTGTTCATAAAGAGCCCCTTTTCAAGACCTGAACTGCTCTTCTGTGTACTGAGAGGAGACAGTAAGGGGGTGAGGTTGGCTCTGCAGTTGTTCTGGCTTATGCTGAGATCTTTATGAGTTTCAGCTGGGAACAGCTGTAAATCTCCCTTATGCAAGTGACTCCTTCCTACCATCAAAACTTACTCTTCTTCTTCACAGTGCCTTTGACATCCTTCAATATCCAGAGGCCAACGTGGAGGTTCTGGCAAGGGCTGTCCCAGAGCCCCTGGGAAAGCTTGCTCAATGGAGACAACTGGCAGAGAGATTGAAAATAGAAGGTAGAGTACACGAGTTACGATCTCCTAGTGGGATCTGCGTATGTGTTTTTCAGTAAGGGGACAGCCAATCTGTTCCTCCCAGTGTGTTTCACGTTGCTGCTTAGTGAAATGAAACACTGTTATCAGAGCGTGCACCTTTTACCATAGGCCACAGCCCTATGTGAGCACCTGTGTTACGCTTTGTGGGGTGAGATCAGTTATTTATGTTCTCTCCTGGGCTTTTCCTCCTTGCTGCTCTGTCATCCTTTCCTGGGATGAGAGGAAAAGACAACCCAGGTATCTTAATTCCTGTAAAAAATTAAGGAGTATGACTTCTTCCAAAGTAGCGATGTGAATTAGGCGCTTTTGTCTGTGAGGCTGGAAACTTCTTTAGTAGCTTTTGACCATCTCAGTGGAATTGCTCATTCTTCTTCCGAGAATTCCTGGAAGTGACCTGTCTCACATGAACATCTGTATCTGGTCTTCTTGTTTCCTTCTTCCATCACAGCTGCTTATGAGTGGTGTGTGGCCAATCAACAGCAGGAAATCGAAGAAGTCCGTCGCGATGAAGCCCTCCAACTGCCAGAGGACCTAGATTACTTTGCCATTGATGCATCGCTCTCAACAGAGGTGCGGGAGAAACTGGACTCCAACCGTCCCCAGACGGTAAGACACTGGGCCACAGCAAGGCTGAGCAGCAATGAAAACCCTTCGGTGTTTTCCCAGGGGACGTGGGGGTGAGGAAAGGAATACCCAGAGGTTTTGTTCTCGTGTGTCACTAGCTCCAGTGTGTAGGTTTGTTCTTGGTTTACTTGTTCCTGTTTCCACACGCAGATTGGTGCAGTCAGCCGCATCCCTGGAATTACACCAGCTGCTATCGTTAACCTGCTAAGATTTGTGAAAAGCAATCACCAGAAGACAGAAAAGCTAAAAGCATTACCTCAGACTGGCAAGTATTTAGCAGGGAAAATGTACTCGGAGAAAGTAACTTCCCAAAGACAGATTTCAGCAGAGCTTTCTGAAGAGGAGCCAGAGAGTACCTTTGTTAAAACACCTTTATAGAGAAGTGTAGCCCTCCTACCAGAGGATGTGGCAAGATTACCTGCGCTCACCAGCCTCTTCACAAATAAAAGCGATGCTGGCCGGATCCAAAGTAGTTCTGGTTGTGTCCTGTGGCAGTTTCATCAAGTAGAACAAAGATGACGAATGTGCAAACATTAAGTGTGTGCTTATGAACCTAAATACAGCCTGTGATTTTGCCAATCCAAATGAAAAGACAGGGGAATTGCTTTTAAAGTTCCGCTCATTTGGAAGGTGTCAGATAGTCAAAATCTGTTCTAAAGTATCTTGGAAAGGACAGTGTTTTGCTCTTCTGAAACAAGTAAGAAATGTTACCATGCTGAGCCCACAGCAGCGCAAGAGGATTTGAGCTGGAAGGTGTGTTCCATTGACTTCAGTACTTGTGTTTATAGCTGTGCAGTGACTATGCACAGTCTGAAGTTTTAGGGTGATGTCAGCTGATAGAAGACACTTGGTTATGGAAATGTGTGCCACACAAATATGTAAACTTACATAGGAGACTGAGTGAATGTGTAAACACTGTATCCTGGGCTCTTTTTTCCTCCTTTAAAATAAATACAGCTTATCTTGAAACTTGCTGAAGAACTTCATTGTCATTTAGCTTTCAGTTGAACCTTGGCAAGTCACTGGGTCACAGTTCACGCAGGTGGAGGTAAGGTGGGGTGAGATTCGCTAAGGAGCTGGTGAAGGCAGCTGGAGTGAGACTCGCTGCCTGGGCCAGGGTGCTGAGGAAGGTGGGGACCGTGTCTGAACCCCCCGCAGGAGCCCCAGCTCTGGGCAGTGTGGTGACAGACTGACGTGCTGGGGGCCAGGGGGTGGGTGGCTTGGTAGCCCAGGGGAGCAGGACCAGGGGTTTCTCATCACCCCTGTCCTGCAACTGACAGTAATATAACTTGCATCTGAACGAGGTCCACATTGGGCAGTCAGTTTGTCATGTGCCGTCAAGAAACACTAAATTCCAGCTGTTGCTGTGTGCCTACTGAACCCTTGCCTGACTTGGGCAGCAGTCTCTGATGCTAGTCTTGTTTCTGAACATCCTCAGAATTGACTGGGCAAATGGGCTTGGGGACAAGTTTTGTTGCAGGTAAATCACAGAATCATTTAGGTTGGAAAAGACTTAAGATCATCGAGTCCAACTGTAAACCGTGTATGTATATTTATATATATTATTTTGAAATTATGATCCCAGACTTCCATCTGTCTTATTTGCTCTGGGTGAGTGGTTCCTTTCCTGAAAGGAGTCAAAGGAAATTCTTTTTGTTGACAGAGACCCTGCCATGCAGCAGGACGATGGGCAGAGCCTACAGCTTTGAGGCATCATCTGCTTTCCCGAAAGCGGTCTCCCTGTGTCACCAGCTATTGGCTTGTAAGGGACAGTTTTAGACACATGATTGTGTCATTTCATGTCAGAATGGCTAGAAAAGCTAACGCCTGTCTGCCCCTTTAGGTCTGTGGCCTGTCTTCCTTTCAGCTTCCAAAGAATTGCTTCAACCTTGTAAGCCTGAAGTTTAGTATAAGGAAAGCTACGCTTTCTGCCGTGTAACTCAGGCTCCGCATATAGTGCTCTTGAAATTCCAGCTATGTGAATCCAAAGAAGCCCTAAATCCAGCGCCTCTCTGACTGTTCAGTTGAGTTTCCGATCAGGAAAGTTTCGGGCTTTCTTCACTGTGTTATCGTTGTATTGTGTTTGGTTTTGATGTACCTGTGTCTGTAAAAACTTAAGTCTAGTTTTTACAGACTGGGAAGGAATCCCTATGGACACTTTCATCCTCTCGCTTTTAAGCAGATTGTGCAATCTCAAAATTGCGTTTCCTAGTTCTTGCCAGCAGTCATTTGACAGGAGAACCTTATTTCCAATAATGTGTGTCTCGAAAGGCAAGCCCCTCGCACCCTGCTACAAAAGCAAACGCTTTTTCCTTGGCTTTCTGTGCTAAATTTACTTCTGCGCTACAAAGGCCTTGGTGCTGGTCTCACAGGCGCCGGTGTAAATCAAAGGGTGACTCCACTGAGCTGGGTTGCACCGGTGTCAAAGGAAGAGCAGAAGGAGTGGACTTTTGCTTTTCTAACTTTTAGCAATTTAATAATGCACAGCTGTGGTCTAAGAGTTAGAAAGGAGGGAGAGAGTTAACTCCAGGGGAAATTGAAGACGGAAGGGCATGGCTGCACTGCTTTCCAGCAGATCTGTAACAACTGCTCTCTATATTTCAGCGTGAAGTGGGTCTTTGGCCACTGGCGGGCTCCCTCGTTAAGACAGGGTGTTCTCTGTTCACGTTTGTGGGTTAGTGATGTTTCCATATTTGCTGAAATGGAAAACCTGGCACGTGCGGAAGTTTGAGGACTGGCTGTGCCTCAGGTATTAGTTTCACGTATACTGGGCTTGCCACAACGTCTTGGGCTTGTTGAACAGTTCTTGTTTGAGAAAACTTTGAACATAAAAAGAAATTATAGCTACAAGGAGTTCTATTCATTTTGTTAAGAAAACCAAGCACAGAAAGGCTAAATCATCTGCTGTAAATACCCCGGGCAGATAGGATGCAGACATCGTGCCATCTGCTTTTTAACTCCACCGGGGATTTGTCACAAGGCCCAAGGTTTGCTTTTCGCTTGAAGACGAAGTGAGCTTAGACCCTCATGGGTCCTGTGGTCTCGCTAAGGCCGACAGCGTGGGAAGGGCAGAACCGGAGGAGCCTGCCTTTAACATGGATGTCTGCTCGCTTTTCCTTGGCTGTGCAGCAATGAATCGCACTTTGTCCTCCTCTAGTCCCTCCTGTGACCAGGCAAGCGGGGAGGGGAGGGTGCGTGGTGAGGGTGGCCTAACTCGTTGCACGTACCAAGGGTCTTTGTGTTCCCTGCTTCAATGCAAGTCTCTCTCTTCGCTTCTGCAGAACACAGGCCTGGTGATTGGCAATTTTCCCGAAGCCAAATTTCCTCAGCTCTCTTACCATTCTATCTTGTACCAGATTTTCAAGACAACTGCTGTCTTCCTTTCCTGTTCCAGTTTTCATTTCATGTGGTACTTGCACTGCCCAGGTTTTTCATCTTTTCTTTATTTCTGCCTGGAAGATGAGAGCAAGAGGAAAAAATGGGAAGACATTTTACGCTGGGAGACACTAAAAGCTGCCACCACCCAATCTTTGATGGTCTCAGTGCTGCTGGCACATTTGCAATGGTGCAGCAGTGGCTGCGCAAAATGGCTCGTCTTAGTCCCCCACTTTGCTGGCCCTTGGAAGTACAGATGTGCCTCCTAGTTGACCATTGCCCTTGCACTTTGGCAAGTACCAGTCTTCGCTTGCAGTCATTTTAGATGCTCAGGGGCTTATCAGCTTTGATGCCTATGCTTCCCAGGTTGTGCTCCTCCATCCAGTGACAAGTATCTCAAGATCCCATTTAGCAGATACAGGAGGAATCTGCTGTCCTCCAGGAGCTGCTGTTTCCACCAGGAAGGTGTGCTCTGGGCTTCCCCCTGAACCATGGCCTGTGCTGCCCAGAGTCCTTCCAGGTGTTTGTTTCCATCTCTTGCCATGGCTTCACGGGGATAGTGAGAAGTAAAATGTGTCTTTCCCCTCTTGTGCTGAAACTGAGCAGTGGCTGGAGCATTCAGCTAAGATGGGAGACCTGCTCTGCAATTGCTGTTAACAGAAAGGGTGGAGAAAAAGGGATTGATCCTTGATCTATTGTTTTAACGACAGGTATGCTTTAGGGAAACAAAATTATCACAGAATCACAGAACGGTTTAGGTTGGAAGCGGCCTTACAGATCATCTAGTTCCAACCCCCTGCCATGGGCAGGGACACCTCCCACCAGACCAGGTTGCTCAAAGCCCCATCCAACCTCACCCTGAATACTTCCAGGAATGGGGCCTCCACAGCTTCCCTGGGCAATTTGTTCCAGTGCCTCACCACCCTCAGAGTGAAAATTTCTTCCTAATATCTATGCCAAATCTCCCCTCTTACAGTTTAAAGCCACTACCTCTCGTCCCATCACTGCATGCCCTTGCAAAAAGTCCCTCTCCAGCTTTCTTGTAGGCCCCCTTCAGATACTGGAAGGCTGCTATAAGGTCTCCACAGAGTCTTCTCTTCTCCAGGCTGAACAACCCCAACTCTCTCAGCCTTTTCTCATAGGAGAGGTCCTCCAGCCCTCTGATCATCTTCATGGACCTCCTCTGGACCCCCTCCAAGAGGTCCATGTCCTTCTTATGATGGGGGCTCCAGAACTGGACGCAGTACTCCAGGTGTGGTCTCATGAGAGTGGAGTAAAGGGGCAGAATCACCCCCTTGACCTGCTGGCCACACTTCTGATGCAGCCCAGGAAGCGGTTGGCCTTCTGGGCTGCGAGCACACATTGCTGGCTCATGTTGAGCTTCTTGTCAATCAGCACACCCAGGTCCTTCTCCTCCAGGCTGCTCTCTATCCATTTCCCGCTGAGCCTGTATTTGTTCTTGGTCCAGTAGTGGCAAATCTTCTAGCCTGAAAGCTGGAGGCTGCAACCTCTTCGCTGACTTAAGCTGAGATGTTTTGAGAGCCTGTGATGCCTTCTTGGGATGTTCAGCTGTGAACCACAAGCTCAAACGCATCCTTGTCCTCAGCTTCCCTGTCTGTGTCCTGACAGTCAGTGTGTCCCCGCTGCAGGAGTGGGTCCGCAGAGCCACCACGAGCGGGCTGCAAATGGCTCCCTGGGAGGAGCAGGGTTCAGCAAAGGCCAATGCCGTGGTGGAGACGGGAGGTGGATGAAGTGAAGGGTGAAGGTGTTCATGTCTAGCATCAGCTGCAGCTCCCAGCACAAGCCCCAGGATGCACGTTGTCAGGCACCGCTGGGGACCGAGAGGCACACGCTGTTCTCGTTCCAAGTGACTTCGTGCTTGATGTGGTTGACTGAAGAGCAGGCACGGAGCCAGGTGGGAAATGAGCTCACTCCGCGGCTTGCAGGGCGGCAAGAAGGGAGGGGAGCTGACAACAGGCTCCTGACTCGTCTCCTCGGTTGCAATTTTACGAGGCTTAACTAGAAAATTGCTGTGTGTGACCAGGTGGTGGCTTGTGTCACAAGCGAAGGAGATTTTTGGCATCACAAGTGGAAAGGCTGCTGTGGCCGGGGCTGCTGAGCTGGCTGCTGCAGCGAGGTTTGGTCCTTGTCCCACCACACCTCGCGGGACTTTGCCCGGGTGGCCACGGGCCGGCTGGGTGACACTGCCCCGTAGCGGGGCCAGATGACAGGGATGGGCATCAGGCAAGAGCTGGAGGTGGCTGTACCAGATGCAGAGTGGTCACATCACGTGCCGTGGTCTCAGTTCTCCTCAGCTGTGCAACGAGTGTGGAAATCCTGGGGATTCCTGCCCAGAAATGAGACGCAGGAATTATTCTCCCATGGAAGCGACTGCGGCAGAGTGGGGCTCTTGTCTGGGCTTGCTCCTTCCTTTCCCTCCCTGGTCCCTGTGCACTCCCAAACATACCCTCCTTTTCCAAGGAATTAAAGTACTGCCATCCATAAAAGCATTTCAGCAGCAGACTACATCATATTAGCTATTTTTACTAGAAATAACAGTCAAGTAGGAGAAAACCTAGAATTACACTTAAATTCATCTACTTTT
>VZSZ01009116.1:22587-32854 GCA_013398815.1 Ibidorhyncha struthersii
CCCCCCACAGCTTTTTCTTTTCTTACTTGTACCATTAGAGAACAAAAGTTGATGTGGCTCAGAAAACTTCGGCACAGAAATACAAATGAAGGCGGGCGCACCTTGAGCAAAGGGGCATCTGAAGCGCAAATGTGTTAAAGGGCATCACTTAAGCATTTAGGGTACGTGTGACTGCTGTGCAGGAAACCCAAACTGGGAGAATCTGTGCCCCCATACTGTATTTCCACGTGAGAGAGTGGGCAGCACGTTATTTTTGAAATCGCGGCCATGAGGAGCCACGAAACAGCTCGCAACATCAGAAATAAAAGCCCTCGTGATTCCAATGGATTGTTCTCTGGTTTACTGGCTCCTAACTGATGGAAGAAAATCCGTTAAATATTCAACATCTCCTATACGTACCTATTCCAATGTAATTAAGCTGAGAAGCTGGACAAATATTTATGTCTGTTTTTTTACAATGATGTGCAAAGGAGACAAAGGTACACGCTTTTGTTTTCTCTTTCAGGTACGTTATAGGCCCGTGTTAGAAACAGGTACTTACATATACCCAACAACAGTCCCCTTCATTTGTCGGTGTGCTCTTCGGATTGCGGTACTAAAGCACGGAAGTAGCTTCTTGTTCAAACACAAACACAAAAGAACGACGACGACAACGAAATACAAAAACCCACCTCATGCCTCTACCGTTTCGCTTGACTCCCAAGTTTCTCTGCCCGAGATACACCCAGCGTCAAATTTACTGCAGTGAAGAGCCGTAAACAGTATTTCATGGATTGATGTGGAATTGAAGTGTTTCCACAACATCTGGTATTTTTCCACGTGCAAAATTAAAAAAAATTTGTAAAAAAAAGGGTGGTTTGAGAGATGTCGTGTAAAAGAATGTGCTGAGTTTAGAATACACCTTTTACAGAAAACCCCAGTTTCAGAGTAAAACCTGCAAAAACTTTCGGATATTGTTAAACAAACTCACTAATTTTTAAGAAAGGAATACAGTCATCGAGTTCTTTCTCGTCCCCTCCTGTGTTTTTAGGCAGAGATTAGTGGCGGGGGTGAAGGGAAGCCAGAGAAGGTTCAGCTTTCCTCAAAACTAACATTTAGGGGCAGTTATTAGCGAAGCCGTTGCATATGCAGATACAGTAAATAGAAGGACAGGAAAAGGGAGGTGGATCACTCCCTGGAAATGGAAATGCATTATCATACAGTGATTTAGTGGCTCAGGTTGAGGACCAAAGGGCAATATTTGGTAAGAAAGCTCAGCAGCACCTTTCAGGTCTCCTAGAAAGCAAAGGCTGTTTGTAAACACAGCTAAAAAGCTTTACTGTTTGGGGTGGTTTGAAGTTAGCTTCTAAAAATGTGTATTTCAGTAGGGGGTATTTTTGATGGACTGATCTGTCAGTATCCATTCTCATAAAAAGGTAGTTTAACACTTTCCAAATGTAGTCAATGACTTGTGCCTCGAGAGGGAAAGGAGAAAGGAAATGTGTTACTGATTTCTTACATGGCCCATACTAAACCGCACATTTCTTTTTTTAAGGGACTGGGTTGTTTTTTTAAAGACTATTTCATAAATAAAGGCATTTAGAACTACGTATTTCTCAAGATGGAAATTTCTGTGGTATGTACATAGCTGAAAGCTATGAAAGCTGAATTTGTTGGACAAACTTTTAACCGTGGTCCTAGTTCAAGTGTACAACAGTTGTTTTCTTTCCCTACCATTTCTTTAATTGAGTTTTCAAAAGAATTTTATTATTTCCTCTTTAATCTGTCCAATACATGCTTTTATTCTCTCAACAACCAGTATATCTCTCATTGTCTGTTCTATTAGCGGAACATTCCTATTATCAATCTCACAAATATTTATACAGCTGGGGACCTTCAGATATATGAGTAGCCTCACATAATTCCATGGAAATGCATTCTGAAGAATGCTCTCAGCTAACACGGATAGGCACACACTGGGCTAAATCCTGTGTGCAAATAACCTCTTACAAATTTTAGATTTTGTTCACTGGGCAAAACTAATCTCTTTGATACGACGCACTTGGGAAGAAACAAAGATAAGGGATTTCAAGAAGTCAAGGTCTTTCGGGCTTTGGAAGAGTGCTTATTCAATCCTGCCTGTTTTGAGAAATAGGAGGACTTCGAGTGATTTTTTTCCCCCACGTTCTCCCTCAATCACTGGTGAGCATATGCTAAACTGAAATAACCTCTGGCCACCGATGCCTGCAGTGTAAGAACACATAGGAGGGGTCTCCAAAGCACTTGTACTGTAGGAACCTATAGAACAGCCACCATTTTAAAAAGAATCTCAGATCAAATTATATTAAAATTAAATCCGTGTATCTAAGCCAAATATTCTAACTTCTAAAAATAAATGTTAACTGGATTTTGAGATCACAGAAGCTACTGCAGCATGGCTTTCATTGTAGCATGTGGCTCCAGCATATACAAAATGTACTATAAGTTTAGAACACAGTCACAGGCAGAGAAATCATCCTAGAAAATAGAAGATGTGCTCGCTGAGCACCTCTGAAGAAGTGGCATCTTTTTTGGTCAGACTCCTGTGCGAAGAGGAAGGTAACCAGCACGTATACAACTATTTTAACTGCAATGAGCAAGGTCATTCGGGAGTGTGAGCAAACAGACTTTATGAGCACAAGACTTTAAACACAGATCTGATAAATACAGTTTATCGAGCTCACTATATACAGAAGAGGCACTAAGATTTCTTGAGGGCACTTTCAAAAAGTCTGATGGAAAAGTAGTCTAAAATTACCAATAGTGACTGGTGATTAGCAAAAACAGATTCTGGTACATGGCACTATTTTGTAATACAATTAACCACATACTTGCTGTGAAATGCTTTCTAGTCCATACGTTACAGTTGTCATTGTATGTACATTAGTCTAAATGTTCAACATAAACTATATCATGAGCACACAGCTTTACTTCTATCTGTAAGTGTTCTTTGATGCATTGATTCTTAATAGAAATAAAAAGCATCTACATCTGTTATGAAATCCTTTTCCCTACATGATCCTAACATTTACAACCAGATTTTATGATCATCTGTTTAACAAATAAAAGAACAATTAATAGAATAATGGTGTTATTCATGTATGAAGAGATTAGAAAACCTGCTTAAAAAAAAAAAAAATGTTTAACCGAGCTGGGTTAAGTAATCTAAACTACTTGAAAAAAGCTACTTTTGAAAGTTGTTTAGCTCTGTAATAGTAGCTGATTTTTTTTATATAGGTGAAATTACTTGTTAAAAGGAAGAGACAACAGTAAATACACTTTAAGTTACTATCTTAGGAGATAGTAACTGCTTATAGTTTCAGAACATCAGGCCTTACAGTAAGAGGTATAAGAGAGTGGCCTTCAAAAGTATTGAGAGTATTACTGGGATGAATAAGCAGCTACAATTTCAGAGGCTTCTGAATAACTTAACATGAGCCTCTTAAAAAGGCATTGTTTCTCCTAAAACAAGTTTCCTGTGGGAAGCGCTACTGCTGTTCCAGTTACAGCATTTACAGCGGGTGAAGGACTAATCCTTAGAGGACAGTCTGCTTTAAAAATACATCCTTTGGACAATCTTTTCAAATTGCATTTATGCACAGCGTGAGAGGGCTAATTTAAATTGAATGTTTAGTACCAGTTGAACCTTATATTGAATGTTTAGTACCAGTTGAACTGTGATACTGAAGGTTTAGTGTCAGACAGAGTGGGTACCCTGCAGGTGCGACCAGGACTAACAGCTTGTATTTAAACCTCTGTTCTGTTCCGCGGTCTGCGCTACTGAGCTAGAAAATGAAAGTATCTGATTTAGAGCAGAAGTGTCCTAAGCGGGAGGAAAAGAACCTCACAGGTGGCTGCTTCGGTAAGACTGTTCTGGAACTGAACAGTGTATGGGAAGATACATGCAGACTAGAGAACTTCAGATCCAAGAAGTAATTCCTCCTTTCATTTAACCAAAAAGTGACCCTTCGCTTGTAGACACCTGACAAAGCTTCATTTACTTCATTAGTGCTACACTAATTTACACCAGCTGATGACCTGGCTCCAGGCAAAAAGCAGAGTTACTAGACAGCAATGCAGAATAAAGGTGAAGGGCTGACGAAGTAACCACCGCTATTATGGAGAAACAATATAATTTGTTAAACTGTTCTGTGGTTTTGCATTGGTGTTTTCCAACAGCGAACAGGCTACAGCACTTACTCTTCTTCCCCAAACGGAATCACTTTTTTGCTATATCCCACCAGCTTTTGGACAGCCTAAATGAATGATAAGCCCTTCTAGGAGTTCAATTGAAAGAACATCCTACGCGGGAGGATGAAAATAATAATAATAATAATAATTAAAAAAAAGTGCATAAAGGAAGTGGTGGTTACTGAACAGAAATCCAGTGGGTGAGGTCAGTTTGGCTCTTATTCTCAATTTATCATGAACTTCCAAAATTCCATGGTAAAGCTCTGGTCTCTTGTCCTAAAAATCATTTTACCAAAAGCACGAGTTGATCCTTTTGTGCTGATAAGCCTGTGACCAAACCTTTAAGTGGGACCTCAACTCCTCACCCGCTGATGATCCATTTTAGAGTTCTCTGCTGAGCCCTCACAGTGACTGAGCTATGCTCCGATAGCTTTGTTGAATATGTCCACCCATAAGGTTAAGTTTGCTGCCTCTCGCTACAGGTTTGTAGCCGGCTTGCGCACTTAGCAAGATGGAAGTTCACCAACAGAAATTCCTCGTTCTCATCTTGCAGACCTTTTGCATTCCCCCCTTTCTGCCTCTCCTACTGACCCAGGTGAAGGCAAGTTTTCAAGGAGGGAGGCAAAATCTACAGGTAGATTCCTAGAAGGGGTTTATATGAACCAAGAAAACCTGAGAGGTAGCTAACGGCTGCAAGGGAGAGAAACATAATAAAGGTGATCTTGGTGCAGACTGCAAAAGTATATAACAAATTGAAGGCAGCGGATAGATAGGCCAAAGGCAGAAGAAGGGCAGCACCTGAGATTTGGGCTAGTAAGGGTGGTGCGGGTACATCGAGCTGTTCAGCTGAAGCGACATCCGTTGTTCATCCTCCCATCTCCACACTCCTGTGGTTTTGAGTCTTGGCCATAGGATTGGTTCCCACTGCAATCGCACGTACATCATTCTTGCTATGCGGTAACCGCAGTCACCAGAAGGGGTGCAAGTCAAGTCGTTTAGAGGCCTTGCTCAGATTTAGTGTATATAGCATATGCTTGACATTTATTCCGTGAATTTAGATTTGAGATGATCAAAGTTTGGAAAGATTTCAGAGGAGAACCACGTGAATAAATCTAGATCTGGAAAAGTACTTATACTTGACCGGTTCAATATATAGAGTTTACTGAAAGGAAGTTTGGCTTAGTCTCCAGCATTCTACAAGACAGAAAATCCTATAAAGGAAGAATCACGAGTCTCAACACAAAGACATAAGAAGATTCAAGGTTGTTGGTAGTTAAATTAAGGTAGAAATAGAAGCCAATTATTTGTAACTGGCGATGAACAGTGGGACCAGCTTGCTAAAAGCAATAAGCCAACAGATGCAGAAGTGTTTTAATTATGTTAGTAAAAAAAAAAAATCAACCAAGCCCAAGCACAATAAAGGAGAAAGAACTTGATTGGGGATGAAGAGGATCAGGAGGGGACATTTACTTAAAATGATGCCTTTGTTTTTAGTTAGCTGACTCTGCTACAGTCTCTCTGAATTATTTGGCCAGATTAAGCTCTCTCAGAGCCACTACTGATTATCTTTGAAAGCTATGGAATGGAGAAGGTTCCAGAACACTGGAAAAATAGGAAAAACATCCCTAAATTAGAGGAGGGGGAAACGGGGGGGGGGCGGGCAGAGAAAAAGCACAGGAATGAGCTGGGCAGTTTTAGAACAGTCGGTCTAATTTCAATTCCTGGAAAAATATATTGGAGCAAATGAACTATTTTTAGAAGATAATAGGTTGATAAGTAACAGCCCCAGACTTGTTAGGAGCAGATTGCATCAAACTAATCTTTTGTACTGTGACAGGTTTAACAGGCTCGTGGATGGGGAAATGTGGATATCATTTAACTTGAGGGAATATTTGACGCTCCTTAGAGGCAACTTGCATAAGTAAGATCAGCAAACTTTGGACAAAATAATGGATGTGCAGGAGACCAGCTGAAGCTGACACGTGCTCAGAGTAATTGGCAATATCACTATGAAAGGTTGTATCAAATTAGTTTCTGTGGGCACAGACATTATTCCATCATACAGATGTACTCTGTATAATACTCTGAGGATGGTGGGGCACTGGCACAGGTTGCCCAGGGAAGGTGTGGAGGCCCCATCCCTGGAGGTGTTTAAGGCCAGGTTGGATGGGGCTTTGAGCAACCTGGTCTGGTGGGAGGTGTCCCTGCCCGTGGCAGGGGGATGGAACTAGATGATCTTGAAGGTCCCTTCCAATCTAAACCATTCTATGATTCTATGACACAGTTATAAATACACACAAATGTAATTTTAAATTGCACATTTTGGGGGAAGGAGGGGCTAAGCACTTCAGAGGTCAAGAACAAAATTCAGAATAACACGGGCAGATTAGAGAAATGGTCTAAAATAATTAGGAAATAAATCAAGGTTAGTATTTGCCCTTTTAAAGGAACAGTTCACTGCACAAACACAGGAGAAGTAGCAGCTAGCCAGCAGTCCTGTAGAAAAGGACCTGGGGTGAGAGTGGATCACAAACTGAACATGAGTCAACACTGCCATGCTCTTGTGAAAAAAGCAAACATACTGAGATGTACAAACAGAAGCACTGTAAAATACATAAAATAAACCTTCCACTCTCCTCAGCTCTCACTGAAGCCTCTACTGGGATATTTTGTCCATCTTAGGAGCTGTGCTTCAAGGTGATACCTAGAGACAAAAACCACTGGAACAGATTCTGTGGGCAGCTAGTGGAATATCCATCATTACCCAACTTCTTACAAGCACCTAAATACCTATCAGGAATGGTTCAGGTGTAACAAATGCTTCCTTATCGATGGACTAGATATCCAAAAGTCTCTTCAAGCCTTAATTTCCACAGGTTTACATTACTTAGATAATCTATGCGATCATGAATGAATGTCTTATACCATAATTCCAGCCCACGTTGTTTAGCGTGCAAAGAAAATCTCCCCAGGACTTTAATGTGTTTGTATCAGCGGAAGGTCAGTCTTTTTAGTTATAGTAGTCACATTTGAATAGAAATTTACAAATATTTCAACCACTAATCACGCACCTCACTGTATAAATTCCATCTTCCACACTAGCTGACTGAGTACATTTTACTGAAAATCAAAAAGCTAGCTATAACTAACAGAGAGGTGTGGAGGGAAATGGAATAGACAGTCCTAAACTCTAACCAAAGAAGAGCCAGGCTAAAAATGAAAGATGGGAGAGGAAATGTTGTACCACAAATTCCTCCTGCCACTGCATAAGGCAGGCTACGTTAGAGCTGCTGGGAACAGAGTAGATTCCCGGCACGATGTTATGAAGTGTTCATTCAGTACTGGTTTCTTATCAAAATCAAATGCTGAAAAACATGTTTGGTTTCTCCAGGACTTTCTAAACAACAAGCAGAAGAATGAGAAAACATAGCGCACATGACTTTCCCACGGGCAGTGATACCATGACAGGAACTATCAACTAAGTAACATGACGGGGGAGGTCAGTCCATACATGCTGCTACTCCTCAGCG
Source organism: Ibidorhyncha struthersii (assembly GCA_013398815.1). Taxonomy (NCBI): domain Eukaryota; kingdom Metazoa; phylum Chordata; class Aves; order Charadriiformes; family Charadriidae; genus Ibidorhyncha; species Ibidorhyncha struthersii. The sequence continues at coordinate 30,327 of VZSZ01009116.1, forward strand.
TCCCATCGGTAGCGACACTTGTGAAAAACAACAGCTGTGGTTTTGCAAGGCAATCCACAGAGCAATGGCATTTCAGAGGTTAAAAGCTTGTACCACACATCGTATAAAGTAGACTTCGGCCCCTTTAAACTGGGAACGGGTATTGAGTCAGCTCTCTGCGCCCAGGCCAAATCTCAGACTGAAGGGGAGCCAAGGCTGACATGCCATCCCGTCAGGCCATCACCACGGAGGGAGGACAGACAAGGGGAATATGAACTGTAAAAGGCTGATGCTTGAACTTAGAGATGTGGCTATGCCACAGGCCAGAATAAAAATAAAACATGTAAAAAAAGGCAGTACGGGTTAGAAAAAGATTGCAAACTGATTCATAGGAGCGAGTCATGTGTTACTGTCCTCTGCTGCCTGAAACGGGAACTTTTCTGCGCTCAGCAGGAGACAGCCTGTGCTGCTGAATCTCTGAATAGCCATCAAAGGATCCCCTTTGTGCGAAGCAGGAAGACCTAGAAGGTCTATCGTAGATACAGTCTGTGCAGTTCCTAAGGCGACCTGAACTGTAAAGCACACTCAGAGTTTTTAGTTCTCTATGCTGTTTTTGATTCAGCAAAGAGGATATTACCCCCCCCAGCTGTTTTATGTACATACATTGTCATTCACCACAGAAAACCTAATTGTGTGTACGCACTACATACAAGTGCTGTAATAAGAAAACATGTAGGTACGCACACAAGCAGCGGCTCCCCCACTCCCCGCCCCCATCTGAATGGGGTCCCCCCACCATCTAAGGTAGGGGTGCATGTGTGTGTGTGAGTGAAATGGCGGTTGTAAGGAAATACTGCTTTTTAGAAAGTAAATCTTAGCTCCTTCTCTATATTTAGCTCTAGAGTCATCAGAGACAACGTGCAGTATCACTATTTATGGGAAATAGTTTATACTTGCTCTGCAAGCTAACGCAGTCCCATTTACCTCACAAAGCTGTGCGGTGACTCACGTTACCCAGCAACACTCACACACCCGCAGGAACTAAGGAAGCAGAAACTCTTGCTCACTTGCTTTCCCCTTTCCTTCTGGGATATTCTTGAGAAACAACAGTTCAGAATAATGACATTCCTATGAAACAGGCAGCGACCAGTGTGGGTGAGACAAACTGTAACATAGAAAATATGAAAGTCTATTCCAAAATAAATTTTTAATTACTTCTCTTAAGCTTACATCTGACTTCAGCAAGTTAAAAGGTGTTACTCCACGTCAAAGCTAAACCTATGCAGCTGTGAATACCTGCCAGAAGAATTGCATTTCTCCTCTGTCTATCCAAAGATTTCCTGCACTGGATCAAGCAATTGTGTAGTTGAAAAGGGAGTGAGAGCAGTGAAGCCATCCACAGGAAAGCTGCTGCGTTTTTTTTTTTTTTTTAAGTTTTCTATTCAGTCACCCAGTTGACCAAATTAACTCCATTGGCCACATGATCCCCAGATTCAACCCACAGGAAGTGAGATATATATATATCATTGAGGTGGCAAGGCTCAGTTACATCAGATTAGCTACAGAGTGAAATTGCACTCTTATTTATTCCCTCAGCTAAGCTACGTGGCCATTATAGCCATCAAGGCTGATCTAGGCTGTGTCACATACTACACACATACCTAAGAAGCCCAGACCTGCATTTCATGCTTAAACCTTGTGAAAATACACTTACCTCTTTCAAAAAGATTCTGAGTATTTTTCCACGGCAAGTCTGTTTCTCCACTGCTAATTCTTAAGTACTCATTACTCAGCAGAAAAGTCAATGGTAATACACACAAAATAAGAATTATAATTTACAACTTCACAAGCTTACAACAATATTATATCACTTTTCAGCTCAGACCATCTTAGTGTGACCCTAATCTTGTGGCAACCTCTACAGTCTCTTAATTCTGAGTTTTGAACCAGGAATTTCATGTTCCCTTTTTATGTTGTTGTTTGTTTTTTTTTCTTTTCCTTTTCTTGTTATATACATGTACTGCTAATGGGGGCTGGGACTTAAAGGGTACCATCTCAAAGCATACAAGCAACAACAGGCAATACCCAGATATACCCATTGATCGATTAAAGGCAATATGCAACAATTACATCTGATCACGTATTGTACAGTTTCTATTAATTTAATTCTTTTAATATGTTGAATAAGCAACAATTACAGAAGTGCCCAAATGAATCCAGTGTTTAAGTTCCATTGAATTTTGCTTAGAATTTTTTTAGAAAAAAAAAAGTTATCCATGACCATGTTCTTATGCCGCGTCTGAGAGAAGCTGAACGAGATTTTGGCATTTCAAATTGATTAAGCTAATATATATACCCTTTAAGCAGTAGTTGACAATAATACTGTCATCTATATTCATAAGTAGCTTTTAAAAAACATATCAAGCAAATATGCTTTCCATTTCAATTTTCCAAACTGCTCCATTCTTCCATATTTTCTCTCTTCTAGCCATAATGCATTTTGATATGCAGTGATTGCCTGAAGCACAGCCTAAGTGCGTGGGGGGGGG
>VZSZ01009116.1:43380-69110 GCA_013398815.1 Ibidorhyncha struthersii
TAAATTTTTCAGTCCCATTTTCCAAGCTCACTTAAAAGTTACACATTATACAAAATGAGTATTAATGGTGCATTAGATGAGGAGAAAACAAAATCTACTATGCTGGTTAAAAGTTTCCGGACTTCTCAATTGCTGATATGGCTAAAACTGATTCAGTTTTAACTGAATCCATTTCAGGCTTGTTTCAGTTATACAGGGAATGTCTACATTCACTTCTGCTGCATCTACTCCCTTAAATATCTATTTTTTTAAATTTTGATATTCAGCTGAGCTGTTTTCAAGGAAAAAGTCCAAAAGCATGGGAAGGTGAAATTTCCAACTTCAGAACAGGTGAAATAGCAACCCTGTTGGTATGTTGTCCTGCTCATGATCTCTAGAAAAGCAAAGGCAGAAATTAATTTAATCTATATCCAGAAACTTTACTTTTTTTGAACTTTTTTTTGTACCCCTTTTTAATCAAGGCTACTGAAAGAGGACAAATTTCTGTAAACACAAAGTGAAATTTTTCCTTTTAATACAGTGTCAGTGGAATATAGTACTCACCTGTAAAGATAGACAAAGAACGTCTGAAGCAGGTAATTTTCCCAGAAAATATTAACCATCCCTTAATCCAGTCACCAATCTTGTTCAGCATACTTTGAGAATAGTGTTCTAACTTCAGGGAGATAGTAATTTTCAACAACAGATGCACATGTAAATATTCATTCCATTTATTGTGGAAACACTGAAGATACAATATAGCTTTAACATACTCTCACTGAACAACTATTAATTTAATCTGAACTTCACACTGTTTATTGTGGAAATGCTGCAGACACAGAGACTTAAACACAGTTCCACCATCAGAGAACATGACACTTCAAGGAAGGTCAAAACAAAATGGCTCTTAAAGCTAAAAAGAAGAGGCAGATGCCATTTCCTAGAAATGAAGGAAGGTAGGCTCCACTGGAGCAGCTTCAGTACTGGGCTTTTCTTTTGGATTGGTGGTAAATGAAAAACCCAGAGCCCAGTGATTTTTCTTTTTTACCTAATTGCTCCAATCCAGGAATCTTTGGCACAGAATTTTTCCTTTGCTTTCTAACTACAAGATTATTCAGCCATTTGTTCTTAACAAGGCCACTGTTTTCATGGACTTCATTTAATCCTACTGTGTGGCATTTAATTGCATGTTGTGCAAAGGATGCTCTTGAGTGTCTAATTCTATGTTGATAGGAGACTAACCAGCATCAGGTTATTGCACTAGTTCTTTTTTACTCACTTTTACCTGACTAACAAAAAAGGCTTTTAGAGAAGAGAACTGATTTTCCTCATTATTCCCTACACTGGCCTTATTTTATTGCATTTACACTGACAAGCTGACAAATATATCTACGTGCAAGAGGAAAGAATTCCACTGCATTGATTTAAAGAGAAAAAAATGAACTGCCAAACCAAAAGTTATTTTAAGGTAAGCATGCAGATATTCTATTTCTAGTTCACTCTTGCATATTGTCTAGATTTAAACCACAGAGTTGCACCGCTTCTTTGCACAGACGAATAAAAATAAGGCCTATTTAAAAAACCTGCACCACAGAGAACAGTAACACATGGCTTATTCTGTCAGTCACAATGGTACATTTTACTTCCTCACTGCTCTGTATCAATTGTGAAGCTGTATTCATGAAACAGGGAATGTTTATAAATTGAAAACTTGTGCGTAAAATAGAATAAAATCATATGTGCGTTTCTTACTGACAAAACAAAAGCATTATAAAAGATTGTAGAAAACTAGAGCTCTTCTAGACTTTTAAACAGCAAAAAAACTATCAATCTCATCATGGAAGTCAAAACACTTTTTCAGGTACAATTCTTTGCATGCCATTCCTCCTTACAGTGCTACATAACCACTTTGCATTTTCCTCTCATTTCAGTATCAACAAACATCTGCCTACATATTAATTCAGAAAATATTAATTAAAACCTGGAAAGAATTGGAGCCTAGCACAACGATTTAAAATGTTTTCTCTGATCATATATTTGATATCAAGTCCTAGCATGAAACTATTATATTTAATCCAAATAGTTTCTTGTTAGGAAATAGCACACATATGCTGTCAAATGATTTTCAGTACAAAAGTTATACAGATAAAATAGTTTAACTGAAAAACTCTGAAGACTCCTAGGCATCAGTAGGGAAGGCACTTTTCTGGTCACACAATTTTAGCACATTGGGATTCAGCACATCTTTGGTATTTCAACATGTCCTTCAGTTTCTATGCAAGTGATATCCACTGACTGCCCAGTCCTGAACTTCTCCACTTGCAAATAATGCAAAGAAAATTGCTCCAAATAGATTAATAGAAGCAGCAATATAGAAAACAGTTTGCCATTCTCCCACAGTATTCTGTCAAAAGGGGGAAAGAAAAAAAAAAAGATGCAGTCAATTTGCAGCTCCACACTCAAGAAAAGGTAATTTTAAAACTGTTGCTACATGCCTTGCCTATTTAAATGTAAATTCTATTCAGCACAATTTCATAGCAACATAAAAGCATTATAAACATAAAAGATCAAATCACCAGTATAGTCAACTTCAGTTTAACAATACATCTTACACAGATAGTCCTTTCAGAATTGCATTAGACAACCTAGATCAGTTTATCATCTGAGATGCGGAACTTTCATATCAAAATTCACATTTGGACAAAGGCTACACAAACTCCCAGAAAATGTTACTGTAAGGGGAAACACTACCTTGCTTTCAGGTCAGGCGATCCAAGAGCTGAAGTGCTCTGCACTATGCAGTAAGCTGTTCTTAATGACTACTGTGTGGATATTCCAGAATCATAAGCTTTTTTTCCCAAACAAGGTAGCTATCTTTACTCAGATTTGAAGAAGAATCCTTTAAAATCTGGCCTGGAAAGGCCTTAAGATATGGGTAGCAAAGAACTATGGTTTGTTTGTTTGTTTTCTTTCCTTTTGTTTTTAAATAAAGAGTAATATGAAGATATCATAAGGCTTTTTTTTTTTTACTATTCTTTTTTTTTCAGTTCCAGATGACTACTGTAACAAACCTGTAAACGATCTTACTACAAAAACAGAATAATACCAGAACAACGGATTAGTATGGGGAAAAATACCCAAACCAACCAGAAAAAAAAAAAAATCCTACTTGTTAAGGTGTCTGGAAGAACCAATTTGTGTGGATTCATGTATTAATGAATATTTTCATATTATTTTTAAGGAAGTCATTGGTGTGATCACAACTCCAAAAATTCAACTGTATCAATAAACTTACTCCTCTCATCTTCCTTTCTTAAAAGATTTTAGAATAATTCATATAGTTGATTTAAAAAAAAATAAGAATCAAACCACTCCTTGATCCCTCTTTCTACTCCAAATCACCCTTTGACTACAGCGCCTTGGAAGTCAGATCTAGCACTGTTCAAGTTAGGTGTCTTGTGAAACTAACACAGCTTACAGTGTCCTAATCCTGTACTATACATACAAAGGGATGCATTATAAAACCCACACATTTGAATCTAGTTTCTCACTCATCTGACAAATGCTGACCTTACAACTCAACACCTCATGTGAGCGACTGATTTTAGAAAAACACGTAAGAGCTTGTCTTAACTGGCTAAAATAATACCACAACTATCTCATCTAGTTGGCATTTTAACAGAGTTTTACTGTGATAAAAACACATTAATTTTACTCCTAAAGAATATAAGGAGTGAGTCACTAAAATTTTAAAGTTCTACACAGGTCTTTGATTTTACCTTTATTTTCCTGATCAGAATCAGAAGAATAAAGGCTAGGAATTAAGTCATTCACAGCAATGGAACAGTATGACTTACATATATAACCCGGATTTTACTTAATGACTGCCGACTTGAGAAGATAGCATTTCCATTCAATGGAGGTAAAAATATAAGAACTGCAAAAACAGTAAGCAGACTTACATTATGAGTGAGGTTCTTGGCAATAACTGGCCCCACCATTCCTGGGATAGTGGCAAAAGAATTTGTGATCCCAAGGAGAATTCCTGCATACCTGCAAGAGAAATTGTTAATGCTGCTTATTATCTTATCCTGCTCATCAGTCACAGAAACCTGATCACATAGGCCTCATTTTGATCATACAGACAAATTAAAACACAAACATTCCAGTGGGAATGGCTTGCTTTTATTCTAGTAACAGCTCACTGACAACTTGGTACCTATGTCTCTCTTTTCCAGAGGCTAGTTATGGAATTTAGCTTCAATTATTTATGGCCTTGCTCAGGATCCACAATCCAAACCCACATCCCCTTTGCTAAGCCACAACCAAACTGTCTGGAATGGATCCATTGGAGAAGTTAGGAAAGAAACATTGCATGTCTTGAAGTGGAAAGACAACAAGGAGTATGACAGAGTGCTGTTTGGTAACAGTAAGAGTTGGTTCAGGTATCATTGCTAGAAAAGTGTCTGCCAAGAAGGCAATATCACCAGTGTGGATGGATATCCCCACTTAGACTACAGAGCGTATGTTCCAAAGACTGAGCTCAGAGCGCTGTGGCAGTCCTTCCCTTCAGCCTTCTGTGGGTCAAGGCCAATGGGAAACGGGTCTGACTGAAACCAGTTTTGCTGGTTGCCATTCCTGCAGTTCCATTCTGGGGCTTCCTGTTCCGTGAACGTGTTTGCTCTATCACACGCATGTGCATGCATATGCACCAGCGGCCATAAAAACTTACTGGGAAAAGCTGGTAACTTGCTCAATATCTCAGTCTCAGCACCTCAACTCTAGGCAATTAAAGATCTCTCTCACAGGAGTGTTGCAATACTGAAAGATCATGTTTGAAACTGTACCACAAGCGTGGACTTGTGAGAGAGCCTGAAGAGAACTAAGAGCTAGACATTCTACAGCAGAGCTCAACCTTCCAACCACCACAGCACAGATCCCGGTGGTTCAGATTTTCAAGGTGGATTTGGTGGCTGAAGAATCATACAAAATACTGATAGTTGCAGTTTACCACAGGAGAAAGGAGTTATCTCTCAGTGATCATTTTAGGCTGTTTAGCAGCAGAGTGAAATTACGTTCTCCCCAGTTTTAACATAACAGAAATACAATTTCATCTCTAAAGGAAGATGCATAGCTTTGGCATTTTATGTACCAAAACAGGAGAATTCAACCATACAGCATTGTTACAAAAGGTTGTGATATGTGTATCCAGTCCAACAATTAGAGAAACGTGCTTTTTCCTGAGAAAGAGAATCACTTATCTAGCTTACTAGTTAAGTTTTTTTTCTTCAAATTCAACACTACGTATCTTTTTAAAGCATAGGAATGTATTTTAGACTGAGCTGCAATGCCTTAATTAAAACGAACTTCATTTCTTATAAATGTAGCATGTAGCCTTCTTATCTTGAAAAGTGTTTAAGAATTAACAGGCCTTTATGAAGCGGAACGTGAAAGTGTAAAAGTTTCCCTTAGGCAGATAAGCACATATAGCAAAACTCCATTTAAAGTCTTTAAGTAGAACGAAATGCATTTTGTCTTCAACATGTTTAAGCACTACAATACTGCTTACACACTTTCAAAACTAAACATAGTTTAATAGCTTCCCTGGTTGCCAAAGATCTTTGGCAAGCAATTGCTGGCTAAATGCCTCTGGTTATGCCCAGTGTTTCTGACATAGGTTGCATTCTTGATAACGCTTGCTGTTTGATGCAGATAACTGCTATGCCACTCCCTCAGCACAGCAGAGACTCCCATATGAAATGGGAAAGCAAAAAGTGACATGTCTGCAGAGCAAGACTAATAGTAAGCTGTTGGTCAGGTTCTTATGGCATAATGGGGATAACCAAATACAAATCGTCTTGCAGAGCATGAAGTAATAAAACCAAGAGTAAAAAAAACAGGTATGTGAAGTGTTTAGTGTGTAACAGGGCCACAGGAATATTACGAGGGCTCATGGTAACAGCAATACTAAAAATTGTAATCATGGCAACATATCGATGTAGATTTGAAGAGCTAGAATAGAATATATTTTCCGCACAAGACCAGTCTTGTCTCCCTCCTGTCCCTGACCGCCTCCAACTCAATACACTGATGGCATAATAAATACATGTTAGAAACCAAAAACACATAACAAATGTTTTTCCTTCAGTATCAGTATTTTCATTCATTTTTTTCCTGTGAATATAATCATTATTTCTTTGGCATAATGCAAGTTTTAGTAGCAACAAAGGACCCTTTGTAATTCTAGTCAGCATACTTTTAACCAATTAAAATGGGCATTTAAGTGCATTTTGAAACTGCTTTAAATTACTTCTGGTTATTCTAATATCTTGCAGTAACTAAATAAATAAATAAATTAAATGATGGAGCTCTAAGTAAACTCTTAACAGAGGTCTCCTTCACAATTTTATGCAGACCCCGATTTCAGATTTCTACAATTATGTCAAGCATTTCCTTGAAATTTTGAACGTCTGCCTTGGCCATTTCATTCAACAAAATTCAGACAGTCACAAAAAGTTAAGGATTAAAAAAAAAAGTCGTCTTTTTCCTCCCATCTTAGATGGTTTTGTATTTCTGTATTTGAAGAACTTTTTTTTTTTTTCTACAAACTTTGTTACAAGGACATGACCTTTTCCTTCTCCATCTCCATATGGACAGATTTACCCTGAATTAAAGCATGCACGGGCTGAATAGAAAATCACTGATTTCAATAAAACAGCATCCACCCTGACCACGTTTCCATCCAGGAAAGTTTTCCTGCATATGCAGCCATTCGCCTCTAGAGGCAATTCCAGGCCAAAGTTCCTGAGCTATCAGCAAGACACCTGCCTCTCCTGCACTCATAATCAGTATGTTCCCTTCAGCCTATCTGAGCAGAAAGAAAGGCTAGAGGAACTTGTCTGTTCCTCTGTCCAATGCAAAGGGAATAGAAGCAGGACTTTGTCGAGGGTAGGAAGAACAGAGTGGCATTTGGTCAGAGGGATCAGCAGCAGTTCACGTGGTGAATCTCATTATGCCTGCTGACATGTATGAGCATCATGTTACATTATTTTCTTGTTGCTTTTTTCAACACCCAAAATACTCTGTATACTGTCATATACAAATTCACCCTCGAAATAAACACATTAGAAATGCAAAGTGAAGTATCTCTCAAATTAGAAAACACACACAACATCCTAGTTCTGGAAACTTTAGCCATCAACCTGCATACAGAAGCTTCTTGTGCATATGCCTCACAGAGGCACACAGTGCAGCTGCATGATTTCTTTTCCTGTTGCATGATTTCTTTTCCTGTTGCACTCAGTGGACAGGATGAACTGTATGCACTTAATGAGCGCCATTTAAAATTTTGTTTCACTTCACTTGCTCAATGCACGGACCCAAGCCTTGCTTTCTGCATACTACTCAGCCGTTGGAAGTAGAATTTTAATCATTCCAAACACTTTTTCCAGTAGAACTCTTCACAATATTAGTTTATTTTCACAAAACTCTTGAGAGATGGGGGTCACAATGTGAAATCTACCCTATAGATGGGAAATGAAAACATAGGCCACAAACGTGTGCCCCTACTGGATACTTGATTTGAGATCCTCAGAATCTCATTTTAAGAGTAATTAGCAGGATTGTTCTTATGTTCAAACACTCCGAGTAATATGATGTTTGCAAACCAGAACTTAATAGTTTGAAGAAGCACATGAAAACAAGCAATAAATCAGCTAGGCCTTGATTAATCTCACTGGATCCAACATTAGCTTCTCAGCTGAGATGTTTAATTTGGACTCGAGCTGCCGTGGACTCCCTTTATGTATTATGGTAGTCCGAACCAGCCTCAAGAAGTGCCCATTCATCTTCATAACTTAAATCTCCAGATTCCTAAAGCCAGAGGGTACGAACATGGTCCTCACAGATGATTTCATTAGGGTCTTGTCCAACTGACTTACCACATGCAAACTCTGTGACAGAACACTGAAAGGACTGAATTCCCAAGAGCCATGTTCAGCTACCTTAAACATGAGCCTTCCTTTCTCCTGTAATGCCCTGCCTCAGCCATTATGTGCTCTCCAACTACTACAGCTATGAGGTAGAGGGTTTAGGAATGAGTGCCAGTCTCCCCCTCTATGCAACGCTCAATCATTTCTAAAGCAGGACCCATCCTGTGCACTGAGTGAAGAAAAGGTCCTGTGCAGGGGCATATTACAACAGTGACAAAAAGACTAATTTGTGATGCACAGAGAAAAGGAGGCAATTCAAAACTGCACAGACATCCAAGTTCTGCCACTAAGTAACTCACAGTAGTAACGTCTTTTCAAATTAATGTGTATATTTGTATTTCTAGACACAGAGACACAAAATAAATAAAACTGACTCCTTGCCAACGTTTTACATTTTTAGGAAATGAACTGCTGTAGTTCTGCAAAGCTAAGCTTGAAAAAGAAGTTGTACAATGGCCCCACAATACCCCAGGTGCACTGCTTTAACTACATCTCTACATCTTCTAAATTAATAATTCCACTCGATTTAAAACAAAGTTCATCACAGAAGCTATTCTTTCTGTCACATTCAATTCATAGTACAAGCTGTTTATAGCTGGCCACTGACCTCTTCCCTCTTCCTTGCTACCTAATCTCATGTGCCAAGGTTAATCGGGCTTCCATTATTTCATATCCATCTGTTATGTCAAAACTTGTCCTTCATTGTGTACATGACCACCATCCTTCTAGTTACCAAAGCCTGGATACCATCTTCAATTTGTACCTGAGTTCTCCCACCTAGGTTGTCCAGATCTTAAGGGTTTTTTTCCTAGGTAACATCTCTACAAAACATTTCTTCCTTCTCTGCTCACACTTCAACTCTTTTCATCTTACACATTAGTACAGAAACACTCTCTTCTTTGGTCATAAAGTCATTTGAGCCTGCTTATATCTATGTGCTACCGCAAATACGTAAATGAATGACAGAATAAAGTATTTGACTTTTACCAGTGCAAAGAATGCTTATGTGGACTTTCAAAAGAATACACATACACACATGCTCTTCAGGAAATTGATGGATCTGTCAGGTTCTGAATTTGTAACACACTGGAGAAATTACAGCCTCAAGTCTAACTTTCCAGTCTTAAAATTTAGTCATTTAATCTTGTACATACAGGATTCATCATCATCTATTAACAGGTCACTGACTCATAACAAGATTTTGACACCAGTGTATAGAACATACTTTTCAAATACAAATAATTTGCCTGTATCACAGTGCTTAAATATGGTTATGTTCATGCAAATGGTTGATAGTTCTGATGGAAAAGTTTAAAGGGGCAAACCACTTAACTGTATTACCGTGTTCAAAAAACACTGTCCTATTAGGATCATTAATCAAATGGGACAAAAACCTGGTAAATATAATTACAGAAATTATATTATTTATTACTGCAGTATCAAAAAAATGAATTATTCTATACTGTTTTTCATATCATATCCTCTGCCAAACTTGCACTTTTTGCAAAAATAGTGCTTAAAATTGTAAACCTGAGTCATTGTCAATGTTTACATTCCAGGTCTGTACAGCACATGGTCTGTAACTAAATCTCCCAGGCACCCCAGCACTACAAAAAAAAAAAAAAAAAAAAAAGGTCATAAATGTATCACATGCACTAACAAAAGCTTCAGCAATACTTACGAAGGTGCTATGTCCAGATGGTTGATACTGTAGCCAGATGTACAAAATCCTCCTAGTGTTGTTGATATGGTCACGAACGCAACAGCCAGTGCATAGTTACAGCCTATGAATCCAGCTGCTACTAAGAACACCGCAGGGCCAATCATTCCTTTAAGACAGAAATCTTAGAATCAATGGACTTTTAACAGGAGAGGCTCTAAGCTGTGTAAACGTTTTCTATACAACTTTCACCACCACCTAGCGTACAGAATGCAGTACTGCACTACATGCATTAACAGTGGGCCTGTGAGGAAGAGCAGATGAGTTGCAAACCTGTTGCTGCCTCAGGAAACAGTAGCTAGAACAGAAAAATCCCACTCTAGCCACAAAGAACAAACTTCAGCTAGAGAAAAAAACTAAAAAAAAAAAAAAAAATCAGCAGATACTGAAAGTGATTTCGCAAATTAATTTTATTTATGGTTATAAAAATTATAGACGCCACACTGACACTGGTAGGTGAACAGTGCAGTACAAAGAAATTATCCCCATTTAACTCTCCAGGTTTCAGGAGCAAACACCAACTTCATTAAATCATAATAAAGTAGAGCTGGAAGATTTCATACAAATACATGTGTATACATATATCTGTATTTCTCCAGCAGACACCTTTTAGAATGAGCTTTATTTCATGTTTACAGGATCTGAACATGTGGTGTACAACATCTGGAGCTTGCTGTACAACTTAGAAAACCCAGGCAAGCTTTAGAGATGCTATATCAGGTACTGGAAACAGCTTAGCAGCCACCATAAGCTAGTGCATACTGTTTCCTGTCTGCAGTTAACTTTGGTACCCATTTCCCAGTACCAGAGTTGGCCATTCACATGACCTCATCACAGTCTCCAAAACCAGCTCCAAATACATGCTTCTGTTGATGAAGCCAACCTGAGAGTCTTGTTTTTCCTAACACTACAGCATGTTTCCCCTTCAGTTGTACATACCTGGGTGCGAGGCCTCGCAGTAAACTGGATAACCAAAATGGTATAGACTTAAAATATAAAAAATGCTTGAGAGGTTTTTTTTTTTAATAAGAGCTGCTTTAAAGAAAGCAATTGAGTCAGCAGCACTGAGAAGGCAGCAAGGATGGCTATACATCAAGCAGACTGCAATTTGCGCAGATCCTGTGCCTTATCTCTTCCTGCCCCCACTTCTTTCCTCTGTCCCCTCTTTTAATCAGCAATCAACTTCCTCCTAAATACAGCCTTTTAACTGTATTTGTTAAAAACCTGATCTCATTGATCTCTTGGTGATTTCAGATATCTTTCCTGCCAATTAGTCAAGACCATTTTGGATTCTATTCGGTCTTCCTACTGTGGTAGCAACTATAAGTTTTGCAAGTGTATTCCTATTCAGTTACTTAAGTCTTAAAGAAAGAAAACACTGAATAACACAGGGCTGAGAATAGGCTCATGCAGACCAATATCCCGTCTCAGTTTGAGAAAGCCATTCATAAGGTATCATTCTAACAAGCAATCATCATCGCTTTAACGGTGATTCTACCTGACTACTTATTTAGTCAGTTTGTTTCTAAGAATGATGTCTCTTGACCTAAACAAAGCTTTTGGCAATCTCTTATTTTTCTCTTATCCGGTAGGCCTACTTTTTTATGGAAAAAGATATGATTTACTCTTGACAAATTGATGTGCAAATAAAGTTGCTCCTCTCAAGTCATGCACAGTACTGCCTAATCTCACAGCAGAATGTCACACTACTCTCCCAAACCCTTAATTTTTCCCCAGACTGATACTATGATATGTTCCAAACAGAGATGACACTTGCACCTACCTATTAGGGTAAAACATTTTCGAACACAAACAGTGGACAAGTTCTGTTTTTCCCGTAAATAATCAGCAATTTGCCCAGACAGAATTATACATAACCAGCAGCCAAAATAAGGCAGGGCAGATAAAAACCCATTCTGTCAAGGAGAGAAAAAAAGACAGTTAAAACACTGAAATGACAATTCAATACGTTGAAAAAAAGTAACTTGTACTGGAGCATTAACAGAGACAGAACCGGAAGTGTCAAAACCATCCGTCCACATAACTATTGTTGGTACTACCATAAGAGAGAGACCTAGGGATAGAAAAAGCAAAGCATTTTAAAGATACCAATGTGTAAACTCTCCATTGCATGACTTAATCCATAGCTACCAATGCAGCCAGACCAAGAACTCAAAGGTTTAAACCAGTAAATGGGTCCAGGAAAAAGAAAACTATATATGAAGGTATCTTGTGGACTTTAATCAGATCACGCAAGTTTTCAGAAACACCAATTTCAAGTAGGACAGGCTATCGAGCGAGTTACTAAAGTACGTGGAAGCTGTAAATATTATTCAGAATTTTGAAAGCTATATGGAATCTCAGTGGTTTGTACTACTATAACTCTTCAACATTACATTATCCCATATCTTTCTGCTGAAACATATCATGCTGTCTGTAATCAGAGATAAGATACAGACTAGGACTTTCATCAGACCCAGGCTAGACATCCTATGACCCCAAAGCAACGTTATTATTCAGGACCTGACATTACTTACACTGAAGTCACCTGTTAACTCCCATTACTTTAAACAAAAGCTGTTTAGAGATTTCTGCCTGATTCGGCATGTTTTTCTGATGAGGCGAAACAAAAGGTACTATTAAGCTGCATAAGTTTACAGCCTTTCTGTGCAATTATGGATAATTACTGAAAACAGAGCTATAATTTGACCTTATCTGTGATTAAAAAGAGGTATTTGGATAGCTATTGGCTAGAAATATTCTAATGTTTATACACTATTACAAAATGTGTATTTGTCAAAGAAGAACTGAAAGCTTCCCAAGGAAATTTAATTTGAAGTGAGACCAGAAACGCATCCCCACCTGAAATCCACTCTATCAGCACTCAAATATGCTGCCTGTTGGGTTTCAATGCTCAGCTTTCAAAAGCAGTAAGTAAAATTTTGAAAAATAGAAGATAGGCTCAGTAAAGTAAACAACTTTTGAAGCACCGTTCAAAGACAGCATTATTTTTAACCAATCCTTTTATTATAGGATGGAAACTGGTCGGCTACACAACAGCAACTGTACAATATTTAAAACAGTAATGCAATTTCCATCTAAATGTGTGGCAACAAAGTTAGTCCAACACTATTATGCAAGCTTTTCCTTCTTTTTTTCTTTTTTTTTTTAAATGTTCACAACAGTCAGTACTCTAAGTCACTCCAAAAAGAAGAAACATAACCCAGACACATAGGAAACCACTTCACAGCAGAACCTGTTAGCATTTAATGCAACAGCATTTTACAAAATACATGCAATAGAGGGCTGTGGTAACAAATGACTTTCATAGATGTTTACGCAGGTATTCTCAAGAGGCATAATAAGGAACCCAACCAGCAACTTCACCTAGGTTTTTTTGAGCCATTTTGCAGCCTGCCCTACTGCAACCTTCCCTTCTAACGCTGAGATTCTCCATCTTTTCCTGTTAAGATTGCTAGCATCGCCACTTTCTTGCACAGCGCGCATCTTCAGTTCGCTCTAAACCAGTCTCATGTGTTAAACCGGGAAAAGACTAAGCTAAACTCCTTGAAGTTTCTGAGCACCTTTTCACTTAAGCTGTACCTGCTTCTCCAGGTAAATTATGCTATCACTGAAACTCTCATTAAACAAAGATCAGTACAGTCAAGTAATTTCTATAAATAAGAATGCCCCACCCCCCTAATTTTTTCCTAGTAATTTAATTTTTTAAAAATGCCTTGAAAAGCAGTGTTTTTGGACCTTAAGTCTATGGTTTTCTTTCATCCTATTTACCTTACTGAAAAAAGGTATTTTACCTCTGCTGCTCATTGAGGAAAGAAATGAGAGAATTCAGAAAGGGTTCTAAACAGACTAAAGCCTTCCCCACCCCTTCTCCTTAAAATACTTTCAAAAATGCCACTTGTCTAATGATTTCCTTAGTTTTGTTCTTCTTTTTAAACTGGAAATATTCTCCCTTATGAGTGAGCAAAGGAGGAGTAGATAGTACGTCAGAAGCCATAAAACAAGCTATAAAATCTGAAGCAATCATAGAAACCATATAACAGAGAAAAATACTTTCATAGTTATTAGCAGAACAGTTAAAAATGGATACCATGCTTCTTCAACCAGAAAATGAGCTCGAAAGCTAGCATCAAGCTAAATGTCAAATAAGTCCTGAAAAAAAAGTGGAAATTACAAGGCAGGCAACATTTTTGCTGCATCTGCTTAATTGTGTGGATTTATTTTACCATTCCTCAGCGATACATTTACATTCCAAAGGTCTTAAACAGGTTCCTCTATTCTAAATAGCAGGGAAGATCTCAGTGGTTTCATTTCTTTAATTCAGAAGAAAGTGGCTACATTTTTATTTATCTCACCTCCTGTGCATCAAACCGCAGGATCTCCTTCATATATGTGGGCAAGAGCGTAAGAAGTGTATAGAAAGTCCAATTATAAGAGAAGTGTGCCACAACAATAGCCCAGAGTGGAAGGGACTCCAGTATAGGTCTCCAGGGAACAGATTTCTGTGTAGAAAGCTAGCAAGCAGGAGGCAGAGAAAAAGGGGAGAGAAAGAATGATCAGGACATCAACGTGAACATTTACTAAATACAGCGTTTTGATCCCACCCAAATCTGTGCTGATCATTCATTCTGAAGGGCATAAAATGAGTCTCAGTCAATAGATGCAACTCATCAGTAATGAATGAATTACTGTGTTCAGTTCTCACTGAAGGAATACTAATGTATGTTACTGCTCTGCTGTTTACTATTGCAAAGTAAACCTATTACTATTACGTTTTGTAATCAGAATTTGAAAAAGTATGCCTTCCCTTGTTGAGATCTGTTGCCTTCTGCTTTTACTATAAATGATTAAATATTTTAAGTCATGCCTCACATGTTTATTTAGCTGAATCTTTCCTACTCAAACCTAGATAATAACTTTGGTCTCTCAGGCAGCTTCACAGGTTGTAAATACATCTCCCCAATCACAGGAATAAACTCTTAAGCACACTTTATGCTCATTAGCATTTTCAAAATGTTTTCTCTGCAAACAGTGACCTCTTTCTTACTCTAGAAGATGCATTGAAAAAAAGTTGTATAATGTTGTATTGCAAAGTCTAAAGACTTTATACAGGTCTGGATCCAGTTTAAAGACAAGTCACAGACTTGAGCTTTTTATTTAAAAAGCACGGCAACATCATCTGTGACAAAAGGCATTATTATAAATGCTTTGTTTGATTACCAATTGTTTCTCACTTATACAACTGCATTGTATTTTTAATTTTTTGTTGGACAAATTCTGCCTCTATCTCAGATTAAGGATGTTTTTCTACACATCAACAGAGCTAATGACAGCATTTGTGATTTATGTTCTTACTTAAGTAAGTATGCCTATACCAAAGTGCTGTACCTGATCTTTTAGAGAAGAGAGTATATATTCTCTTTCAGCATGTGAAATGCTCCTGTGAGTTTCTGGTGTATCACTAACCAACCACATCCAGAAGAAGAACCATAATACGCCAAGTGCACCTATTGTTGGGAAAAGATAGAAATAAAAACATAAGCAATTATATCGAGTGAATAACACTCTCAGATGATTTAGTTAGAAAAATAATGTTCTATAAAATTATTTTAGAGTATTTGGAAAAAACTTACAGACTTATCTACTTACAGACAGTAGTTCCCTGAAGTGGCTTAACAACGCACACTTAGAGGTAATAAACAATAAAGAGGACTAAGCAGGAAAGTGGGGTTTTGTGGGTTGGTTTTGGTTGGTTTTTTTTCTTTTTCTTCCTCTTAGAAATGCCTCATACAGCAAGAAAGTTGTGTACACATACATATTGTATTTTTATCAGTCACATGGAACAGCCACAAAGGACGTGGCTCACCCAGAGGAAATAAAAATTCACTTTAATAGCAAAAAAATAATTTCTGCACATACACAGAATATCACTACATACAGCCTAACTGATGTACCAAGCCTCCTTTTCTTTTTTAAGCCAAACCCCAGAACTGTCATTTGAAAAAGGTAACTTTTCAGTAGTCAGTCCAAACCTACTGTACTTTTATACAACTATAACATTGTAACTTATTTCATTTTGTCCAATTATTTGTTTTGAATGCTTTTTTATTTATACAAAAATTGGAGGTGCTTTTGTTGAGGAAAGTGTAACCCTTGTCTTTTACTCTGATTCTCCCTTCCCCATGCAGAATATGAAACAGCTCAGTCTTGTAAATAGACCTACAAAATGCATCAATGATCGAAATGATCTATGACATGCTATTAGAAAATATTTTCTGTGTTTGAGCTTCTTCTAGAACATAACTCACAGTAAACATGCTACGCCTTGCATTTTGAGCATTCCTTCAGAGAAGTTCCTGTGACTGCTAGAGAGATTTTCCACAAAGTTTCCATTTAAAGCAGCAGTGACTTTTCACACGTTCTTTCATTCAAAGTAAAAGTTTGTTCCTGGGATTAAAGCTATTAACTCAATTTCATACTTCAGATAAGAAATTTCAGCCTATTGTTTCCAAGTGGCGGGAGAGTTAAGAGCATTTGATTTGTACCAGCATTTGTCCAACTCAGTGACAGCTTAGCTCATTGGAAGCAAGGATTACATAGCCACACATAGGAACCTACTTAGCTTCAAATATCTCTAATTTCCCAGGAGGAATAAAACAGCAACCCTACATGTCAAACACATTTTTAAAACTTAAAATAAGTTCTATAATATACAATGCTTTTCAAAAAGAATATGGATTGTACATTTAATAATTAAAAAAACCCCCACACTTACCAAATATGTAGAACACATAAACCCAGTTCATATAGTAGCAGATTAAACCAGACAGTGGCAGAGAGACCACAGTTCCCAGCTGTGCACCTACCAGAAGAAAGCAAAATAAAGTGGAAAAACAATAACTAGATCTCCTATAGACTCCTTAAAACAAAGCGGCATTTCACAGTTATTTTATTTTAGTTTTCTGTAATAAATCATGCAGAACAGACTTGTCATCACCACTAGAGGGCTGCCATTTCACCTTAAAGAAACACAGGCATAATAAACTGCTTGGGCAGCTTCAAGTAAACAGAGTCATAAAACCCTAAGCATCCAAAATTGCAAGCACAAAGCAATAAAAGGCATTCTTGGCACATTCATCTCCAATAAAGTGATGGCTCTAGTACATCCGAAACAATGCAAATTAGTGAACTGGCATTGCTGCAAAACAAGAGAGAGCTGACCAAAGTACAATTAAGGACTTGGGGGGGGGAAATACTCTGACTTGATACAATCAATTTGCTCCTACTAGCTCCACAGAAACAGGAATGCTAGTAACAAGAGCCAAAAGGCATCCGTATAACCAGCAGGTTCAAATCCCATGGTCCCTGAATTTGACAGAGTGTAGGATCAGGCAAGGAAGAAGGGAAAGATGAGCAGATTCCAGTTCAGATACAAGTCAAAAGCAGGAAAGAACTATTCTTGAGTTTATAATTTAGTATACATTTTGCAAAGGATGGCAGGTTCCCTGCTCCTGCCCCAAATCTAAACCAGAAACTCAGCCCATATTATTTACATGCTTAGGAACTCTACTGGTGATAAATAGTAGACCTTGTCTCTCAGTTATACGATTACTTCTCCAAACCTAATCTCAACTCAGAAAACATTATATTATGTTGATACACTGGCTACCTAGATTCCATCTTCATGGAAACAGTAATTTCTATTTAAGGCAGAAAGTTTTAACCGCAGACAACAAAACCACACACTTCATGCAAAATATAAATCAAAATAACAACTACATATAATCTCAATCATATGTTCTCTTAGAAAATCAACATGATCATGATTAAATAAACCACAGACCACATGATTGCCAAGCATGAAAATGTGGGGAAAAGGAAACACTCTGCTAAGTTTACACAAGATGTTTTATCCATCCATAACTGCTAACAATTGGCAGTTCAAGGCCACAGCCTCTTTTCACTAGTACACTAGCACATAGTGTCACAAGATACAAATGGACAGGTTTAAAAGCTCCCAATTGTTAAATGCAGTAGACATCGATTCCAGCTCTGTGCTCTCTGCTTAACTTGTGTGCTGGCTCTCACATGAAGACTTATTTTAAAGCAGATTTAATTCACTAATACAGCAGAAAACACATACAAGAAAAGAGAAAAAGCTTTCTGTTGCATTAGGTGATTTAAAGTGGCTCATGGAAGGGTCTGATGAGTGCCTGAAATAGCACAAAGGAAGGAATGAGACATGTGGCTAGGAGGGAAGTGAGAAAAAGTGAGGAAGAAATAATTAAGGCTTCATTCCTGTTGGCACAAGAGAGCCACTAAACTGGCTTAGCTGCTTAAAAAACTGTAGCTGCAGTTTACACGGCATAGCCCTGTCTTATTCATGAAGCCCAGGTCGAATAAGAAAGCTGTAACAGAATTACAGAGTGAGTCAAACAAACCATTACTTCATTAAGTGAATACAAAATGTGTCATCCTCAAAAGAATAGTATCAGTTTTGACCAGTAAATTTAGAAAGCTACATTTTTTACCTGCCCCACAAATACTGCATTGGGTAACGTGACTGACGAATAAACCCCTAAACCAGACAAAGGCTCAGTGGAGATGGGCAAGAGCAATGCGTCCATGAAGCTCAGGGAATAATGCAGGGTGTGACTGGTCACAGCTGTTGCAAAAAAAAGCTGACTTTATCTCAACACAAAGGGGACCAGAGGGTGGCCTTTGTTTTAGACAAACAGCTATGTCAGTTGAGTGGATCAGCTGACTATATCAACAGTTGAGTGGATCAGCTGGTGGTGTAAATGTTTCTCCCTGAGTCCATTAAAAGTGTGACTGTCTCCCTGAGTTAGCCAGACCAGCAAGAGGTGAGAGAATATGTGGCTCAGCCCAACATAATGTATAAAAACTAAACAACTAACAACAGAATTTCTACGAGTACAACAGACTTGAGCTGCCTTCAACCCATGTATTCCTTCCCGGCGACTGGGGATTCCCAGTGTCATGATGTCACGTCTTTATTGATGATCTTGATAAGGACATAGGGTGTATCATCAGCAAGTTTGCAGATGACACCAAGTTAAGCAGGAGTGTTGATTCCCAGGAGGACAGGGAAGCTCTACAGAGAGACTTAGATAGGTTGGATCACTGGGCCAACATCAATGGTATGAGTTTCAACAAGGGCAAGTGCCAGGTTCTGCACTTGGGCCACAATAACCCCATGCAGCGCTACAGGCTTGGGGAGGTGTGGCTGGAAAGCTGCCTGGCAGAAAGAGACCTGGGGGTTCTAATTGACAAGCGGCTGAATATGAGCCGGCAGTGTGCCCAGGTGGCCAAGAAAGCCAACGGCATCCTGGCTTGTATTAGAAATAGCGTGGCCAGCAGAAGTAGGGAGGTGATTGTGCCCCTGTACTCAGCACTGGTGAGGCCACACCTCGAGTATTGTGTCCAGTTTTGGGCACCGCAATACAAGAGAGATATCGAGGTGCTGGAGCGAGTGCAGAGGAGGGCAACGAAACTGGTGAAGGGCCTAGCAGACAGATCATATGAAGAGCGGTTGAAGGAGCTGGGACTGTTTAGTTTGAGGAAGAGAAGGCTGAGGGGAGACCTCATCACACTCTACAACTATTTGAAAGGACACTGTAGAGAGGTTGGTGCTGGTCTCTTCTCACAGGTAATTAATGACAGAACAAGAGGGAATGGCTTCAAGCTCCAATAGGGTAGGTTTAGACTGAACATTAGGAAAGAATTTTTCACAGAAAGGGTGGTTGGGCATTGGAATAGACTGCCCAGGGAGGTGGTTGAGTCACCATCCCTGGATGTGTTTAAGAGACGTTTAGATGTGGTGTTGGCGGATATGGTGTAGGGGAGATTTTTGTAGAGTAGGGTAGATGGTTGGACTCGATGATCCCAAGGGTGTCTTCCAACCTAGACAATTCTATGATTCTATGATGGTGAGCATATTAGAGACCAGTAATGCAATGTGTATTGTAATTGCTATATTTTGCTAAGTGTTAACTTATGTTTGTACTGTGCTTTCAGTATATTCTGTATCACTCTGCTAAATCAAAAACCCTGTGTAACAGGGTTGTAACATCAAATATCTTCATATAAGTGAATTTGATATCAAACATTACACGTAGAATATCTAAAAGAATCTGGTCGGGGAGTATTGGACTCTGACAAAGAGGTCGTGCAGCAATACCTGGGACCTTGGACATTTTCTTCCTCGAGTTCCTCCAAAAACACTTAAAAAAACCCAAAACACCCAAACGAAAAACCAACCACTCTGTCCAGTGATTCTGACCCAGCTTTTGTTCCCAATACTAAATCTCCTTTATTTACAGTATCTTCTATTCATCAGCTTCACAGTAACTCTTTGCACCACTTTATACCAAAGTTAGTCTGAAGTTTATACTTAGTTGCAGATCAATACCTTTTCTCAGGGTTATAAGAGCCATGAATAAATGAAGATAATGAATGCAAAGCAAGATTTAATTCAACATAATGCTTTCCAGATTAAATGCTGATTAAAATTTATAATATAAATCCTTTTGATTTAAGTCAATCCTCCCTGTTACTGCAGTAAAAATGTATAATCCCATTATCAGCGTGGGAATTTCTCACCTGCATATGAAATACTAAGGAGCTTGCTACGTTCCAGAGGAGGAGCCCAAGAAGACCACATTGAATGCATAGCTGGGAAGGTAACACCCTAAAAAACAACATTTAATTCTGTTGAAATGTGACAATTTTAGAACTCCGTTCAACTTTGCATGTTTCAAAGCATATTTCATTAAAAAGCAGTAGTACAATCTGTTAGTTTCTTGTTTAGCAAGAAACCACTTTAAAAAGTGTGCAAGGCATGAGAGTAAGTAGGCAGAATTAATTTCTTCCGCTTTTGATTCTGTATATACTGGAAAAGCTGCAAGAATTCAAACAATACTGTTCTGAGCTCCTGATTTCTGACAAGTGAGAAGGGATAATTCTAGTTTTGTCTCAAGTGTCCTTACAAATAAAACCTTTTTCTTGTTCAAACAACTTAGGCTAAAATATAGAGCAAACTTTTTAATTATTCAAAAAAATTGAAACTAAGCTACTCAAAATGAAACAATCCATATACTGCTCCAGCATACCAACACCCACAGGGTCTAATCACTAGAATTTATTAATAAATTATTCAGATACATTTTCAAGTTACACAGAGAAAAAGGATTACCTCTCCCAGTCCTTCCAAGGCTCTGACAGCTATGAGGTAGCCAACTCCCAAATTTGCAGCTAAGGGAGTAAGCAAGGTGAATACAGAGGTACCAAAGATGCCAAACCCCAGTAACAGCTTCCCCCCAATTTTGCTTGCAAGATATCCTCCTGGAATCTGAGTAATGATATAGCCATAGAAAAAAGAACCAAGGATCCATCCCTGAGTATCAGCATCCCAAGAATACTTTTCCCCCTAAAAAGAAAAAAAAACACACACCAAAATGAAGTAAGTTCAAAATAGCAGTTTCTCTGACCATATTTGATATAACTTTGATCCATCATTTAGTCCTTTACAACTAAATTACAAACCTTTCATGGCCTCTTCCCTAGGGTCGTCGTCTTCTACACACATCTATACTGCAATCAAAGTAGTGCTAATTCAGGTAGTTTACAGTCTGTCCAGACATATCTAGCCCAAGAATGAAAATCATCACAACGTGAAATGTAAGTGCTTGGGCGGTTATCCCTTTTTGAGTTCTAAGCTAAGGTGACACAGGTACAGACTACTCAGTCTACATCAGTGTTAATCCCACTTCTGTGTCACAGTGTGGACGTTCTGTCATGATCTAGAAAATGGCTTTTCCTGCAGAAAATTTATGGACAGAAAAACAAACAAGGAGATGCAGATGCTTAAATTTAACATAAAGAAAGTGAGCGGCCAAGGACAGGACTCACAAGGGTAGGTGGATAAATGGGATAAGCACAGCAGAGGGAAGATGAGTTTAGCGGACAAAGTAATAAAAACAAAGATGACCAACATAAGGAGCCTGAAGCTATAAATGAAGTCAGCAAGAAGACATGAACTGTTGCCCAAAGTGATTTTTGAAGTTTGGGATCACTTCCAAAAGCCCAATTTACAAGCATCTAAATGAACAGCATACATTTCACAGAAGTGATGAGACAGAATCTTCTTCCCGTAAAGTCTGCAGTTATAAATTGCTCGTAATAAATAATAAATGACCTCTAAACAAGCAAATAAAATGAAGGCAGGAAGACAGCAAGAGTGCTTGGTAATAAACTTCAATTATAAGGTGAGACGTATGCAAGTCCAAATTCACAAAGTGGGTGGGTTTTTTTCTTTAAAGCATTTTCTCATATCCAACAGTTCTGTTCAGTTAAGAAATGTGATTTTAATGATTACTGGAAGGGAAGTCAGAGATAAAGGATATAAAGACAAGAATCATGATCTGGGAAAGAGATCAAAGAAATGAGGAGAAAAATATTACGTGTTCATTTGTAATGAAATTTCATGCCATTGAGACTGTACGAAGAACAGGCAAATACAGACAGTGATGTGAGCTCTGACGCAGATGTAGCAGTAGCAGTTGATCACTGGCATATAAAACAGTGAGTCATAGTGGATCTACGAGATTAGCCAATTTGTAAGGAATAGCACAGAAAATATGTACGTTAAAAAACCTGACCCTAAGAAGAGCACTTCTAAATTAATTAGTCATTTAAAGCTATTGTTTTTCAGAATAGCTTTAAAGGAACCGCTGAAAAGGCCATCCGGTAAAGAGCAGCCTGTTCTCTTGCCACCTAAGCACGAGTCATCAATCACACATTTCTATTAAAAACACTTTTACATGCCACATTACAGGACAATATGTTTGAAACCTCACCGTTGTGTTGCGAGGAACATTTATGGTGGAGGAATGCTCTGGACACACATTGGAAGTCGTATTCTTTGCTAAGCTTGTGTTAGGTTCTACCATATCCACCAGAGCAACGCTCAGGTTCACTCGTAACGCATACAGGAGGAAGAACCCAAAAAAGGCCAGTAGTGCTAGATTGTAGCGAGCTGAGCAGCATGCAGGGACTGAAACGAGAATAAATGAAAAACCTTTGTTTTAACAGAACCTAACAAAATAAGAATAACTGATAAGCAACTTTTACTAATAATCTCAGACATTTACGGGTAAGAAAAAATAGGCAAGAAAACAAGCTAATTGTTCTAGCCTTAAGGAGTGTATGCAATAGGGGTAGAGGCTGAGGGTGGAAAAAGAAAAAAAAATCCCACTTTTCTACAGATGTGCAAAACAAATGTAATTCTGGTTTAGACAACGGGTAGCTACCTGCACAAGTGTAGGGGCTGCAGTGGAAGCGTGGTGTGTGGTCTATGGAAATGGATTTAGAAACATGGTTTTCAAAAGCCCTCTCCAAAATACAGTAATATTCAAAGTAGAACTTCACACTAAAAAACCCACAAGATCAGCGGGAAGCCTGTCATATATGTGAAAACAGTTCAAGAAAAACAGAGAGTCTTAAAGTAATGTTAAAGAACAGTCACTGAGATTCTAGGCTAGTTCTAGCACAAGTCTTCCATCTATAAGTTTGCTTATAAAGGAATATGCATTTGCTAACAGCTGCCAGACAGTGCAGAAAGGGGAATGGCAAACACAGCAGTAGCATTGTGAAACAGAAGTTTCCCTGTTGCTCACTATGCCCCTCTTCTGCAGTCACCATACAATGAAGTTGTCAAAGGCAAAGGAGTCTTAGATTCAACGTAAAATCCATGTTGTAGCACTAAGTTGACTGTCAGCTGTTTATACCCAGATATCAAACTTTGCACTGTAACACAGTCATTGATTCCCTTCTACAGTAGTACACACCAGCATTTGGCAGAGATTGTTCATCAGTACCGGCACATTCAGATCTGAGTTGAGCTGTAACTTGGCCACCACATCACCAGTGGCGATAAATTTTCTATCTATGCAAAATACAGTTTACAGGTCTGCAGATACTCTTTATGAGCTGGGGATGCCTGAACGTACTGAGCAGAGCTGTTGAGAAACTACTGAAGAATCTGCTGAATTTACAAATAGTTAGGGGGTGGAGTTTCCCCCCTTGTGAGGAAACTATGGTGCTAACGGAAAAATTTTATAACCTGGAAGTCTGAAACTCCAGAAGGGCTGGAGATCAGCACCTGCAGATATTATATCAGTCTACAGTGATCTCATCTTTCTCTGACTATTCAGAATTCAAATTATGAGTAGAACAAGTATATCTATGGACAACAGGACTGACTGGATTCACTGATTTGCAATAAGAAGCAAAAAGTATGCCCTGTAGACAAGCTATCTCCTTCCCAGTAACTTCCTAGAAATAAGGAATGAGCCTGTGTGATTTTGTCTTTTTCAGTGGGGGCACCAACAGAGCCTTTCTGCAAGACTGTATTTTTCATGAAATTAGTAGAACCTTCCCACTTTGGAAGTACGACCAACTTTATGTGCAGTTCACTATGGCTGCTCAAGTTATTAAAATGACACAGAGAGGCTGTATTTGCTGTTCGTTTAGTAAATGAGTAGTAAGTGAGGCTACTGTACAAATCCGCAAAACGTCTTCCAGACCTGCGGTAGTTGCAAGTCTTCCTCAGCATCATTTGAAAAAGGCATATCTGACTTTTAAATGCCATGAAGGAGAACGGCCAAGATTTTATTGCTTACTTTAAAAAAACAATAAGTACCAAGAGCAGGAAGTGCTTACTGTACAAAAACTAGTCAAGCAGCTTCATTGTCCTTTATTGTTCTTTAAAAAGCAATTTGCCTTAAGTAGAAAATGTATAGTCATATGATTTAGAACAATTAATATAATTACAGGTAAAGCTTTCCACTGCCTGCATTTGCTGGGGTTAAACAGTAATAACAGAAAGCTGAATATCACACTGATGAAGTAACCATTCCTTGGAAACGCAGATTAACTGGAGCATCCATTACTTTTCCTCTGGAAGCCTCTTACTGGTATACACCTTGTCTGGAGAGCAAGCTTCACAAACAGATGTTCAAGAACCTAAGGTCACTAACGTCACTGTAAATAGTTTATCATACAAATCTAACAAACATGTAGCTCTGCAAGTCTGAAACAAATGGCTGATAAATTATTGCTTCCTAGTCTTTTCACTAAATGCATTTGCAATGCCTGAGAATATTAGATTAACAGAACAGAAGATTTGAGAAGATTCCAGATGCGTTTCACCTCTTCAGGAGGTTGCTATAATCAAAGAAACATAGACAGGCAGCTAACCATGATGTTCAAGGTCTTACCTTGATTGGTAGTCTTGGGTTCTACATCCATAGTTAATTCTGATTGCAGGGGCATGTTTTATAATACTGTAGCTATAATTGAACAAGACTCTTAAACTGCAGTTAAAAAAATAGGTCTGTGCTGCAAGTTGCGCTGCTGTTAAAGGAAGTTGCTCTTCTGCTGTATTTTTCCTTGTGGGTGAGGTGAACCACCTCAACTGGAACATGATGCATTGTGCAAACTTAAGAACGTATTGCTTTAATAACCGACTTGAAATCAAATGTCTCTCTTTCTGGCACTTTTAAGTCGTTTTGTTAGCAGCCCCTCTTGCTGCAGTTAATATGTTTCCCCAAGTATGTTAGAGTATTTTTGCATGGCATACTGAAGAAACACAAAAATCTTACTTTAGTCTTTATAATTTGTCTGTTCTGGGAAACCAACCAGCACAGACAACTCCCTAAACACATTACCTCTCCCGTTAGGGCCTGACCGCATAACGATCCCCCTCTCCTATAATTATCTTCGTGTCACCTTCACCTTCCTTCCTCTCCATACTTCCAGAACAAGCAATTAGTCTTACTCATATTCTGCCTTAAAATGAAATTCCGCCATCACCTCGGTGGACACCCCAGCAATCGTTAATAGTTGGGCCGCCACTGAAGCGGGAATTACCCGCTTGCCCTCAGTGCAGAGACACGAAGCCAGGGGCGGGGAGTTACTTGCGAATTAAGTTAAAGGGC
>VZSZ01009116.1:70474-88263 GCA_013398815.1 Ibidorhyncha struthersii
CACACTGCTGGCTCATATTCAGCCGGCTCTTGACCAACACCCCCAGCTCCTTCTCCACTGGGCAGCTTTCCAGCCACTCTTCCCCAAGCCTGTAGTGCTGCATGGGGTTGTTGTGACCCAAGTGCCGGACCCAGCACGTGGCCTTGTTGAACCTCATACTGTTGGCCTCAGTCCATTGATCCAACCTGTCCAGATCCCTCTGTAGACCCTTCCTACCCTCAAGGAGATCAACACTCCTGCCAAACTTGTTGTCATCTGCAAACTTACTGAGGGTGCACTCAATCCCCCCGTCCAGGTCATTGATAAAGATGTTAAAGAGAACCGTCCCCAGTACTGATCCCTGGGGAACACCACTTGTGACTGGCTGCCAACTGGATTTAACTCCATTCACCACAATGAATGAGTCACTGCTATGAGGTGACAACAAAGGAGCACCAGGGCAGAGGAGCGTTACATGTTGAGGGCTCCTTGGCACAGTGGCAGGTGGCCGTGGTATGGTGACACCACATGGCTGTGCATGAGCAAAGGAGAGCAGCTTCTCGGTGTGGGTGAACTGTGGCAGCCATGCCTGAATCGGGGAAGATGCGCAATACAGGTGTTGGGTTTCTGTGTAACCATTAAAATGCCCTGTCACTTGAGCAGCACAATAAATTGCAGTATCTGCAGCACAGGACCTTTTTTAATCTGTGTGCATGCGGAGTGCCCGATTCCCAGGGTGAGGCCTTAAAATGCACCGATATAAATGAGTAAGCATCATAGCATATGTAATAGAGCTTTTCCTGTCAGAATCGGTGGTTTTCAACCTCAGTCAAAGCTAACAACAGGGTAGAGGTCTTACAGGCTTTTACATGGGAGCCTGCCTCTGCTCGTCGGTGTCCTTGCCAGGGATGAGTGCTGAATCATTTTGAAGATTCTGCTGTTCATCCACTGAAACCCTCGGCTTTGTGAGATGCCTCTGCCATCATACTGATGTGTAAATAACTGCCTGGAAAATTTTGTATACTGGAAACAGAAGAATGTAAAAGATTGCTGGCAGCATATTCATCTGTATCTTTTCACACAAGGTAGATGCACTGAATTTATAAGTATTAATAGAATGACTGCGGCTGTGTGCTGGTCATACAGTATTACATATATGTGAACATGTGAAGCAGACCAGGACTTCTGTTTTGGTTCTGAAATTTAGCCTAAGTGTGTCTTCTGTGAGTCAAACTTACCTGGAAGTCACTCTTAACGGCCAAAATAACAGAAGGAAAACCAATTGCTTTATTCTGGCAAGCACACATCAAACATATTTTGCAACATTTTATGAGAAGTGGATGTTTGATTTGTCATACTTGAAGATGGTAGCTTTGGATTTCTGTATGTACCACCAGAGAGAGACCCCAGTGTGCTAGCACCCAGCCCTGAGGAAGGAAGTCTCAGGAGGTAGGGGCCATGACTGCACAGGGTCATGAGTATGATCACTTCCATCCACAGTCTGAACCCCAAGCTCTCACTAGACTCCCCTTATCATAACACAGGGATGACACGGGACTTTGTAAGCTGCAGCAATCAACAAAGCTTTTCCTGGGCTTCCTCTTTTTTTACGTCTCATTTCGTCTCACTAAGGCAAATTGTATCTTAAATCTACCTACAGTCTCAGTATGAGATAATGCCAACAAACCTTGCAGTAGCAAGGAACGTGGATTTCTCTGCCCTGCTGCCTCCTTCTCCGACCTTGCAGACCCTCACTGGTGAGTGAATTTTCCTCACTTAGTGACATGCTGCACCAAAAGCAGCTTGATTGCAAAGCTGCAGCCCCAGAGTCAAAAGGTGGTACCCATAAATACTGATTTAGGAGTGTGTGAGGAGCATTGACCTTTGTACAGCAGATAAGAACGTCATTCCACAGTCCCTGGAGGCTGACTTTGTATACAGCTGTACGTAAACAGGCGTGGCTTGCCTCTGGCCAGCCTACTGGGCGATGCTGGTTGTCGCTTGTGCTCTGTTCTGCCAGGCTCTGTGTCATACTTGTGATGCAGTCCTGATGTGAAGTGTTTTCTGTCTCAATATCTTTTTTTATTTCTGAAAAGGGCTGTGGTTTGTATTCAGCCACTTTTGCCCTGGTTACTTTCAATGCTGGATGCAGCTGTGCTCTGCCCCAGGCGAAGGGGGTGGGGGGCAGCCCTGCTCGGCACCCCTCTTCCCTTCTCATCGGGCTCCACATCGCCGGCGAGGAGAACAGCAAAGGTTTGCACTTCCTTTCCTAAACCCCACCCTGACGTTTCACGTAATCGAGCTAAAAAGACAGGCTGCAGCATGTCCCGTGTAGAGCAGCAGATGGCACTCTTTCCTCTGAAGTCCAGTTGAGAAAAGAAACCTTGGATGGTGCCTGGGTCGAAACTCCAGCCTTGTTCTCTCCAGTGCCGCGGCCCCTTAGGGCAAGCTCTCATCCTCGTTCAGCGGTGCAGACAGGATACGGCTGTGATGATGTAGGAAGATGTCTGTGTTTTATTTCATGTTTTAAACTGTTTAACACTACCAACACTGTCACAACTCTCGGCCCTAAATGTTGAGGGTTGCTTAGAAAGTGAAGAAGGGGGCCTGGAAAAATACATCAGTGGTGCTAACCTAAGTCACAGCATTCCCTCATGGAGCAAGGTAACGTGTCTTCTGTTAGGTTATCAAATTTTATAGGATATAATTAAAAAGTTGTTTTTTTCTGGTTTTCCACATGATTTATCAGTCTTTTTATTATTATTATTACAAGGTACAAGTATTTATTTATGCCCTTTTAAAGAATCTGACTTTTGAAGTCTTGTTTTTCAGGATAAACGGAAGAAAGGAGCAGAGAAATACAGCTTATACTCAAAATACAAGAATTATCTGGTTATTCTTAAATAACTGAAAGTAAGATAAGCAGAGTTCAATGAGTGAAGACTGAAATATCTACTTTTAAATTTGTCTGTCTCCTTATATGCAGTACAGTATACAGCATATTTATGTTTTAAATGCCTAACAAGGACATTTACATTTTAGATGGATAATTTACAAAATGGAAGAATATAAAGTTAAGGTATCAGATCACTGAGACAAGAGACGTAAATATGCAAATGCATCCAAGCCAAAAGTTTCTCAGGTTTCCCACAAAATAGCAAGTAACAGTCAGTCAAAAAGGACAAGAATTAGGGTGCCTTAAGCTGTGCAGTCCTTCTACCGTAGAGCTGAATACAAAATCATTACTAAATCATGCATAAGATGATGCTGACCAAATCAGAAATGGTTTGTGTGACTCTGGCAGTACAATGTGTTTTCATTTGTCTGGAAATATTCTGTCTGCTGCAAATGCCTCAGGGCTCCCTGTTGCCACAAATATTCTTGCCTGGGGGTTTATGTTCGGAGGGGAGACATTCATCAAGCCCACTCTTCTTATCATTTCTTAGCAGAGGCACTCCACACAGTTCAATTTTTCGAATAGGCCATGACAGCAGGAAGACTGGGACTTTCCTCAGCAGCATTGCTTTCATATGGAAGAAAGGGACCACATATTGCGTCCTCTACAAAATACTCCTCTGGATTTTATGGCAATGCTCAACTAGATTCAGAGAAGTGACTTAGGCTTTGTATTGCTTAAATTTAGCCAGTAAGCTTAAATGTAGCCAGTGGAAGTATAGATTGGAAGTACAGGTAAACTTGATGTCTAGACTCCCTTACTTAAAGGTATTCTTCCTAGAGGAAATCGGAGTAGCAATGATGCTGGACATTTCCTATTAAACAGCTGGCCTCTGTTCAGGACACTCATCTGTACATGGACACATGGACTTATATTTCTCCTCTGTCAGTGGCACTTAGTTTTACCTCTGCAGTGAATGCTGAACTTCAGGCAAGACAATGCACTGAGGCGTTGTGCAATCTGCTTTGTTGTTACCTATAGTTATTTCCTCACGCGTGGAAACCATGAATGTCCTTCGGGAAAAGAGTAGATTCTACATCAGCACTGCCCCTCAGCCCTATGGATGAGTTCTCTGCTGGGTTAATGGATTTAAATGCTTCACTGTGGATATATGGACTGCTAAGGGATGTTGGAAAGCTCGCTAAGAAGTGCAATTCTTTTGTCAATGGGCTTATAAAAACATATGAATAGCTATAGTGTGTCAGACCAATGGTCCATTTCCCTCATATCCCTGTCCCTCACAGCAGTCAATAGCAAATGCTGAGGGAAGGACTTGTACAGACCAAACATAGGGTGTTACATCCTCTGAATAGTCTCTGCATGTTTGAATACACTAACTGGTGACTCAGGCCCTTCCTGAGCTGGATGTAGTACCTCTACTCAGTAGTCCCTGACAGATTTGTCTGTCCAGGATTTATGCCATCTGTTTTTGAACCCATGTAAAATTCAGTATGCACATTCCCTGTGGCAAGGAGTTCCACGGCTGAATTGTATACTATGAACAGGGGTATGCCTTTACGGTTTGAAGAAGCCACAACAATTTTTTGTTGTTTAGGCAATTATTCTATCACCCAGTGATCCCTCCCCACCTGGGAGGGGAAATCGGGAAAAAACAGGGAAACCCAGGGGCTGAAATATAAACAGATTTAATAGAATAACACTAAATAATTAACATTAATAACACTGAAGAACCAATATTGATACCAATACCAATATAAAATATTATGAGGATTATACTCAGCCAATTCTATCAGTAGGAAGCTGTGCAGCAATGACAACAAATGTCGGACACTGTGAGCGCCATGACTTCGGGAGCAAGGGAAGGGCTCAGGGGTCCGGCACCGGGGCAAGAAGTTCTCAGGATCGCTGCCATCAAGGGAGAGAGAAACTCCTCAGCAAACTTTCTAATTTATATTGAATGTGATGTTCATGGTATGAAATAATCCTGTTGGCCAGCTTGGGTCAAGTGCCCGTGTCTCGCTCTGTCTTGTCCCCACACCTGGCGAGCTTGAAAACACTGAGACCTTGAAAGCCGCATACCGTAGCTGGCTATAAAGTAAATACTTGCACAAATTCAGACACTAGAGTCTTCTAAAAGTGTGATTTTCCCAAGTATTAGAAGAGACCTTTGTGAAAAGTAAAATTACTGAAAGAGAAATTAATCCTGTGTTGCTCAAACCAGGACACGGTCTTAGACTAAGCATGCTCTGAGAAGAAATGCTTATTTTCTGAGACCCTGGTGATGACTTACCTCTCCCTGTGCACATGCCTAGCCATAGAAACATTGGCTTTTAAAGCATTTTACTAGTAGAGAGTCAGGTGCTGAAATATTAGGGATTTACAGACTTTGGGGTGTATTTTATGAGTTCCAGTGGTGTGCATAAACGTTGGACTTACGCTCTCAGCTGTGTGGCTCAGTTTTGCGAAACCGTGTCTTTGTACCTGCCTGGTGCCAGGCTAGAATGGTTCTTTCAATAGTTTCCACCCCATGACGTGGTGCATTGTAATACTGCAATGTCGAGGCTGTTCAGATCTGTGACAAAACAAAATTAAACTGAGTTATCCTGTCATGAAAGGTGGAAGGATGAGGATAAAAGATGCTGTTGTCTCACAGGGTATCCCAACAGGGTTTTGTCCTGTTTCTGCTGGGAAAGCCATCTGGGAACTTGACTGGTAGCTGCATTGGCCAAATCCCGGAACCGCCCAAGAATATGTTGCAGCTGTCACTTAAGTGTATTCTTTCTTTGAATGTGAACTCTGTAGTGAAAGTTAATGGTAAAACTTTTAAAAAATATTTCCAGTGGTAAAGAAGCTTTACTTAATCTTAGAAGTGTTGATATGTGCAAACGTGCATTATGCATAATAGGTGAGAGATCCTGAAAAATATGTTTCTATTGTCAATAACTAAGTAAATAATTTTTGCAGAGATCTTAGAAAGCTAGATGAAACCTGTCACACAGGACAGGATAATGTGCTTTTTTAGGCCCAAGTAACACATATGCCAGTTAAGGTAAGAACCTGTGAATTAGGTACTTAATAACTGGTAGTCTCTTGCATAACAGTGAATCTAGGAGACTTGAAAATGTGTGTGGCCGTGAGATCCCTTACACTGGTTGGGGAAATAGAGAATGACTTTAGTAGTTTAGTAGTAGTTAAGGAAGACATATGCCTGAAGATTCTCAGATGTTATCTCAATGTATCTAGGTGTGCCTAGCAAAATAAACAAAGCCTCTTGCAACAATACACTTCTCCTTTGATGTTTATTTGAAAAATACTGAATTTTGAAAGAGTAAATGTGGTGTCTTTTTGCTAAAGCAATTTGTTTCAATTTTACCCAACGTTATGCCTCTAATTTGTCACTCTGTGCTCCAAAATTAAAATTAAGCCTAAATTTATGCTAATTATCATACTTTCATAACAGAATCAACCTGCTTTTTCTTTTGCAAATATTGGCAGCTATCCCTGGCTATTACATCTAGAGGATGTACATAAAAACTTTACATAAAAATACAACAGGAAAATTACAAAAAAAAAAAAAAGAAATAAAGAGGTAAAGGAAGAGAAAGAAAGAGAGAGAGGGAGGGAGAGGGAGAAAAGGAGGTGGGTCCCATTCAGTTAAGTTCTAAAAAGCTGAACCTAGTTGTACAGCAGTGCTCATACTGTCTCAGATGAGTCATTTGCAGCTGAGGAGCCTTTATGTAGCTTTTTGATGTGCTGCATGGTGACTGGTGGCAGGGTGCAGAAGCTGCTACATAATCCAAGTCTCTGGCCAACCATCCCTCAGAGGTGCCAACATTGTGGGGGTCTCTGGCACCCTGCTGCAAGCCCAGCCTCATCCTGCTGTGGAGTGGTGGAGCTTCTGCGAAGCCTTTGTCTTCTCCCTCCTGCAGACTGGCTCCATGTCCTTGCCTGCTGCAGGACATATGTCTGGGACCTCTCTCCGTGTTTTCTTGCAGTTGCTAATCCCATTAAGATTTTGGTCTATGATTTACAGCTGTCGCTTTCTCCACTTCAGGATCTGGAAAGTAATATAAATGTTTAAATTCAGGCTTAAAAATTCTCAGCTAAGTAGGGCAATACACCCCTCATGAACTCTCAGTTTCTTTTTAAGGTTTGGTTTTTGTCTTACCCTACACTTCAGATAGCTGCAGGCAAACTGCTCTTTCTGACTAGCATGACTTGTCTTTCTGACAAGCCTTCTCCAGTCTTTCATAACTTTTGTATGTTCTTTAGATACCCTACAAGTATTTTTCCTTTTATTTGCTGGGGACCATCAAGCCTCAAGGGCTGGAATTTTTAAAGATAGATGTAAAGTATATCTATACTTTATTTGTGACACATGTCAGAGAGTAAACCTTGGCTTGACTTAGTTGGTGTCAACACATCCACATTGCTCAGGATTGCTCTTGGGACAGCCTGGCCAGGTACACATTGAATATCAGTTGGATCAAATCCTGGCCAGATGCCTATCACATAATCCTTTGTACCTGCTCACTCAGAGCTCTTTCTAGAGTGCAACACATACCCTACTCCCATACCTCGCTGAGAGTGCTGAAACAGTGGTATCACAGATTCCTTACCACCAATTCTCATTTTTATTGTATTATGCAGTGTATAAGAGCGGCTTGTGCTGTTGTCAAAATTTCATTTTACTAGGGAAGGGGAAACAAGGCAGTAGTATTACTGCAGTCATTCAAATAGCAACCTGGTTGTGGTTTACATTATTTCAATTAAGATGAAAATGTATGAGCATTGCAGCCAAGCAGAAGTAAACTGCAGTTGGAAAATTTTAACAACTCTCTTTCAGACATAGTAAGGAATGCGATTGCAAACATCTCAGATCTGTATCATCGAACCATCAGGTTTTGCAGTCTCAATCCTTGGAGGTTTTCAGGATCTTTCTGGATAAAGCTCCTAGTAACCTTGTCTGATCTCATTGCTCACCCTGCTCCGAACAGCAGGCTGGATTAGATGACCTCCTGAGTCCTCTGCCCTAAATTTTCCTGTGGTACTGTGATCCCGTGACCCCTCTCAGGAGTAAAAAACATGTGCACTAGGCGTTTTAAATATAGTTTCTTTGGTTTTTTTTAATATCCGAAGTAAATTACTGCTAAGGAACAAAATGAGAACAAAAGAAGAAACTCCCAGAATTGCTGTTAGTGGTCAGAAAAATCACAGGGTAAATCTTTAGCCTAAAACCATGGCTACGAGGCCTTAGAAAGTTGTCCAATATAGGACATGTTTCAGACGTATGACAGCAATTTCCAAATATTCAGTTGCTACAGTAAGGTTTGGAAAGATGAAGCTCTTGGGTCCACACCCTCTTCATTTAAATAAACACGGCTGCTGCTGTGGGTGGTTGGCAGTGGAACAAACAGTTGCTTTCTGAACAGCGTGAATGAATATCCTATAGTGGCATTACTCAAGGGCTAAGTTTATTCAGACTTTGGCTTATTTTGTGACTTGAAACATGAAACCTTTACTCAGGTCCTTCTTAATCACTGAGATCGGACTCCTCACCCTGCCTCCTTTCCTGTATGTGCTAAGACTTAGCCCTCAGGGAGAGACAACCAGTATTTACCGGTGGCTAAACTAAACACAAAGTTTTGTGCAAGTTTTATAAATAGTTTGAGTGTTTTTTTTAAAAACATAATTCTTAATCACTTCTGTCTATAGAAGCCATTTTAGCTCCTTCAGAAACAGATTCTGTAAGAGACAATTTGCATAACACGAGGTTGACCCTCATGTTATGTGATTGACAGATGGATGTAATCTAAAATATAATTGAGGTTCTGAGAGGTTTTACCTACATAATTAATGCCTGCCTACCTCTACATAACTATTGCTTCTTGATACCACAGTGAAGTTGGTTAGAAAGTGAAGGCATTTTTTTCCTTTTTTTTTTGAGATTAAAAAAAGAGACAAACTAAACTTAAACAAGGTCACAATTACAGCTTTTGAACAATTTCCAAGCAGAAAGTTTGGGTTTCCTTTTTAGAAAGAAAAAAAAAAAAAGCCGTCCTGCAAGAGATCACATCCTACAAAACCTTTTCATTTTAAAAACTGCTTCTAAATTTGTCTTATTTTTTCTAGTGTTGACCTTTTCTGGCCATGCCAACATGGAGGAAACCAGGACTGAAATAGTATAGTCTCCACCGTTTTTATGTGCTTTTCTTTCCCTCTTGTCAATTCCATTTAATTTCCTTGGGAGCAGGTCCCTTGGATACACTCATCTCTCTGTGTATGATTTTGGTCCCTTGGCTCAAGAGCAACCTCATGGATTTTCATCATGCTGCCTGGAAATCCTGTAGCCTCATCTTTGTATGCTGAGTACAGAATTTCCGCAAGTTGCCTCTATTTAGCCTAATTACTTGGTTCGAAAAGGCATTCAGGTTTGATGGGAAGACATAAAAAGAAGCAGCAGCACCACTTTCCTTGGTAGTGTGTTCAGGAAGATAACCTCTGTTGACAGTATGTACCTAATTTCTAATTTGCATTTGTTTGACTTTAATGCCTGACCATTAGTTCTTTTTACACGTTTCTTCCATAGATCAGCACCTGTTATTTTCTTCCTCTGAAAGTCTCATGGAGGCCCCCTCACTCTTCTCTCTCTGATGAGTTAAAATATGCATCTCTTTAGTCTGTTGCTTTAGGGCATTGTCTCACACCTTAACTTACTTTTGTGTAAAATGTGGGAAATGAGGTTTGTCTACCTTATGAATTGCTCTCAGGTCAGTCTGCTTTTGAAAGGAAGCTGCTTCTGCCTACAGGGATACGCTGATCTATAAAACAGACTGCTGTACTAACCTCCCCTTTTTTATGGGTAGATGAATGTCGTAAATAGCTATTATAGAAACACATTCATTAAAAAATCTGCCAGTTTTTATGTACTTAATTAAAAGTGAAGTTACAATGTATGAATGCCTGTACTCCAGAATGCTGTGATATACTACTCTGTGACACTATGGAAACACTAGTTTTAGAAATGCCTTTTTTAAAAGCTGTAATTTAAGTTTACAGTTTAATTATAGGCTATAGCTTAAGATAATTGAATCCTCAGGGAATTCTCGCCTTCTTTAAAATGAAATAGTGTTAATGTACACTAAATTGTTTAATAAAAATGAGGTTTTTCTTGGCTGTTTCAGCAGTATTTGCAATGAGGAGGGATTGCACTGACCTTTTGAAAAACCTCAGAGAGCAAAGGGAATAAGGGGGGCTGAGGAAACATGATTAATGAATCTTGGTAAATGGAGTTTCGTCACATATAATTGTAAAAAATACTGCCCTAGGAAAACAGATTTCTGAGGACAACCTATCATAATTTGTAAAAGTTTTTAACTTCTCCCACTTTCATGAAAACAGCATGTTCGTACATGTTCTAACAAGCCCCTACTGTATGGTTGAACATTTTACAACCAGAGAAAAATGCTAAAATCAAATAAAATTAAGGCATAACTTCTACTTTGCAATAAAAAAAGGCATTATGTGAACCTGCTTCTTAAATGTTCTGCTGATATGTATCAGATAAGATACAGTATATCAATCAAAGTTAAGGGGCTAAATGCAGCAAATAATGCAAGAAAACTCAGTTCTTCACGTCAAAGTTACAGAGATTTGAGCGAGGTGGAGGATACAGTTCTGAGTCCTGAGCTCACTGAAGGCAATGATTTCAGTGCCATTGATTTCTGTAAAGCCAAGAGTCTACTTTCAGGATACCTGTAAAGGAAATCTGAAAATTCAGCTACACATAAAAACCTGTTATGGATACTACAACTACTTGCACCTTGGAGGACCTTCAGCACATCAGTAACCAAATCTTAGGGTCATTTCACAGTAATTAATTAACTGCCAAGAACTATTGTTCTGGGAAAACAGGAAGCAAGGTCTTAATTTTCATGCCACTATGGTCCTCTGCACTGCTCAGTCAATTCAAGAGGGCTGTAAGGCCAAGGAGTTTGATAACCAAGGATTATCTTTGCTGTAGGGGAACTCCTAGGTTTATCATTTGTAGATTTGCTCCTCAGACTGTCACATTTCCCGTAGCATAATTTTGTCATTCCTTCTTTAATTCCCTTTCTTTCTGAATCTCATTTCTAAAAGTGAATCTCTTAAAACCTCATGAAGTCTTAACCATGATGTTCTTCTACATTTGATGTGTTTCCTAAAAGACAGTGCTTTACTTTGTTGTGGTATTTCAAAGCACACATATAGTATCGAATATAATGCAATAATACAATATTTACAGATTTGATCAGATTATTTTTTATGGGTATGGTTACAATGTGTATAGGTATTTTAATAATAAAAATGAAAACATTATGAAAATATAAGCATGTAATTATAGAATCATAAAATTGTTAAGGTTGGAAGGGACCTTTAAGATCATCGAGTCCAACCACTAACCTAACCTGACAAAACCACGTCTAAACCGTATCCCCAAGTACCATGACTACCTGGTTTGAGGTAAAACAGCACCAATTTTCTGTTCAGTAACTTTACTTTTAGCTAAGCCTCTTCTTAACTACTGAAATTAACAGTATATTGTGAAAAACCGTTCGCTCTCAGAGTGATAAGACCTATGTTTGTAGTTGATGCCCAGGCATGGTATGCAGAGAGGCTCTTGCTTATACTTATCGCTATAACAGCCGACGGCAGCCAACTTGGTTATTTGCCGCGTTGGAGGGTCAGAAGCAGAAAAGTGTAGAGGAGTCCCACCTGTGGGGAGGAACGGACAGGAGAGGTGACCCAAAACTGACCAACAGGGTATTCCATCCCATCTGCATCATGCTCAGTATAAAAGCTGAGGGATCAAAAGGTCAGCGCTCTTTCGTCAATGGCCGGTGTCCGAGGAGGACTCTGTTCATCTGCCTTTGATCTTGATCCCGAATCCAGATCTGGAATACAGTTACTGTCCGTCACTGAGTCCAGTCTGGGACTTCCCCAGTGCCAGCTGGTTACATGATTGTCATCCTGGGAGCTTGANTCTCTTCTTCCTCTCCTTGAAGAGAGAAGTGGGGGACAGCATCTGTTTCTCGCCTCAGTGGCCAGTCTGGCCCAAACGACAACAAATTCCAAGATAATAAGCTCTTTCTATGCTATATTAACAAAGAAGCAGCTTTCTCCTATTTGGACATTGCTTGCTTGTTCTTATGCCAGCCTTTCAAAAAATAGAAACAAAATCTCATACCTTCAAGCAGGCCCTGATCCAAAGCTTGTCAAAATTAACATCTGTCTTTAGGTTTGATTCATTGAATACTCAGTGAGGACACTTAAGCTATAGTCATCTTACATGCTCTGGAGATAACAAGATGTATTTCAACTACTCGTCTTGACTCCCTGTTGAGACATTTAATAGAAATGGGTACTTTTAAGATGGGATTCACTTGTTTTATTAGAAGGCCGCTTTTGAAAGTCTGCTCATTCAGACAGTGGTATCTTAATGAGTCATGTAAGTCTGGTTGGAAAAGTGCCCGCTTCACTCCATTGTCTATCCAGCAAATGTAAATAACTAGTTGTAGACAGCTGCAGAGTCCACATTTGACCAGGTGAATCCTATACACTATGCCTGGAGTAACAGTTCAAGTTGGAAGTGAATTTGCAAATAACATTATTTATCAAGAGAGAGATGTCTTCGGGTACTAGGAAAAAAGATCGTAATTGCCATGCAGATCAGATTTTCATGAAACTCCACCCTGACAGCTCAGGGCAAGTTTCAATGTGTGGCACACCCTTCATCAGTGTAATGTAAAAAGTTTTGACAGATTCCATCATCGGAACCAGCATCAGAAGTGTTATCACTGAGCACTTCTGGGAAAGCATTATATCCTATGCTCCTGTCAGTACTTTCCAGCAGACGCAAATTCTTCAGGCTTACATCCAAGCAAGGAATGTGCCCTCCTGCTACCACGGAATGATCTTCCACCCACCTATTTTTAGTATTCACTATAATTCTTGTCCACTCACTATGAGTGATAAAACAGACTTTTGCTTCCTTCCTAGTTTCATGAACTGCTGAATCACAGTTTCTGCTAGGACGTCATCCAAAGCCTATTGAGAATAATTAAAAGATTTATCCATCCCCTAAATGAGCTTTGTTGCAGGCCTTGAGTTCAGTGATGCATAAGGCAGCCAGATAAGCTTTTGAGAAGACAGAATATTGTGCTGGAAGAGCCTATAGTGATCTAGTTCAAATTTCCACATAACATAGCTCTTCAGATTTCCCTGAATTTGCCTCATTTCATGGAAACATGCTTTGTTTGCACGACAATCTGATTGAATGCCTGCTGAATCCAGCTGAATGTCTGTCCAGCCAAGTTCACCGTCTAATGCTAAAAGCAGGACAGGGCATTGACCATTCAAGTCAATGAGATTTTGACTCAGCTGACATTTTCCCCTGTATATTAAGTACTGTAGTGCTTAGGTTTTTACATTTACCAAACAGTACTATTTTCTACATGTGATATTGGAGAAAAGCAGACCTTGCTGTGCATGTGTTTATTTCCAGCCAATCTTCGTACAATTCGTGCTTGCTAGGTGCTGCGATCTTTCTTATTTGCCAAGGCAGAAGTTGCTTTCCGGAATCATTAAGGAATCATCCCGGTTGTCTGTATTTACTTTAACACGTTTTTACTTAGAGTATACCTACCTTGCAACTCATAGGTGTGATTTCTGCTAGTACTGATAGACATACACAAGCTAGACTTAAGTAAGTCGTATAGGAACAGACAACAGTATAGTTGTTAGCTGCCTGAGACTGCAGCCAGTGCTGCAGATGACTTTTGCAGCTTTTACGGGCTCTGTTTGTAAAAGACCATGAAGGATTAGCAAAATTAAGTTCCTGGGGAGCAGTGAAGGTGGTAAAAGTGGGATTTTCATAATGGTGACATATCATAGATGGATGTAAAACTTGTGTCTGGTAATGCTTGCTTGACTCCAAAAAGGGAAAATTGAAGAGAGAGATATTTTTCAGCTAGCTTCCCTGGCTGGCATGC
The DNA here is from genome assembly GCA_013398815.1 of Ibidorhyncha struthersii. Taxonomy (NCBI): domain Eukaryota; kingdom Metazoa; phylum Chordata; class Aves; order Charadriiformes; family Charadriidae; genus Ibidorhyncha; species Ibidorhyncha struthersii. The sequence goes on from VZSZ01009116.1 coordinate 84,401, forward strand.
TGAACCCAACGACAACCTGTTTTACCTCCCAAATTGTGTCTCCAGAGTATCCACTTCAGCGGCTTGGAGCAGTTAAAGATTATTAAATCCTTTCATGGTAGGTTATACTCTTTCAAAATTATTCCTAATATGCAGAAGTCAGGTCCAAAAAAAATTTCCCCCACATGGTGATCTCAATAAGTTGCTGTGCAGTTCCCTGCTTTGAGTTTCGTGCACAGATTAGTCTCTCAGGTGTTTGTCAGAGCCAGGCATTTAAAACCTACTTAGGCCTGAGACACTGCCAAATGGCTGTTTCTATGGTCTTGAAAATGATGTGTATCCTGGCTAAGGTCTTTTGTTTAGTTAAACACAGATCTCCTAGCAGTTTAATCGGCCTGTTCTGGGTGGACAGGTATTTTTTAGCAGAGGATGTTCTGTGCCCTATAAGAGGAGCTGGTGGGCGTGCAAAAACTTTTCAAATCTAGGCACCCCTAAGGTTACATTTGACCGATTCAGCACAAACTGAAGTGTTGCTTGTTTTTGTTTGAGTTACCAGTCTGACTTAGATCAAATCAAACAGTGACACGTAACTGCATAACAAAACCCTAGTGTAGACAACCATAAATGGAAATGAGCAGATTAACAGAGCGCAGGGGAATGTAACAGTCCTGTAATCGGTAGTTTGCATGATAAATTATGCTTACCTGACACACAAGTCAATTGCAGCAGAACAGTTTAATGCTTGGTGAGTGTGATTAGGATATTGACTTAGCCCATTTTTCTATAAGTATGCTCATTTTCCAATTACTCCTGAGAAATTTTTATTCTCTGTGTGCAGCGGAATATCCAGAGAAGGCTTGAGATACGTGGTGTAGTTATAGCCCACACTGGCTATAGGGCTTAATTTGGCTTAGAATTTCCTTATTTCTCCTCATACCTGCTCACGCTCCACAGTTTCCTATCTACAGGACAAGAGGAAATGGCCTCAGGTTACGCCAGTGTAGGTTTAGGATGGATATTAGGAAAAAGTTCTTCACAGAAAGGCTTGTTAACAGGCTGCCCAGGGAAGTGGTGGAGTCGCCATCCCTGGAGGTATTTAAAAGACAGGTAGATGTGGTGCTCAGGGACATGGTTTAGCGGTGGTTTTGACAGTGCTAGGTTGATGGTTGGACTTGATGATCATCAAGGTCCTTTCCAACCTAGACGATTCTATGATTCTGTATACTGTGCTGACTGATAGCCACTTGTGGGGCGGTGTTGCAAACGGGGCCACTGAAATGAGCTGCGTTAGAAGTAAACCCCTCTCCAGAAAGAGCTGTATGGCACAGGCTGCAGAGTAGGGCTGGGAGGGCTGTGTGCCACAGCGATGGGAGGTGCTGAGTGGAGAATGGAAGAGGAAGCTCCTGGGGCTGGCTTTCTCACTGGAACCATCAACACAGTGTAAGTACTCCCTGTGCCCTTTGGGCACCAAAGAAGGACCACATTTGATAAAAGAATGAAGGAGTCGAAGTGGTGTTTTGGGGAAATCACAGCTTACGTTACAATGAAAGTTCGCAGCTGCACAGCACTTTTGAAAATCAAGACCGTGTTTAGATGCTGGTAAGAGGTGCCTCTTAAAATTATGTCTGAAGTGGGCTATTATGTGTTAAAGTTTTCTGCTAACTGAGAACTTACTGGATCCTTACGTACCACATTTAATGCCTAAATTTTTAACTGTGAAAACCCTTTACATGTACCTACAGTGTAGAGTATCCTGTTTGGAAATGAAATGATGAAAAGGGGCTTTAAGTGTCTTCTAACAAGGCAGAGGGAATCAGAGGGTGGTGTAACTTCAGCAGAGGAAACTCCATGTTGCATTAGGAAGGGAATGAAGGGGGTATGTTCAGAGAACTCGGGGCTTCACAGATCTCCAAGTGGTAGGATGGCCCCCCATTAATTTAACCTGTCTCTGAGTACATGGATATACCTGTAAGAAATAGAGCTTGTGTGTTACTATAGAATGGCATTTAACACTTATTTCTGTTTATCCATTTCTTATCAGTGATAAATCTATTCAGGACAGATGAAATTGTAATAGAAATAATCCATTTCTTCTCTTACTTCCTGCTGTAGGATTCCTTTATTGGTGTTTTTTTGTAGATGAAGATATCAAATACATATTCAAAAGCATCTTTAAATGACAAGCCTTTAGGAAAAAAAAGGGAAGATAGGAGTCCACAATACACAACTGGGCAAAATCTGTGACATTTGCAAACACTTTCACTAATGGAGTTTTGGGCTACATCCATGCTAATGAATTAAACAGTGCCAGCAAATGTTCTTGGGGCTGGAAATTGATTGTCTCTACCCTCAAGTTGACCTTGGCATGGTTTTGCCCTGGCCAGCAAGTGCTCTCCTGAACAATTTGTGGTGCAATTTGGGGATTAGCACGGACCATACCCAATAGGAAGTTTGGATGTGGCCACCTTGTTTTGGAGATGATGACCGCTGATTAGTATTGACAGGTATGGTGGAGTGCCAGTTGGGCTCAGTGCCAGAGACTGGAGGAAGGTGTACTACAAGTAGCTTTACCATCCGAGGCTGCGGGACTTGGGGTGCAGCACTACTTGTAAGCACCTTTCCCCTGCTATCTCCAAGAAAATGAGTGGCAGTGACTGTTTATCTTCTCTGCCTGTTTCTTGCAATCGAGTTAAGGACTTCCAGATAACAACAGCAACCATCTCCCAAAATTTGCCTCATCATGCACCTTTTGCAGGTGAGGAGCTGCCAAGATTGACCTTCCAGGCATCAGCTGTGGTTGCTGGAATATCATTGCTTCCCTGGACTACAGATGTGGCACCCTATCTCCTGTTGCCACAAGACTGGCGCTCCAAAAAAGAATCAGCAGAGGTATGGAAACTTACAAAAGCAAATTTGAAAGATGTGAAATGACTGCCTGGGATACTGTTAGAGCACAGTGTTTATGTACATTTACTGTTCATATCTGATTTTTGTAAGAACAAAACATGATGCTTCTCTCCAGGGCTATAGCTGACTATATTTTGTCTTGCGTAACACAACGCAGAGGATGCCAGCCCAGCACTTCTGAAGAGACAAGACTTCAAGAGCTGTGTGGGATTCCTAAATGTATTAGACTTGTGCAGGGATGAAAGAATTCAGATGAGTCAAATCATCGTTAGATGTGTCTGGTCTACACAGTTACAGTGAACGTGCTAAAGGAGCAGAATCAGCCAAGCTGCGTCAGTGCGCTTTTTGGACTCTGAAAGTGGGCTACGATGCATACGCAGACATGACCTTATTGTACAGATATTGGGCGCAGAGGACTGTCCAGCAGACATGACCTTATTTTACAGATATTGGGCACAGAGGACCGTCCGGCCAGAGCTACATTACCAATCGGTTCACGTTTAAGTCGCTACAAGGCTCCTTGAATTTCTGCCAGCGTCGTTCTCCCCGTTCAGACCCAGAACCGTTCCCAACTTGCCTCCGAGCCCAAGCCCCGCTCCAGCTCGCCTCGGCGGGCTCTCCAAGCCTCTGCCCTGCAAAGCCTTAGCGATAAACGGGCAGTTCCCGACCGCAGGCTGCCGCTCTGCCCGACGCTACGGGCAGAAGACGTGACTCCGGGGGTTTATTTTGTAGGATGTTGTGTTCGTCTGAGAATCCCACCCGCTCCCCGGCTGCATCTCGCCCGAAGATGTGGGGTGCGGGGGGCTGCGGGGACCCGAAATCCCCCCGCGGATACAGATGTGTACATGCGTATACCTCGCTGCTCGGCTGCTCCCCCTCGTTCCCCCCTACCCTCTCCCCGCCCCGGGAACGCCCCCGCGGGTTCTCATGCGGCTGCCGCTGGCGGAGCACGCCTGGCGCTGGGGCAGCGGCGGCCT
>VZSZ01009116.1:88506-302730 GCA_013398815.1 Ibidorhyncha struthersii
CGGCGCCTGGTGGGTGAGCATCACCTCCAGCCTCCCCAGCGGGGCGCGACCGAAGAGCTTTGCAACGTGTGTCCTACGTTATTATGTGGACGCTGTTACTTTTTTTTTTTTTTTTTTTTTGGGGGGGGANTTGTATTTCACTCCCTGCCCTTTTCTCCCCTCTGCCCCGTTTGGATTTTCCAGACCTACGTTCCTGGTGGCGGTTCCCTGGAACATCAGGCCTGGAGCAAACGTGACCGTTGGGGTAGCCCTGCTGCCGGACAGCCCGGCACAGGTCACCGTAAGGGGAGAAGTGATCAGAGATAACGAGACCATCTTGAGCAGCGAAATGGTCTTTGAGAAAGGTAAGAGAATGGAGCTGGCCTGGAAGGATTTAGATTTGCCTTCCCCCCCAAAATATTTCGTTGCTCTCAAAATACCACCGTTTCTAAACGGTACTAAAATAGGAACTTTGCTTTACCTTTAGGGGTCACCTGTGGGAAAATTTTGTACTCTGCTGGCTCTGTGTGCAGGTGTGCGACTGAGCTGGATAGCCAGGGATTGCATGGGTGTGTTAACACACTGTAAACTCCGAAAATGATCAGATAGTAGGGAAGCGAGCGTGATGGACGTGGGGTTTCTGAGGAGCCAGGAAGCATTCTGGTCAAGGTAGTGGGGCCCCCAAAGAAAAAGCAGAGGAAGAGGTGCTGTCTTCTCCTTTTCTTCCTCTAACTATACTGTCTTTTATTTCCTGCTTCTGTTCTGCTTACCGTCAAGTTCAGTGAGCCTTGAATGGGTTTCAACCTGTCTGTTGTTGTCCTTTTCAACATTATAAAACAGCCGAGCAACTGGTAATTCCAAGCATGTGAAAATACATGGACGTCTGTATCTGCACAGCACAGAGAATGATGCTTGACACTGGGAGTTGCTGAAGTCAGAGGAAATAGTGGGTGATCAGGAACAGGTATGACACTGTATCAAGCTGGATACAGTGAGGAAAAAGGAGAAATGCTATAGTGCATTACTTGAAGTGCATGGATTTATTGTTAATTTTTAATCTTTTGCCAGTCTCTTAAGCATATATTTGAAATTTCCATGCTTTTTTTACTTGATTAAAAAAAAACAGAAAAAAAAGAAAGGTGCTGAGCACGCAGTGTATTTCCTCTTGCAAAAATCTTTAAATTTAGTATGTGGCCATCCATTCTAAAAATCGAGTTATATAATTTGTTAGTCATTTGTTCTCTGTGAACAAACATGTAAGCAAAACTGTTACAGTGCAGCAGCAAGGGAACTGCCCTGTAACAGAGGATGTAGTGTTGGAGGCGTGTATCTGAAGGTGCTACAGGAGTGGACCAGTTATGAATAGAGTTACTCAGATAGAAAGCAGTTTGTCAGAATTAAGATTCTAAAGCTTTAAATTCTTCACTGAAGAACAAAACAACCTTAAGATAAAACATGTAGCGATATTGTTGTATCTGTGTTAGTCGAAGAATGTGGCTGAAGGAAGACTGGGGGAGGTTTTATTAGGCCAGCTGTTGCAGTTGAAGGAAAAAACCCAAACATATCTCCAGGCGCACAAAATCTTCTTTAAATGACATCATTGCTGCATATATTAGTGCCCAGAAAACGTTGCTTTATCTGCCACTTGGGCCCATTAGGTTACACGGAGCGGCTGATACAGTGGTATTACTGTTCCTGTGGTGCACATGAGTTTGATGACTTTTATTGCCGTGTGTCTATGCAAAATAAGTATTAAGGGAAGCAGGGTGTAGCTGAAGTTGTTGACTACGCTGAATATCCAGAAAGCTGGAACTGATTGCCTACCTTGGTTAGGCTGCAAATTCAGTGGCACTGTTGCCTAAGCTGGCTCAATTAAGGTCTGTATTTTTCCTTGCATGGTGACAGCAAAAGCAGGGGATTAACTGCTTTGAGAAACTGATCTGACTGAAAAATAAAGTTTTTATTCTGTTGAATATTTTCTTAGGCAGATGGGTTCCCTGGTTCAGTGTGCAAACATTTGTGCTGATAGAACTGAGATGGGCGCAGAGTTGGGAATTGGATGCTGGGGACAGAGGGCAGGCTGAGGACACCGTTTTTATTAGTGCTGTTTAATCTTGCGGGCTGAGTTCTGCCGAGTACCCAAGTGTGAGAGCTATTACATACCTGTCTGACGAAGTGCATCTGCAGTTGCTTAAAGTTAAGGATGTGCTCTGGTTCTCCAGCAGCAGCTCAGCATGGTACATGTACTGGTCTAAATTTCTGAGTTAGCTTCATAAAAGTATCTTGTTGAATTAGAGGCGCAGTTATTTTTTCTTTATATCATATAACTCTTGCTTTATGTAAGAGCTAGAGTGCTTGCCTTCCGATGGTTGATAAAACATTCACTGTTTCAATGTTACGGGAAGTGGAATTTTGATATCTGAATGATTCTTGGGAAAGTGTCCATTAGGGAAAGGCTTTAGCAGTGAAGGAGGTTCACATCTTTATCATGCTTTTCATATAACAAAGGGAAAATAAATATATTTATTAATAAGTGTCTAGTTTGTATTCTTTGGAGTGAGGGAGAAAGTGTGTGTGCACAGGTATTTTAATGAAGTGCTGGTATTTTGAGCTTGGCTCAATATTCCAGAATCCAAATGTACTGTACCAAGGGAGATTGTTTAAGACCAATGTTTTGGTACAGAAATTGAATTAATTAGATTAAATGGAGTGAAACCAGACCAACTGAATTTCTGCAAGTAGGATGTTGCAGCTGCGGGTAAACTTTGTGTGAGTAAGCACAACCCCAAAAAAAAAGTCAGTGCGTCACCAGGAGAGACTAAGTTTCCATTGTCTGCAGTAGACTCCAGAAAAACAGAAAGCACTAACTAAAGCTGATTCTGTGCACCGTATCAAGCCTTGACACATTTTCTGTGGGGATGCAGTATCAGGAAGATCTTCACCCTGATTGAAAATGACTGCGGAAGATAACAATGGCTTATGTGCAATTTGAGCTGTTGGGTTTTCTGGGTCAAGAACAACAAAGATGGGAATAACAGACTGGCGAGTTAAATTTTATGCATGAATGGCTTAATTTTCAGTGATTACAGTGAAGGGTGAATCTTGCCATGCATATTTATCCAGTCATTGATCAATAAAGATGTAGTTTGAATTGGCAAGAAGTGTTGTCTTACAGGGTTTGCTACCCAGACATTGCAGTGTGTGTCAGTGTACGAGAAACCTTATACCTTAATTGTGAGAGCTTCTGAAAAGTCTGTTTTCCTGGTTGGTGCTAGAATGATTTGGAAAGAATAAGTAGCATGCAGGTTGAAAAAACAAATTAGTTTTAAGAACAGCTTTCATGTGTAATGAAATCTTTTACCTGACTGCGTGAACGTTTTTAATTCTTAAGAATAAGATCTAGTTAGAGCTTCTGGTATTTAAGGTACAACAGAATGTATTTAAGGCACGGTGAGCGAGACCTCCTTTGTGAACTGAAAAATCCGGTTTACAACAGCATGTGTAGTTTAGGTTCCCTGTAAATTACTTGTATGTGTTAGTTGATTTGCATTGCTTTTCTGTACTTCTAGAGAGGAGTAAACATACTTGTTAACAGAAGTTACTGCGTTACTAGCATGGTAAATACTCGGCTAGGATTTACGAAACGTGATAGGGTTTGTGAGAATGTCTGTCAAGCTCAGACATGTAGTGATCATCCATATAGACAATGGAAAATCTGCTTTTACCAGGAGGCGTGTTTTGCATACTTAATAATATGGTTGTGACCACATTAGTATGTGAAACAGTGAACACAAGGGATAGTAAGTTGTAAAGTAACAGCTAAATGGGAATGAATGGCCTAAGTACGCCAGTCCCTTTTGTTAACCTTGAGTTGCCTCTATACCTTACTTCAGAATAAAATGACTGTCTCATTGGTGACCACAAAATCTGTGCTGAAAATCTGGGGGGGAAAGGATTTTGCTGGCAGTTTAGTGGGACAACTCCTTTCTGCCTAATTCTGCATCAATGCCTAAAAAGCCAAACAGCAAGAGAGCAGGAGTCCCGTGTTTTTGCGTCCATAACTTCCATCTCCAAACGTACCTGTAACTGTGTCTCATGAAAAATAAGTTGTCAAATAGTCAGCAGATGTAGAATGAAGAAAAATTTTGGGGGAAGGAGGTGTTGGGGCTAGATCCAGAGACAAGGGAGCTAGTAGAGAAGGGGGCTCTCTCTTAAGGGCTTTCGTATTGCTGAGTACATATAAGAAAAAAAAAAAACAAGCAAGTTTCTGTGCCTGTTGTTGACTCCATCCTGCTAAGAGGCCCATTAAGCAGTTTGCAGAAAAATGGAAGTGGTAATCCCATTCAATACTTGGGCTTTATCTTGTTGATTGGATGCTGTTTAAGATTTGAGGGAAAGAGTCCTCCTGCGGCTCAAGGCTTACGTGCTTGTATGTGAGGTTGTTCTGATCACCATGTTCTTCACCGATATCCAGCCAAGGAGAATGTGGCAGACTGAGCACTACAGGCTGTTTCACTGTACCTTGAGAAGGGTGGAATAATTCACTCATACCAGAAATGGCAGCAGTGGGGCAACTTTTACAGAGGAGGGAATATTACATGCGCCAGTGTGGGGTTCCCTGTTGCTGCTGTGAACTGGAGGCGCTTTACAGTTTTTAGGAAAGGAAGGAGAGAGAAAAACAAAGTAAAGACTGTGAATTTGGGGAAAAAAATGATGCCAATAAAGAACAGGAATCGGGGGGTAAGATGCTATCAGAAACAAGAAGGAAGGAAAGCAAAGGAAGAGAGCTCTTGAGGGATTCATACTAAAGGGCTGAGTACACATTACCCTAACATAGCAGAAGGGTAAAAAGTAAAGTAACTAAACACAATCTTACCACTGGCCAAAAAAAGCAGAAGAAAGGAAAACTGTGTGTATAAACTGAAAATGAGAACAGATTACAAAGGTTGAGCTTAAAGAAGTAGCATGGGTAAGAAAGGACAAAACTGGAAAGGCCAAACCATGAGTAAGAAAGAATGCGAAGGACAATAAGGCATGATTTTTAAATGTCATATTGATAGCAAGGAAGCTAGCAAAGGATGTGACTTGCTACTCATTCTGATGAGAAGGACATCAGTCAGTGATGCTGAGAGGCAGTAAGTGTTCAGTCTTCAATAAGAGGATCAACTAACTGCCATGGATAAGGGGTAAGGATTAAGGCAACAAAAGAGGAGGAGCAGGCTAAAGAGGGCTTTTGTGAAGTAGATGTTTAGGCCTCATAAAATTGCCTGTAGAATATTTAGGGAATTGATGGAAATAATTTTAAAACTGCTGGTGAAGCTTTGAGAGCATGAGTGAAGAGAGAGAAGTTCTGGGAGACTGAAAATCTGCAAATAAAATGTGTTCCACCATGGGCTGGCAGGGGTTGTAGGTGGAGAAGAAGCAGGATATTGTTATATTTTGACTTTAGTAAGGCTTTTGATAGTCTGGTGTGGCACTCTGTCAAGCCAGCTGGGGAAGCGGGGACAGCATGGAACTCTTATTAAATGCGTTTGTGGCTGGATGGAAAATAATATTCACAAAGTAGGTCTAAGTGGTTCACTCTCAAACTGGAAACGGATTGCCCTGAAACTATTGTTCGGTATGACTGACATGGATGAAAAAGGGAGAATGTTTATTAGATTAGTGAAAGGGTGGCAAGGATGCAGGGAGGAAGGATTAGATTTTGAACTCCTTTTGGCGATACAGGAAATGATCGGGGGAAAAATGGAGTGTGATTCAGTAGGGCAACTTCATAGTTCTGCCCTTGTTGAGGAATAAAAGCGTGCATTTACTGAGTGGGGAACAAGGTGAGGCAGCAGTCCTACAGAAAAGAGGAGCGGTGTGTGGGGATGGGTACATGTATACCCATTTGAATGTATACACAGAAATATTTTCTATATGCCATAAGAAAGTATTCTAGTATTCTTCACAGCTCCAAGTAGGCATTCTGGGGAATGCTGTGCCTGATTTGGGGCACTCCTCATGGAGGCTGTGAACCAACTGGAGAAATTCCAGGGAAAGCAGAGGGAAAGATTGGAGATCTCTCAGGAGACAAGTTCAAACCAGACAGAAGAAGGTGGGCCTTCACATGAGATGGAAACAAATTGTGGAACTCCGTGTCCCAGGTGTTGTGGATGGAAAATGTGATTGCACAAATTTATGAGACAAAAGTCCATCAAGGGCTGATCCAGTATAATGACACTAATTTTGGCTTTTCAACCCCCAAACCTCAGATTGCATAGGCTGGGAAGGGTACCCAAGGAGGGGTCACTGTGTACTTGTTCTGTTTTTAGGCTGTTCAGTTGTCTGTCCTTGACCATTGCTGGAGATGGGACCTTGGGCTAAACAGACTTTTGATTTGACCCTGGGAGTCTCTTCTACGTTCTGGAAAGCATTTCAGGAGGGATTGGAGGAATTGGGGCGAAGGCTCAGGAGGAGCGTGCTATGCACCTGGTTATTACCCTTCAGGTACATAAAAGGTAGTTTTAAAGAGAAAGTGGTGGGAGCTAGCTGTGGATCTCCAGATGGGTCAAGGGTGATGTCCTTAGTGGTGTCTAATTAGAAAGAGGAGATCCATGCTGAAGTGTTGAGGGTTATATAAGCACTTGCAGAGGCAGGAAGCAATTGGGAAATTCATGGGTCTCCAGTCATACACAGGTGACTTCTCTTTTCATGAGACTCTTACGACTCTCTGCGTTGGCAGCATTGCTGGTTCCCATGCTCTGCCCTCCCTCACTACCTGTTTGTGAAGGCAGAGTTGAGATCCTATCTGCAGAAGCTGAATAGCACATGGCAGGAGATGATGCTGGTTCACCTAGATTCACTGCAGTCCAGATATGTATGCGAGTAGAAAACGTGGCCAGAGTGACAGACCCCTGCTCCAGCTCTGGGGGGTGCAGCTGTGAGGTCCAGGTGCTTATTTTGTACGGTTAGGGAATTATATTGCCTTTATTTACCAATGAAGGAAGTTTCTGGTAATATTTTTATATATCTAACTAATTTTGTGATCTCAGAAAAATTATGGGGCTTTGTCATCACAGACTCTGAATGCATTCCAGAAAATGGAAGAAAACCGATATGAAAACAAACCTTCTCCTTTCGCTCATTCTAAGAGGAAACTTAAATAGTGCCTGAATGTTTTATTTGCAGTGAATGAATTTGAGAGGTGACTTGACTTTGGAATGTTGCTCCAGTTGCAGCAATTGATGCGATGAGGGTGGTATTAATACCGCTAAATCTCTGGCATAGACAGGCTTAGTCACGTTTTGTCCTCATATGATTTCCCTATGTTTTAAGTCGGAATAAAAACTGCAGCTGCTTTAAATTGCAGTAATAGTGGCTTTGTCTGTGTTTATTTAATGGACAACAGAATGGATAATAATGATGGCCAATAGTGCCTTGAAAGCAGGATGTGCAGATGCCTGTGTGTTTGTGTGTTTGTGTATAGTCACCAAGGGAAAACTAAATGAATTTCCCATTTAGTTGTGTAGAAGGCTTAGGTTTGAGATTATTCTGAATTGTCTGCATAGTTTCATAGACGGGATCTGGATGTCAAGAAAGTTTTCTCTGTAGTTTTCAAAACTTGTGTTGCTAACAGCTGTAAATTTGTAATTCTCAGGAATATAATTGTTTGGGCACGGTAGGCAGTGATAATGTCACGTGCATGACAAAAAGTCCATGGATGGCTTTTAGAGGCTGGTTTTGGGGAAAAGTTGAAAAGAGCCTGTGCTTGTGTTTAAGCGTCTGGGATGGTCGCTGCTGGACAGCTGTCAGAAGGTCTCTGATTAAAGAGATGATTTAGTTTTAGAAATATGAAACCATTTTGTTTTCCTACCCAGCACGCAGTGTCTCAGATAAACCACAGAGCGTTTTAAGTATGGTGTTCTTCCAACTTGCTGCTCTCTGACCACTCAGCTGAAAGTGGTAATAACAGTAGAATCCATAGTTGGTTGTTTTACTTTAGAAGACTGAGTGGACAATTAGATGTCTGAATTATTGCCTAAGTCTAAGAAGAAAGTAGAAGGGCCAGTCTTCAGGAAACTTGGTATTTGCTTGTGGAAGGGATCGTGGATGCGGCAGGGGAAGGGAAGGGTCGCCCAACGTTGGCAGTGTCTGTCTGTCTCTGTCTGAGGGGGGTGGGAGATGGTGGTTTTCCTCAGGGGTGGATCTGGCAGAGTGCTGGTGAGAGAAGAAGGGCTGAACTGGTAAAAGGGACAAGCAGGGAGGTACCGCAAATCCTTTGCCGTGTGAAGTAGAAAGACACCGGGAATGCCATGGTGGCAGGTAGAGGAGAGGAAGGACAGAACTCCTTCTCTTCATAGCTTCTCATAAATCTGTATCTATTCTGTCCTGGGCATGAGTGTTTCTGATTTTGCCTCCTCTGGTTGGGTTTCCTCCACTCTTACGATTGTGGGGTAAAAGCAGATTGAGGAAAACCTTTGGATTTAGTTGGAGAAGGTTGGTTTTTTTATTTTGTCATGAATTGTCCCGGTTATCAGGAAAATATCCCTACACTCTGCATTGCAGACTGAAGCTAGAACTTGCTAGCGACTGCAGATTTTGGTAAAACATAGCTTTAATCACAAAAACATCTGTGGATGTTGCCTTTCTCCTGTCCTCAGAGCTGCGGTGCCCTGTCTCTTGGCCCAACCCTCAGGTGATAAATTCTGGTCCAGTTCAGATTATTCCTCCTGTCCCTTTATGCATTTCTCCACAGGCAGCGCTGCTACCCTGCCTCTCTGTTTCCCTTTATGATTTCTGAGTGCTTTCAGCCTCCAAAATTGGAAAAAGGACTGAAAAGGGAAAGGGGGTGGTGGAAATATGTAGTGGAGTAATGAGTGGCCGTGGAGGGAAGTGTACGTAGGTGCTGGCAGGCAGGAAGGGTTTAAAAGGCTTTGTGGAGCAAGTATATACCCCTTTACTACAGGCCTGTTGGCTTCATTTGGCTTTGGATGTCAGCCTGTTTACTCATGTCCACTAGCAATCCCTATTGCGTGCATTTGAGTGCTGTATTGCCCCTCCTTCTATCGCCTGGCCCAAATTTAGCTGTAACTTAACAGCAGTGGCTCACGCCATGTATTTTGGGCTACTTGCGTAACTAACCAGTGCTAATTTGGGTGCTAATTTTAGAATAATAGATGAGGAGTATAACATATTTAAAGAAAACTGCAAACTCGACAGATTTGTAGGCCTTCTTTTATGAAGAAAAAATACTTTTCACTCCCTGGACAGTTTAGGCCTTGGTATTTATGCTTACTTTTTTTTTATTATTTTTTAAGCACAAAATGATAGGAAGAAAAAACTGGAAGGACACTGAAGAATAATATTTTTTAATTTCTCTGATGTAAAAATGATTTTTTGAAATTGACTCCGTGGTAGAAAAAATTCCATTTACTGCTGCAAGATTATGTGTCTCGGTAAACATTTTCTAAGCATGGATATATGAACACAGCTGCCGGAAGAAAGACGTGGCATCATTTCAGTAAATCAGTCTGAAGTCATTCCAGTTATATTTTTCTCTTCTCACACAGGAGTAAGAAGGAATGAGAACACAGGTAGAAACAGTTAAGTGAGAAAGTTCGTTTGTAGTGATACATGTCATATGAGGTAGAATATAGAGTCAAGACCTGAGTTTGTGTAAATTAGTCAGAGGCTGAAGTGCTGCTGTACTGATTTATATTGGCACAAGCTCTAGTTCACTGTGCCAAGCCATACAGTCATTTTTCTGGAACCTCTGTCCTTTTTGGGGAGTGGAAGCTGAAACATTTATGTCTAGTCCTAGTGCTGGTGGTGTCAAGCTCAAGAGGGGGTAGCATAAGTTTCTGGGTTCGGGTCAGGCCCATGCAATGGGAAGAATGTAAGATGCCATTGTTTGTGCAGCTTTCCATAAGTCTAAAAAAAGATGCATGTATTTGGCTCTGTAGAGTTTTTTCCTATTTGGTTTTCTGATAACAAGACTATTAGACCTCCAAAAAATGGCATGGTGGCAAGGTACATTAAAAAGATGACGTAATTTCCGCCTGCTGTCTCTACTGGTGACATGTCCCTACCACATTGCCTTTCGTTCCTCTTCTGCTGGACTGTCCTAAATGCCAAGGACTGAGGGAAAGGAGGCAGGACAATGTGGTGTTTGTTTCCGCAGTATTTCCATGTATTTCCTCAATGCAGTATTTATTGAACGAATACAGTACAAGCTTCAGGAATTCTGTGAGAGAAATGATTTTGTGAGGGATGAGGAAGGATATTTTTTTCTGGAACGACTGTGTGACTTCTGTGGGGATTTTTTCGGTTGTTTGTTTTTTAACTTTCCTCAAGATTAGTCTGGAACGGTCCACTGAATTTTTCCTGCCTGCCCCTGCAGCTAGGGCATGGCTCCTAGCTGAGAGTTTTCTTTAACTAATCCCTTGTGGTAGCAGCGACCCAGGCTCTTGCCTGGTCTTTCGCCTCCGTGGCCTGTTGCAGTTGTGCTGGTTAGTCTGCTGCCGTGGAGAGCAGATGCGACGAGTCAGGAGGAAGCATTTTGTAGTCTGCGGTGCTTGGTGCAGGTCATGTAGCTGTTCTGGGCTCCTTTCTAAACCTAATTCTGCTGCCTGGAGGTAGTTACCTGTAATGGTTGGGGTCTGTATTTAATAACTGAAGGGATCGCTTGCGGGGATGGAGGGTGACAACTGTGGCTATTTGTGGGGACAGTGGACTCAACTGATGTCATGTGTGAATCATGTGGAAGTGTTACACACTGCATGTGGGTAAAAGTGTCCAGCTGCACGATCGCAGAGCTTCCAGCAGAGCGGTGCCACTTGCTAGCTCTTGGACCATGGTTAATTCCTTATAAAACAGAGATTACTGTATGATTAAATTTAACTTCTAATTCATCAAGTGGACAGAAAAATGTGGTGAATTTCAGCAATTCAGCATTGGCATAAAGAAAATATTTTGCCTGCATAAAGAAAATATTTTGCCTACAGCTCTGCTCGAGCACTTCCGAAGCCATCCCTGGGCGTAGCTGAGCAGAGCTCCGGGGGATTGATTGCAGTTTGGTAGTGTCTGAGAACACGGGAAAATCTTGCATGGCAGGGAAATTCGCTGCAACGCCAAAGAGTTCTGGATCTGCCCAGTTCCTAACAAAATAATTATGTAGTGACATGAATTGGAAGATTACCTCATGCCCCGGAGCCTCTTTTATGATTTTCACTGGCTGGGAATGAGATGGCGCTCTGGGCTTTATCAAGGCAGCCAGGGAGGCTGTAGCTCCCCAACACCGCTTCAGTGAGTTCTTTCACCGCTTCTTTCTGAGTTGCACAAAGGATAAGTGACTGTGATTTAAATCTCCCTCCTCCCCAGCTGCTTCCCCCTCTGTATCATGGCTGTATTTGGCTCAGACCTGATATTAGGTCTCCCAGGCCTGGAAACATGGAAGAAACGCAGTATTTCTACCTTAAGATTGCATGTGTACTAGTGTGTTTGCATTGGCGTGGGTAAAGATGGAAATAGAAACCCCGTGGTGTGGGCTATGGTATGAATATCAGATTTGTGCTTGGTGTCTCCCAACATCCTGAAGTCACTGCTATAGCCATTGCTATAATTAGCTGTGTTGGATTAAAGCTAGTGTAACAATACTTACCATGTGCATATTCACGCGGATGCATGTGGTAAATAAAACTAAGTTCCTGTTCCTTGTTAATAACCAATTATCAGCAGCGACAAAGGTTTGGAGTTTTTTTCTGGTGACAACAGTGTCATGGGTTGTGGCCATACAAAACCCAGCTTTAGCACAGCCTTATTTCACAGAGGGATGTGTGCTAGAGAAGGGTTAGGCTTTTAGTATACAACTGAGAAATTTGAGGCGATCGCTTTATACCATCTCTGTTGTTGCTAGTTCCCCTGCAGCCAGCCTCCTTCACCAGTGAGATGTCATAATACCCTAAAAAAAATTCTTCCTACTTAACAGTAACTCCATCTCTCCTGAGTTAGGAAGATGTAAGTTTCCGTTAGCTAAAATGTTGTCTCTTTTAGTGCGATTATTTGGGCATGGAGTTGTTTGGGTAGATGTTGGGAATAAGTCCAGAGGGGTTTACATTGCCTGCGAATGGGGTGCTCTGCAGGACTGTGTAACTCCTCCCCTGTAGCTGGCGGTTGTCCTGGAGCCCTGTGTGCCAAGTTGGCAGAGCGTGGGGCTCCCTGCCACCATGCAGTGGGGCAAGGTGCCCTCTCCGCTGGCTACTGGGAAAAGAAGTATGCATTTTGCCTGAGACTTCTGACTGGAAAACCTCAAAGGCCAGTGGGGTTGCTCAGAGTCTGCGACTGCATGGGCTGCTTCTTGAGTGAAGAGGAGAGAGGGATGATAGGAAAAAAACTGTGGCTTTAACGGTAGCATAAACATGTTGTGGAAAGAACTGTGTTGCTTAGGGCCCAATGCCACCCATCCCTGTTAAGCTTTTGAATACCAGAATGAAGTACTGGAGTGTTCTACCCACAAATGAAGTTTGTGGGATGCGAGTCATTTGGTTTAACCCAGGTTATAATTTGAATAGATGGTACATGCTGGATGGGATTTTTCCTTTAGTGCTCCAGCAGCAGCCAGGACAACCTGTGTTCAGTCCATCGAGACTTCCTTCTGTCTGTCACTGTCAAAAGAAAGAATTCCTTGACTTTTAAAATCAACATTTATTGGAGTTCAAAGGTCAAGTGATTGCTTCATCTTGGAATGCTTTTTTGTCCAGGATCAAGAAGGACATAAGTTAAATGAATTAATAAGATTTTTTTTTTGCTTACTCCATGAAATAGTTGAGTGAAAGATCGGTATAAACCTATTGCTTTTCAAGAGATTTAAAAAGGCCTAACTGAATGGAATCAGCAAAAGAAAATAGGAGTTAATATGAGTCAGCAGTGTGTCCTGGCAGCCAAGAGGTCAACCCGCATCCTGGGATGCCACAAACAGTATAACCAGCTGGTCAAGAGAGGTGATTATCCTGATATATTTAGCATTGGTGCAGCCTCACCTCAAGTACTGTGTGCGGTTTTGGGCCCCACAATTTAAGAAGGATGTGAAGGTCCTTGAATGCATTCAGTGGAAGGCAACAAAACTGGTGAAAAGGCTGGAAGGAATGTCCTATGAGGAGTGGCCAAGGACTTTGGGTTTGTCTAGTTTGGAGAAAAGGAGGCTGAGGAGTGACCTCATTGCTCTCTACAGCTTCCTGAGGAGGGGAAGTGGAGAGGGAGGTGTTGATCTCTTCTCCCTGGTACCCAGGGCTCGGATGTGTGGGAATGGTTCAAAGCTGCACCAGGAGAGGTTTAGACTGGACATTAGGAAGCATTTCTTTACTGAGAGGGTGGTCAAACACTGGAACAGGCTTTTTAGAGAAGAACATCTTCCTAGAGGTGCCCCAAGCCTGTCAGTGTTTAAGAGGCATTTGGACAATGCCCTTAATAACATGCTTTTATTTGGTGAGCTCTGAAGCGGTCAGGCAGTTGGACTAGATGATCACTGTAGGTCCCTTCCAACTGAAATAGTTCTATTCTGTTCTAAAATACATTACATAATTAAAATAAAAACTGTAGCACTTATGTCTCTGTGACCTAATGATATCCAGGAGCTTAACAGCACATTTATTTAGATTCTAAAAATATTTGAGGTCACACTATGTAAAATAATTAAAATAATAAGTTATATTAACCCACATACATTAATATGTTGGTTACTCCCATGGTGATGTAATGCAGTGAGGAGGATTAATTCTGGGTGCTCTTTTGCTTAAGGATGGTAAATCCAGTGCATGGTTTTGAAAATTTTAGCCTTTATCTGAGCTGCGGAATCAACGGAAAATAATAACTCAGGCAGAGTAGAGAACTGAATAGATTGTAAAGGTGTTTCAGTCTATGTGAGTGTAAAGTAAAATGTTCAAGTGGATAACATGGATGTCCCACCAAACAGAGAAGTAATGTTGCTGTAGACTGGAGTTCATACTTTTGCAGCCCTGCAAAAGGTGTCATACATCTTCATCAACCATGTGAGGAGAAGGAAGGGGTGGAGTGGATGTATCTGGTGAAGAGGAGGCTGAGAGCCAGTGCCCAGTGAAGAAGCAGCTTTAGATTGTCGTAGAGGTAATGTCTTGGCATAGACATGCTGCCACATTGCCGGCTTTGTTTCATATCAGTGAAACCAGCAGGTAGGAGGTTACCACTAGAGGGAATGGCCAGGATTAAGGCATTTTTTTCCCATTTTGCCTTTCTCTAATAATGTGTAGTTTAAAGTCTTTTCCTTTTTTTTTTTGATTCCATCTAGAAAAGTTGTTAATCTTGATCAAAATTACTACAAAAAAAAAAAAGTATTTGCCTACTAAACTGCAGAGGAGATTAATACAAAATATCCTGGGTTTCTCTTATATGTGAAGGAGTTGCAGATTCAACTCCTTTGCAGAAGCAGGGGGATGCTTTGGTTTTAGGGCAGTGGTACCTAAGAAGGGAATCATTCTCGAAGACCATAGTGCCACACCATACCCTTCTTGTTCAGGTAGCTCCCAGCTGGGACACCGTTGGCACCCTCAGACCGTCGTTTAAGTGGAGGACTGCATTTCTGTTTTTCTGGCCTGTTCTTCTCTGGGTGGTTCTTTTAGCAGATTTGGGATGATAGTGTTTGTTAGGAAGTTGCTGAATTTGGTAGCCTGATGGTGGGGGCGTTGTGTCTCTGACTGGGGTATTGGGCTTCCCCCCTGCTGGTGTGCCTCTGGGCTTGTGGTGATGGGTGTGTGCTGGGTTGAGTGCTCCCCTGGGATGGGGCTGGGTGTTATTGGGGTTGTCCACCTGCATCCTTCCTTCGTGCTCCCCGTGTCTGTGCAGATGAGCTGCTTATCCCGCAGCCTAATGGTGGTGGACGGTGGCCTTGAGAGGACTTGGGAGGAGTAAATGTAGGGAATGAGATGTTGAATGAAGTATAAACACAGTATGTCAATACTGACTAATGCAGCAGTTGCTCCAGGCTGTTTATTTTTTAATTTCATGTCCAAACGATGTTTGGCAGCAGTCAGCTGGCCAATAAGTGCATGCATGCTGGCCAGCCGGTCACAGCCATTGCATGTGTGTTGACTGGACAGTCCATGTGCCGTGAGCTCCAGAGTAGCTGCATCAAGGGAATTCGGTTGTCCGATGGGTGTTACGGGCAGTGTGGGAATGGGGGAGGAGCACTGCTCTTCTAATTAACCTGATAATGTTGATGTTTTGGTAAGTTTTTATAAGGTTTCTGACAGTGTGGTATTTCTTCTTTTTTTTATTCAGATTCCTTTGGGACTCTTGTTCTTCCAGTAGTAAGTATTTCTTTCCTTTCCTCCTTCCTCAGAAAACGTTGACTCTCTGTAACTTGTCATCAGTTGGTGTTGATGAGGTGATGTATTTTGTATGTGATCTTAGCCATTTTCACATTCTCAGATGAGTGTATTTACTGACCAATAAGCCAAGGAGTTTTCAGATCAAGTGCTCTGCAGCTTGTAATGAGTAATTACAGGACTTGGGAGCTGACTTCCAGCATCAGCACAAGCTATCATAAAACTTGAACACAGAACTTTGCTTTGTGGTTTGTTTGAATGGCTGATACCTACGTCTCTATTTCAGACACACCACGGGGGCTAATTAAAGCTGAAAGAATTGTGCAAAGCGATAATTGAGAAATATTAAAATAAAAATGTGTCTATACACAGGCTTCTTAAGGATTTGGAAATGCACGTTCAGTGAAAGTACGTAATAAGCTAACTAGTGAAAAAATGTGTATTGAATTGTGTGTTGAATATGAATCCTGAATTTATAATCCTGGATGCTCATCTTGAAAACCTGATCCAAAGAATTCTGTATTTGTGTCAGGAAAAAAAACATTTACCAGAGTGTGGCCTAAACCATGACACAGAGTCTTGATTTTTTAAAAATATCTGTTAGTCTGAATATCCCTAAAACTAGTGGGTTTTAATTCTGATCTCAAATAAACTGTATATCTGATGAAACAATCTGGAAACGTTTGATTGATGGTTAATCAATAACAATGAGCAGCTCAACATTACGAAGGTTGAAATGCATCTGTATGAACTGTAAATTAGCAAACAGAAAATTCAGTTTTAACAAAAAGATTAAATTGACGAGTTCCTGAATATAATCTGGCCAGGTCTTAAAGTGTTCAAGCAGCTAAAACTAGGTGAGGTGAATTCCTCCCTCTCTCCCTCTCTCACCACTATCTGAAGTGATGAAAACTGACTCATTTTTTAATAGTAAGATTTTTTTTTTTTTTTTCATTCATGTAGCCATGGTAGACTTATGTTTTGCCCAAAGTGTAGCTGGGTGGTAGTAGAAGGTGGGTGATGAGTTTCTGCTTTCAGCTGTCATCTTTTCCAGAGGAAACAGTAGCTTCCTTGTCTGAGGTGCTTGTGACGGTGGCTGGTGTGGTCAGGAGAAGTATATGAGATGGCCTTTTCCTCTCTTATGTTAGGAATGCCAAAATGGGGATAGTAATACCATTCACTTGGAGGATGTATTGACTAAGGTAAAATATTTTTACAGCAAGTTCCGACTACCTACTGTTAAAAGCTACCTTGCCTCGTGTCTGGGTTGAGAAACAACCCTTTAGAGAAGGAGTTGGTGGGGCTGAGGTAAATAGTTACCATTATTTTAGCAGTGACCTTCTGGAAGTGTTGTATCAGTGCAGTCTCTGTTAGCATAGATGCGTGAACCAGAAGGTGGGTTACTTTGCACCTCAGCTGTCCTAATAAAATAATAATAATAATGCAAACTTCATTGCCTCTGGCTTTTACATCAGGAAAGGTCCAACAGGCAGTTTTGTCACCATGTTGCAGGAAGGAAAGATCTTTTGAAATATAAAAAGTATAAAAATCAAGGAAGCAACCCATGCTGTCTGTCATTATTCACGATAGGAAAAAGACACAGAAAAATATATGAGGTCTCTAAATGGCATTTACAGACTTGTAAAGAAATCAAAGACAATCCTTGCAAGTATGTTACAATAATGCTGTAAGAGCACAATTCACTGCTATGATAAAATATAACAAGGTTATTTGCCCCCCATTTTGATTTTGAATGTTTATACAGTTTCCTTGACTTCTTGCAGGGAATCCTCTCTGCTTTTTAGGGAAGACACCTTCTTTAATAAATTTTTGCAAATATTTGCAAATTAATTAATTTTGAGGTAGTATTTGACAGATGCAGTAACTAAGGCTGTTCCTCTTATTTAATATATTCCAGAAGACTTGGCATGGAAGTTGGAGAGTGTTGAAATATGTGAATCATATGTTCTTGGCAATGTGTATACAAAAACCTGCAGTTGAAGGAAATGCAGAATCTATTTCAGTGCGGAGCTTTGCACCTAAAATTTTGTTATATGAGTCCAGATTTTAAAGGGGCAACTCTTCTTTCTGTGTCTTTCTGTCTCCTGGGTGAAAAAGAGAGCCTGTTTATTTTTCCCTTTCCTTTTTTTTTTTCTTGACTTGTTTTTAAAAACAGAAAGTCAACAGAGAGGGATGAAATGGTAGTTGATTCCTCTTTATAGGTAAACACCTAGAGAAGGGCACGTATTTGATACAGACATTTGCATCTACCTCATTTGTCACCCTGTGACATTTTTCCCCGTTTTGGAATTTCTGTTACCTCACTGTGTGCTCTTAAAATGCGTTTTGACGACAACATGACAGCCTTTCATTATAGAGCTTCGTAGGGTACTTTTGAAGTGCTGCGCCTGGTGAGTTAACAGCTGTAATTTTCATCAGCAATGCAAGAGGAGTGCTTCATTTCCATATGTTATGCTGAAAAATGCAAGTTTTAGTTGTCTTGACTTCAGAGGTTTTACTCTAGATTTACTGTTTTAACTGCAAACAGAAGCATGTGACTCTTGAGCTTTTTAGCAGGGCTACTTGTTGGAACGAGCTGTGTGTTGTGTTAAAACCCTTTTCCTTCTTCAAAGAGACACTCCGAAGCAGACGGCGGTGCAGAAGCCGGCATCTGGGCTGGGATGTCCCTGGGGTCGCTCGTTGTCTGTGTAGGCTCTGCTTGAGGTGAAATTCCTGTGTGCTGCAGCAGCTCTTCTTTGAGCCTTTCGACCTCTGTGGCTGGGAGTCCCCCCACCTAACTTTAGGAAATGAACTGAATTATGAGCTCTGGATTTCCTCTGTTCACTGGAGAGATGGAGAGAGACACCTGTGCATGCTTATTCTGATCTTACGTGGTCTAAATTTCCTTGCCAGGGATGTCTGTCTGTGTTTACTGCCAGCACTGAAGAAGCCTTCAATGTCTATCCTAAATAAGTTAACCATATAAAATGTCTCTTCCTTTACTCCTTAATATTGGGAAGAATAATTATTTTACTTTCTAGATGAGTCACAATATATGCTGTAATTATGAATCATTAAACTGAAATGAGACAAAATCGGTGAGGTTTCTATTGAAAAACAGTACCTTACCTCATGTGATCTTCATTCTGAATTTGATTTTTCTACCCCATAGGACCTGAAGCTAAAGCTTGTAAAAAATATGTGCAAGGTTTTCTTACTGTCCTGCTCATCTTGCCTGCATATATCTTCTTCAGCTCCTTTATTTTTGGAAAATTCATTACCAAAATGTGATGAAGTCAGAAAAAAATTAGCCCCCAATATCAAATCCAAGACTTTTTTAAAAAACTGTGAAAAGAGAGCGCACAATGTGTGTGTGCCTATGAATGGTGTATAAATACATAGATACTTACATTGTTGAAAACCTGATTACTACTGAAAATTAGATGCAAACATGTTGAAAAGGTGCTTCTGCTAACATGTTTTCAGGTGACTGTGAAAATGACACTTTAAAGCCCTGAAATCCTCTTTCTCTTTTTGAGAATTTACCTAAGTTCCCAAGTTCAGGAATACGTCAGATCTTCATGTCAAATGTTTTTGGAATCATAATATCTTCAATAATGTTTTGGATAGTTAACAGAGAGTCACTATTTTCCTTTTAGCTGCCTTTGAACAGTGCTTCTGGGAATTATGAATTACTGGTGGAAGGCCATGCTGATGGCCAGCGCATCTTCTCTAACCGTACCAGCCTGATGTACATGGCAAAGAGCATCTCCGTATTCATCCAGACTGATAAATCTATGTATAAACCGGGACAAGATGTGATGTTTCGGATTGTCACGATCTATCCTGATCTCAAACCTTACAAAGCATCTCTGAATATATATATCCGAGTAAGTATCCCCAGGAACCTAGTTATATATTGGAATTTATCATATGTTCCAACTTTATGTGACAAAGATCATATGTATTGCTACCTGAATCTTGCTAGCGAGACCACTCGCATTTAACATGCAGCCTGACTTTTCTCTTAGGACCCTCGGAAGAAATTGATTCAGCAGTGGTTGATGGAGGAAGGTGATTTGGGCGTAGTTTCCAAAAAATTTCAGTTATCAATGAACCCTCCACTAGGAGACTGGTCCATAGAGGTGGAAGTGAACGTGAGTATTAACATTGCCAAATCCCAGAGAGATTTCATTTCTCCTGATAGATGTGAATAAAATTGTGTTTACTTTGGTGGAGCAAAACCAGGAATAAGCCTGAGAAATAAGATGAGAAGATCCTTCCCTCATGGCAAACACAAGGTATTATGCAAACCTCACAAGATTTTCAGTAGTCTATGTTTTTTTTAAGAAAAGACATATAAAAAAGCACATATTTAATCCTAAGGTCTGTGCTTTGATTCTAAAATACAAATGTTACTTAAAAAGTGAGGGGTTTTAATATTAATGTAGAAGAAAGATCTTATGAAGTACTAATTTTTTTTAAAGTGAAACGCCCTTATGTTTATTTTGTAAGTGAATATAGAGAAATTCATTGTGCCCTGCTGTGCAGCCAGTCACTGTCTCAAGGGTTTTGGAATCAAAGACTATTTACAAATCTCTGCCTAGTTTTAGGGGTGTTTCAGCAACTCACAATGACTGGGGTGTTACTGAGGAAAAAAACTATGCAAAATAGAAAGGATGAATAGTAACGCAGAACTATTGCATAACAAAACTGTTATGATCTAATTTGGACGTTGCTATTGGCAATAGTTCTATCAGTCCAATCCCTTAAGCTGTACAATCCTCATCCACAGTGGAACATGTTGCAAAAATAACTGGAGGTTTAGCTGTTCAAAACTCTGTGTGTCGGATTTATTCAGCCTGCTTTAAATGCCTGTAATTTGGGAACTGCATTTCCGACTTGGCTCGCAGTGGCCGTTCAGAGACATTTAGCAAGTATAAACAGGACTGATTAATGTTCCCTAATAAGGGAGATGATGGGGTAGAAAGCAGAAAAACTCATGTGATCGCGTATTACTTGGGAGTAGTATTTACCAGTACCAGTTATACGCTTGATAGATTTCTGTAGGCTGAGGTAGGTGAGGGTGGTGCTCAAGTGAGTGTCGGGACTGGATTTTTCGAACGCGTTCTCATGTGGGTGTGGAGTCATTACCATTGTCTTTGATGGGAAAAATATTTTAAGTTGTCCCTGTGCTTGGCCGCTCCTTCCCATCGCTGCGCTGCTTTCAATAGCTTCTCAGTCACGCTGAGGCAGCTGTAGTGAGGCTGAGATGTAAAGTGCGCCAGGGAAGTGACCCAGATTGAAAAGCATCGCTGTGTTTTTCTTTGCCTAATCCAGACCGGTTCACTGATCTGGTTGACAGCACAGCCCAGCTCACAGCTTCATAGGACCTTTTCAGGAGGTGGGCAAGTGTTGCTCAGGTGTGGGAACGAAGGCTGGTGACAGTGGTGGGCTGCTTCAGCAGCTCACTTGCCAGGCAAAAAAGTGTTTGTGAAATTTGTCTTGGGCTTTCTGCGAAGTCTTGAGTAATCCTTAAGTCAGGAGGACACTGCGGAAAGAACTGCAGCCGTTTTCAGGATCTGAATATGAATGCTACTCCGTCCTGAAGCAAAACCAAAAAGGAAAGGAAAAAAATAACTGTAAAAATGAAAGAAAAATACCTTAGATTCATCTGGGCTAGTGAATAGCTGCGAGAAAACAGACAAGCGAAGTGAAATGTTAGTAGACCACAGGAGATGGTATTCTAAAATTTAGCTGTCTAGTATGTACTACATAAGTTTAATGAGCATGGAAAACATATGACAGGGTGGGAATGTCTCTCAGGTCATGAGTAATGGGGAGAAGACAAATAGGGAACATTTTGTTCACTGTCTCTTCCAATGCATAGCTAGAGGGCACCAGGTGAAGGAGGTAAAGAGCAATTTCAAAACAATTAACACAGCATAACTGAACTATAGAGCACAGCACTGGTGGGTGTTGTGAATACTGAAAACTCAGGTGGGACCAAAAAAATGTCTGGACAAATTCACAGAACTACAGTCCGTTAAGAACTGTTAACTGGAAAGCCCCGAGGCTCAGGCTGGCACAGTGTCACCGCTGGCTACTGTGGTTGATGCAACTTAGAGAACCTAAGGTTGAACCAAAGTGTTGAACCTTGGCTGCTACCGAAGTCTGGACACTGACCTTCGTGTTACATCTACCGGGGTGCACTCTTTACTAGGTTGTCTTTATCTTATCTCATTTTCCCTACTATTATATATTTAAAGCTTAGGGATTTAGCACTGAGTGTGACATTGAATGCAGTGTTTGGGGTTCTTACAGAGCTCCAGATGCTTCAGCGGCATGAAGAATATCCAGGGGCTGAGATAATGCCTATCACACTACGCTATCTTTTTCTATTCACCATTGTTACAGGAGACAGTTCAAGGTGGAAAGTACTGCAAAATGCTTTTGGTACATTTAACAAAATGCTCCCTTCGTAAAAGGTAAACTTGAGCAGGACGGAAATGAGATTCTTTTTTTCATTGACAGAGGAAACGGTTAATATTTAAGAAACACTGCATTTAATAAGTGGAAGAAAGGGGAACTAGGAGATAGATGTCAATATAAATTAAAGTCTGAACTCTTGCATGTTTGTGGAAAATCTAACAATCCCAAGGAAAACTTGATAGGTGTTAAAAGTATGGGAGAGTTTTTAAAGTTCGCAAGGAACAAAAGAAAATCCAGCGGTGGCAGAGCCCAGTAACATGAGGAAATGGTAATTATGTGGCAGAGATGGAAGCATTTAATAGGGGTGATGGTTCTGTGTGGCTAAGTGAACTTCAGTGTGGAGAGATTTGAGAAGGCCGTCGGAAGGCGAATGTCCTTAACAGGAAAGAATAAGTGAGGTAACATGGGAAACTCTAGACCTGTCATCCAGTATGAGAAAAACAATGACAAGGGTGATTTGGGATTCCACTGATAAAGAATTAAATTCTTTAAGGCTATTATGAGTTCAGTTAATAAGGTAGATTTACTGATGTAACAGGTTTTTGTAGAGGCTTTTCACTGTACAAAATCCTAATGAAAAACAGCAATGTATGTGAAGTCTGTCAAAGAAGAGTGGATTGATTTTTTGAGCAATCGACACTCCCCCAGGACATTTCTAATATAAACTGACGACAGAGTTTGCGGATGGAGCCGGGGAAGAAAGCATTGTGGAGGGAGACTGCAGAAGTCCCATCTGTTGACTGTATATCAGAGGGTCAAATGAACCAATGGATTTATTGATTAGTCTGAGTGCCGTTACAGGTTTCAAAAGGCTTTTTAATCTACTGGAGAAAGGCATAGAATGAACCAACTAATAGAAATCTAAGCCAAAGAAATTATCTTTGGCATGTACATGTCTTTCACCAACAAGGGTAGAACAAAAAAAAAAAAGTGAAGGCTTCTCTGTTACTCAGTGTTTTAGCATTGGGAATGATTGCCTTTTCGGAAGATGCATTATAACAATGCAGGTTGCTGGAGTAGGTGAATACTTGAGTAACCAAACCTGGGGTAAAAGCAGGTCAGGCTAAATGGTTCCTTCTGTCATTAAACTCTTGGAATTGAAAATTAAAATAGAGGAGAAAAAGAACGGTGTATTATATATATAAAAAAAGTAGTAGGCTTTGAAGTCCAGGAAAAACTGGCTATTCTTACAATACTTATCCTGGGGGAATAAAAAAAGCCCCACACATAGGAGCTTATGTTTTTTACTCTCAGACTCCTTTTCCTCCGTCATTCACTTCTGCTCTGCTTTAATTTTCAAATTCTATGTTAAAAGAATATAATTACAAAGCAATATGCATTATTTTTGTAGCATGTGCCTACACAGCATCTTGTGTTGGATAAGGCTATTATGTGCAGAATATATTAAATAACTATTGTAATATTCACACAATTACACTAGGTCTGTCTAGTGGGTTGCCTCACATACTGTTATTTTTCTGATTGTATGTCATTGGGTTAATGAAACCCGCAAGAAACTTTGCAGAATAAAGGAAAAGAACTTTTCTGATGGGAAGCTCTTTTTGATTCTCTTGGTTACAAGTGAGCTCATGCCCTGAAATACCAGGTCATACGGGATGGGCTTCAGTTTGAGGTTTAAGACAAGTGATGGTCTGTATGTAGATGATGTGGTAGAGATTTAGTTGGTGTTCAGTAAAAGCTAATGAGTGACCTGGGTCACTCCAAGTGGATATTCCTAACTATTGCCTGGCTATTCCTTGCTGTTCTGCTGTCCAAGGTAGGTACAGTTTTTTTCTGTGTCATATATAAAGTTTTATGGATGCACCAATCCCCTTCTGACAGCAGAAGTCACTGAGAACTTGGATTTACTGCTGAGGAGTACTTAGTATATGTCTGATGTTTTTAATAGGTATGCCTACCCTTAACTAGCACTGCAAGCCCTGGGTCCACATGGGATCCAGTGCAGCTTATGGACCTGTTTAGGAATTTAGGAAGATCTTCAGATCTGGCAAACCCAGGCTGGTTTTCTCCACATGACTTAGCTATCCTGCTGCCACCACCTGAGCTTTCTAGTTAAATAGTCAGCTGTCCAGCCTTTCTATCTCAAGTTTCCCTCTTGTCTTTAAAGTGTTGTTAAGTCGGTAAATAACATTTCCCTTCCAGTGGTTACAGATCAGTTCCCAAGTGTACCGAGTTTGGATTCCTGGAAGGTACTGCCTCTGAATCCTGTTTTAAATCAGGTTCTGGCTGCTTGCTGCTGTTAAACATCCTGTAGTACTTTTTAATAAGAGTTCAGGTGTTAGCACAGCTGTTCCAAGAAAACTCAAGACAGAGTAATTACAGTCTGGTTCCCAAGTCTCCACCTTGTATTTTAGTTGGATATCTTATATTTCCTGTTGTGGAGCCTGGTGCTGAAAGGCTTTTAGTTGCTGAGTTTTAGTAGTAGTCATCTCCGATCAGAAGTTGTTCTTAGTTATAAGGCATTTTGTAATCTAATTTATGGAAGCTGTTATTTGTAAATTTATGATCAAATATTGAAGAGCAGTAAAGTTTCAGGTGCAACGAGGGAGTTCTAAAATATTTTTGAAGACTATTGTATTTTTTAAAAGCTTCAGCTATAAAGCAACTTTCCAAATTAACTGGGGTTGATGATATACTTTACACTTGGAATTTCTTAACTTTTGAGGCTTTATGTGTGTTACAGTGTATTCACAGTGAATTCTGTCATGTTTTACTGCTAGGTCAGCTACAGACTTCACGTTTGATCCATTGAGTTTGAGGTTATAGCATTACTTAAAAAAAAGTGTCACCCTCCTTCAAAATCAGACTGCACGTAAAACCTTTGGAATTGGCTGTGTATTCGGTAGTTTGCAAATGAGCACTGATATTTAATCAGGATCTGATAGCGTGAATACTGGTGACACTGGTAGGTCTCTGCTTAGTTTCTGGAGACCGTGCTGGTGGATTTGAACAAGAAGTTTGGGAATTCCTACAGAGTTTTATTTCGGGGTTTATTTCCTGCATGTGAAAATAAAGGATGAAAATGATCATGAAATCCTTCTGTTAATTCCGTCTAGCTAAAAATCTATTTTCTTTAGCTGCAAAGCAGAAGCAGAGGCGTGTTTCTGACACGGTCCGTGAGATGGCGGTGTAGCCACGGGAATACAGCCGGGGCCAGCGCTGCGCTTTTTCAGGGCGAAGCCCTGAGACCATGCCTGGACTCTTTCCTGATGCTCTAACTGGTGACGCATGTAAATGTTAGAAACCAGTAAGAAAATGGACCTGGACCAGATTCGTTTCAGGGACTTCCGATGAAGAAAAAATTTTGGGGGAAAAAATTCTGACATCTCACTTGTTGGATTAGACCCAAATGACCTCAAACAGGACTGGTTCATCACAGCAGAGCAAAATCTGCGCTGTAGTTAGGAGTGATTCTTAGATGTCAGGGTCCACAGCATCTTAAGGGTCAACTGCAGAAAGGCTCCATCATTCTCACGATACTTATATGGATCTCTTTTTGGCACTGTTGTCTTAATACTCTAGGCAATGTGCACAGAATGTAATAGATGTTTTGCAGTTTAAGAAATACTGATTTAGAGCAAAATGCTAATAGTCTGGAACGGTGAGTGTGTTTAAGAAGAAGGAAAAGGCGTGGAAGACAAAAACCGTACTAGAATAAAGCAGTGCTGGAAGCAAGTGGAATAAGCATGGTGTTGTTTTCCTAGCTTAAAAAAAAAAAAAAAAATCTCTCTTGGGCTATATATATAACTAAGTGCTTGTCTCAAAAGCCACCAATCCTGGAAACTGGTTTAACAACTTCCATTCCAAACTATTTGAACAATATTTGCCAGACAGTCATGCCCTGGGGAACTCAAATGATACAGTGGTTGAAGTGCTATTAGTTGTCCTATTCCAAACCAGTTTGGCTGAAAAGCATGTGTTAGTGGGAAATCTGGCTTGGTGTTCAGATTATCAAGATGATCTAGTAGGGTATTTTCCTTTCCCTGCACTGTGAGGCATGACTTGCTTTCTGTCATAAAGGTTGTCATTTTAGAGAGGTGCAGCTAAGAGCACTAGTCTCACTTTAATGTCTTTTTTCTACTACTTACAGTTCTCTTAGCTTTTAATATATTTTTTTTTTTTGGACTTCTAAGGTAATGTGAAACAAAGGAGATACTTACAAGGGAGATACTTTTTCATCCTGCCAGCTGGGGTAATGTTCTGTTCATGGTTTGCTTAACGGCAAGCGTGACATATATATGCTTAACATTGGAAATAAAAGATGTGCAGAGAACTACGCATGAGATAAATTCACTACAGGTCATTTTCCTAAGCTATCTGCATGTGAGCACTGTAGCATGTTGTATTGTAAGGATTATGATCAAAGGGCTGGAGTACCTCTCCTATGAAGACAGGCTGAGAGAGTTGTTCAGCCTGGGGAAGACTCCGGGGAGATCTTATAGCAGCCTTCCAGTATCTGAAGGGGGCCTACAAGAAAGCTGGGGAGGGACTTTTCACAAGGGCATGTACTGATAGGACGAGAGGTAATTGCTTCAAACTGGAAGAGGGTAGATTTAGGTTAGATGTTAGGAGGAAATTTTTCACTATGAGAGTGCTGAAGCACTGGCACACATTGCCCAGAGAAGTTGTGGAGGCCCCATCCCTGGAAGCGTTCAAGGCCAGGTTGGATGGGGCTTTGAGCAACCTGGTCTAGTGGGAGATGTCCCTGCTTATGGGGAGGGGTTTGGAACTAGATGATCTTTAAGGTCCCTTCCAGCCTAAACCATTCTATGATCTGCACAAATATTGTGAAAATAGCTTATTCTGCATATATCTTTTCAAAACTAGACATACAAATATGGCAGTTATTTTGGTGGTTAGTGACTTAATCATGAAATCAGCAACAGTCTGATTTTTACTTTGGTAGAAGTCTTTTGCTAGGAAAAGTTTAAATATAGAGGTATAAGGGGCCTGGTCTGAGATGTCTAATCTGCATAGTAGTTGATCAGGCAAGAGAGATCTGTTATAATTGTTTCAGCTTGGATCCTAGTCCTAGGGTTTTTCCCACAGGACTTCTCAGTTTACCCTCTCTTGCCACAGACACTCATTCCCATCTGGCATATCTTGATGCTACCTGACAACTGGTTATCCATATTCAGTCTCCTTTGTCCCACATCTCAAACCATGTTCACTGAGATGCTCCAGCACATGTGCTAACTTGTAGTGGTGTCACTGTTCTCAGGAATAATCAAAGTAATCAGACTTCTGAGCTCCACAGTAACATAACCTCATCATGCAATTGAGCAGCAGCGGGTGATATTAACCTTTCAAAATAGCCACCTCCTAGTGACAGACTGTTGTCTGTCTTGAATTTTCCCCTATCCCTCAGAAGATTCTTAAGCAAAGAGGCAAAAGGAGCCTCTCCCTTCCTGATCTTTGGGAAATGGAGACTCCTTTTTTTTTTCTCAGCCCATTCTTCCAGCCCAGCTGAGCTCAGATTTTCCTCTTGGAAGATCATTGCTCCAGTCTAATCCCTGTGTCAAGCAGATCAGCTGAGATTCTGAGCTCTAGTTCTAGACGCTGCTGGTAAATCACCTCATGCCATTGCCCAGCTGATGGCAGCTTTTGGTATCATGCTTTAAAAAAATAATTGAACGAGGGTTATATGTCTCCAGACATATAACTGGTCAGAATCATAGGATCATAGAATTATTTAGGTTGAAAAAGACCTTTAAGATCACCAAGTCCAACCGTAAACCTAACACTGCCAAGTCCACCACTAAACCATATCCCTAAGCACCGCATCTACTTGTCTTCTAAATACCTCCAGGGATGGTGACTCAACCATTTCCCTGGGCAGCCTGTTCCACTGCTTGACAGTCCTTTTAGTGAAGAAATTTTTCCTAGTATCCTTTTAAACCTCCCCTGGTGCAACTTGAATTACTCTCACTTTAGCAAGGAAAAACAATTGTGTAAGACAATAAGAAGCAAAATTTATGTGGCAGACTACCATGACTTTTTGGTCAACTGTCATTGAACCAAAGAACAAAAATAGCTGCTGAATTTTTACAGATCAGAGAGTATAAAAAAATTTAAAAATTAATTTCCAACAATGTGCCATATATGACCTGATGTACCACATCTCAAAGATATGCCAGGATATGCTTTCAGATACCCTCCTGAGGAAAATCAGAAAATAAGTGAAAAAATTAGCAAAATAGGAAAATAGAAGAGAACACAAATAAGAATATATTGTGTAGTTGTTTATTTCTTCCATTATTTTTAACTAACG
The DNA here is from genome assembly GCA_013398815.1 of Ibidorhyncha struthersii. Taxonomy (NCBI): domain Eukaryota; kingdom Metazoa; phylum Chordata; class Aves; order Charadriiformes; family Charadriidae; genus Ibidorhyncha; species Ibidorhyncha struthersii. Next base: position 116,608 of record VZSZ01009116.1, read on the forward strand.
AGTAAACAAGGCAGGAAGATATAACCCAAGAATATCTCTGCTGAAGTAAGTGTGCACTGTAGACTGTAACAGAATTTTGCCTGCCTTTTGAGTAAATGAAAAGCCTTCAGATTATACGTGCTTTTCAAATGGTCTTGTCCTCTAGCTAGGCACTGGAGGAGCTTCCCTGCTGTCTAGAGATACTCGAGTTAATTTTAAGTGAGCTATTGATGATACTGCTCCTACAGGAGCTGATAATGGTTGAGCCATGATTTAAAATCACATCATGTCAGAAATTGTAATTTAATTTGAATATGTGTGGGATTTGGCCTAGAAGGTATGTTAAACTTGCTAATCTAACCACAATTGTATGTATTTTCTCATATGATTTTTTTTCAATAGGGTCAAGTTCATTATCAAAGATTTAAAGTGATGGAATATGGTAAGTGTCACTTAAGGGCATTTAGTAGTGACCAAAATTAGTAGTTGATTCTCCATTAATTTGGACTAGCTTCCCTTGGCTAGCGTGAACCTTTTGAATACTCCCAGAAAGTCTAATTTCCAAATCTCTTGCTTCTCGACACTGTGTCCTGGAAAAAACATCATCTTATCAGCTGCCCTGTTTATCTTTGGTAGTTTTAATGACCTACTACTGTAGTGTCTGGGTGTCATGCAATCTTTTAAATACTTATCTTAAGCCTATGAGATGCAGTAATTGTTGCTGTTTTTCCAGGATCACGCAGGCAATGTGTTCATCCCAAAATATCTGTATAATGTCTGATCATGAAGCTTGTTGATGATTCTGTAAGGCCTGAATAGGCTCAATGTTTTATATTTGAGTCTTACAAGCTTGTGTGCAGGCTGCTCTTATGATGCTTGGTGTTATCCTTTCAAAAAAAGTCATTCTGAGGCATGCATAGAGTTGGCTTAAAAGTATATCTTACCGTATATTCCTTAGGAAACTGTAGTAGTCTTTACCATATTAAGTGTTCTACCCTTATTACTTAAAAAAAAGAAAAAGCTATTATTTCTTCTGTGAATTCAATGCTTTCTGTAATTTTTTTATTTCAGTTTTACCAAAATTTGATGTTATGATAACAACACCATTATACTACTCTTTGAGAGAGGAAGACGTAACTGGTGTTGTCACTGCAAAGTAAGTAAATCATTGATACCATTGTCACCTTCACTCTTAAGAAAATTACTGTGGGCGTCCAAGTGTCAAAATGAAAACTTACATTTAGAATGCTGAAAAAGTGCTTTCTAGTCCAAATTAGTTAGCTGGCATCCATTTCTGGTTACTGGATTTTGTTGTAACAATGTTAGCTAGATCTTTAGGCTTCTAGTTAATTTTTTGGACTGGTAAAGGTATATCTAGACTATAGCCAAGACAATTTTAGGTACCTTTTCCAGAAAATTTCTTGAGTCTTTTGCTTATAATGTATATTTTGAGGCATTTTTTTGTTCTTACGGCTCTTTTGTGATGCTCTCCAACTTATCATGTCAAGGTCTGTAGGTAGACTAACTATATTTTATTAGACTACTTGGAAAATTGTGCAAACTTCTATCCACATCCTTCTTGATCCAATTTATCCACATTGTGGATTTGAAATAAAGGCTTCTTCTGCCTATCAAAACACCTGTAAATGGGTGAAGAATTAAAAGCTCTTGGGAAATTTGGAAGAGACTTCACTGTAGACTCTTGTATAAATATTATTTTTTTTTATTTTTCAGCTGAATAAATATCTAGACAAAAAGTTCCGTATGTATTAATCTCAAATGATTTTATGTTATGGAGAGACAGCTAGAGCTACTTGACAGATCCATTCAAGACAACCTGAAATAAAAGGTCTTTTGTGGGTTATTTAATTCCATAAAATACCTACCTTCTAAACAAGGACTGCATTTATAAGTGATATACTGAAATGATTGATTAAGAAGCTATTTAAATTAAATGTTTGGACTTTTGAGAAAAAGTTTCCATACAGTATCAGATATAAAGCTGATATTATAAACCATCTGGGTTTTTCACAAGGGGCAATTTTAAACAAAAAGTTTTGCTCATTTTTTTTCTCCATTCTGCTTTCCTTTTGGAGTCCATTATATGCCAATGTGAGTTTTGTTTTCTAAGTTGTTTTGATCTTCCCTAGGGTACTTGGCTCCTTCATTAGGTATGCTCGTAAGATATTTGAAAGTGTACCTGTGTGCTGCTATAAATCCAGACTTGGGTGCCAGTGAATTGTCTAAGATTGAATCCCAGCAGTGCCAGAATTTTACTGATATGTCATAATTATTTATAGGGAATGACTTCATTCCTGGTGACTGTTTTTATAGGCATAACACATCCATATACAAAGAGTTTGTATGTCCCTTACACTTGTAGATGTCATAAACCCCTTTTCCTTTCTCATCTCTGGAGTATTATTAGATTAAGTACAGGGATGCCACCCAATGGCAGTATCATTTCAAGGTTAATGGCAGCTTATTACTGTAATTAGGTGTGCTTGGATAGACTGAGTTCAGGTGCAAGACAGTGTTGTCAGAGTTCTTCCAGTAACTATGGTATTTGATTATTTTTTTCCTCTGCTTTTCAGCTTTGGTATTTCTTAAGTGGCTGCCAATCAAATCCATAATGATTTAACGTACTTAAAGTTATTACATCTGAATGTATTACTGCTAATGGACTATGATGTTTTTGCTTTTTTTCCTTCCTCTTTCTCTGTCTGAATCTGATAATGTCATGATTTCTTTTATGTGTAACTTGGAAACATTTATATAGAATTTTTATTTTATTACTGCTCACTGACTCCAGATTGCTAATGGCACTCTGAAAAGTGAATATGTTACAGTTTTCAGGTGTGCCACAGCTGCGAATTATGTTTGCCATGTAATAATGCCATGATTGCTTTGGATTGTGATTACTAAATAATTTGAGTACAAATATCTTGAGATCCCTCATTTTGTATTAGCAGCATTTGGGAAGCATAACACTTGCACTTCCCACGTCCCATTTTAACTCTACTGCATATTAGTTATGATGCTACCTTGGTGTTCTGTTCAATAACTTACTTCCAGCTTAGCTTAATATAGTTATTTTTTCTACATTGTACAGCCCATAATAATAGTAATAGGTTTATAGAGCTTGTGTGGAAGAAAAAACAGCACCGTACATCTTCTCTAGGTTTTGGGCTTCTGACTTTAGTGTCAATAAACTGGCCTCAGTATTGAAAAGTCCATGTGTCATGGTTTGACCCCAGCTTGCAGCTAGAACCACGCAGCCACGTGCTTAGTCTCCACAGTTGTGATGGGGGACAGAATCAAAAGAGTAGAAGTAAGAAAACTCATGGATTGAAATAAAGACAGTTTAATAAGTAAAGCAAAAGCTGCGCATGCAAGCAAGGCAAAGCAAGGAATTCATCCACTGCTTCCCATTGTCAGGCAGGTGTTCAGCCATCTGCAGGACAGCAGGGCTCCATCACATGTAACGGGGTTACTTGGGAAGACAAATGCCACAACTCCGAATTCCCCCCCTTCCTTCTTCTTCCCCCAGCTTTATATGCTGAGCATGACATCACATGGTATGGGATATCCCTTTGGTCAGTTGGGGTCAGCTGTCCCAGCTGTGTCTCCTTCCAACTTTTTGTGCACTCCCAGCCTGCTGGTTGGTAGGGTGGTGTGAGGAGCAGAAAAGGCCCTGACTGCCTAGCAACAACCAAAACCATTAGTGTGTTATCATCAGCGTTTCTCATTCCAAATCCAAAACATAGCACTACACCAGCTGCTAGCAAGGAAGTTAACTCCATCCCAGCTGAAACCATGACACCATGTTTTGAAGTACAAATGTGTTCTACCCATGTTTGAGGCCAGGGAAAAATATTTTAATAGACTCTTTTGCTTTGAGAGCTCTTTAGGAGCCCAAGCCCTGGAGGTAGTACATTGACTTTGACTGATGTGTTTCAGGTACACGTATGGAAAGCCAGTGAAGGGAACTGTAACCGTCACTTGCCTTTCTGTCTCTTACTGGACAAATAAGAGAAACATAACAACAACAATGGAGGTGAGACTTCTGATAGGAGTTTGTAGTGTTGTAGACTTTTGAGTCTGTATCTCCTTTTGTAGGTTAAATATGCCTGGGACCGTTCTCGAGTCCTGAGTTCAGCTGGCATGGTCTATGGAGTGACTTGCATGATAGTGTTAAACTCTCTTTAATTTCCAGAACAAAGGGGCTACATTCAGACTGCCTGTTGGGAATGATACTTGGCTCTTGTGGTCCCTTGAACTGTGCCTGGAAGTTATTTTGGAGAATCCTGGTTGGCCCAGGTAGAAAAACTTTCCAGGAGCCACTGTAGCAGCGTAGGTGATGGAGAGCCCATGCCCAGGAACGCTCCCTGGCCCCATCTGTGCCCCTGCACAGTCAGCTCTGCATTACAAGGCCAGAGGAGACCATTGTAATTGTCCAAGTGGAGCTTTAGCATGGTAGAGACTAAAGCATTTTGCCTACTAATTACCTAGTAATTACATTGGAGTTACTTTACTAGATGTAAGCCGGAGCACGAAATTTAAAAAGGTATGCAGTTTTGATCTGAAGACTTAAAAGAGTTGGTAGATTCGTGACATCCTTTTGTGAAATCAGGCCTTTTACTTTCAAGCTGTGGACTATGTTTAAAACGGGTTCAATTTCTGCTAAATGGTGTGCCCGTCATTTTCTGCTGGCTGACTTCAGCAGTTGGCTGACTTCAGTGCCTTCAGCAGCACTTAGCCTAAAAAACCTTTGAGCTCAGGGATGTTGGATAGGGTATACCCCCCTCCTCTGGCAGGGACTTGTTTGTTGTATTTTTCTGTAAAGCATAGGGCACCACTGCTCTGGCCACGTAGATATTCTAGATATTAGAAGAAAAAAAAGTCACTTTCTCTGTAAGGCATTGTTGGCCCTAAAAAGTAATGAACTTTACTGGATTTAATAAAAATGATTACTGAAAGCAAAAAATAAATGTCAGTGTTCATAATTTTCTGGTGTTGACACTCCAGAACTTGTATGTGGGGAGAGCTACAGGGCTTAACCAGAAATAAGCTGTTGTGGATGAGAAGATGTCCTTGGCTTTGCTCGTTCAACAATTTTTTTTTTTTTTTCTACAGATAAATGGATCTGTGAATGTAACCTGTAACAAGCTTATGTTGCAAAACTTGAATACTGAACAGTCGTGGCACCAAGGTGACAGTGATTACACAGAGCCAATAGAAATTATTGCGGTGGTCACTGAGGCACTCACAGGTATGTGGCTGCGTGATGTCTTCTGAGAGAAATCCAAAGAGTGTAGGTGGTGCTGGAAGAGCTTACTACTATGGGGAAGGGCTTGGAGTGCTAGAAAAGCGTCACATGCTGATGGCGGTATGAACCATCTACACGCAAATATATTATCTAAAAAAATATATTATCTGAACTGTTGCTTGCCTAGATATTAAATAGTTTAACCAGCCACTAATTCAGTTCAATACAGTTCTACACTAAATGATTTATTAAATAGCCAAGAGATACGTTCAGATGGGGGCTTAAAGTCAGTGATTGATCACTTTTGATGAGAAGAGCGGGCGTAAAGAATTGCTAGCAGCAGCCTGAGTCTTACAAACTGAAGTTTAATCACAGCCTTACTTGTTTGTTTGTAAACCACGTCAGTAGAAAAAGTTCTCTGTTGTCCGCTGTCTTTACCATAAACTCTTCTAGACTGTCTGATTTGCAAACTGGGCTTTTTTGTGAGTTCATGTTCCGTTGTACTTTGTGTATGAGAAAAAAATCACTTGTACCAAATTTCTGCCTGTCCAAGAAACTAGGTTTCATTACAGACTTTCTGTAGAAACCCTGGCAAGGTGAAGTTGGCTGATTTGAGATTTTCAAGTTCCTTCCTTGTGTCATTCTCACATAGTCTGTGTGGAGTGGAGCACTATGTGGTATGGCTTATTTGGCATTGTGCAAGACAGTACCAATGCACATAGCACCTTTGTACTGATCCTTAGCTGGAAGGGTGAAGAGAGGTAGGACTGGAAATGGAGAAAAATATGATAGAATTATTTAAAAATCATGGACAGTAAATACTATTGCTGCTAAAGGAAAATGTATGTTAAAAGCATGTTGTCTAAATACATACAATTATTCAACAGGAGTCTCCCAAAATTCAAGTACCATCATATTTCCAAAGCAAAGTGACTATTTTATTGAATTTATGGACTACTCTAGAGTTATAAAACCTTCTCTGAACTTCATAGCTACTGTAAGTTCTTTTGCTTTTTTATGATCTGTGCATAAACAAATGTGACTTCTTCTGCTGTATTTTTGATTAGATGCCAAAGTTTGCCTCAGATTTTTAAGTATAATTTACAGATGTGTTTGCAAATTACCTCTTTTTTCATGACACATGTTGGCAAATACTAAACTTAAAGGTGCTTGCTCTAGAAAAGGATAAAGTGGCAGGGAATGCTGTAGTGTTGGCAGGATATATTTGAATATAGTTTGTCAGCGTTCTTATGGAAGAGAAATCTTTTTAGTTTCTAGCTGATTGTTTTCCATTAGGTGACTGTGCTTTAAAACAATAGAGTAATTAATGAGTCCTGACCCTCCTAATAATATTTGTATATGCAAGTGTGTATATATACACACACACAAATATATACTTTCTATAATGCATATATATGTAAAGCTAAGCAGCTGTTACAAAATTCAGTAAAACTCATCAAACCACATTGCTCTCAAGTAAAAGTGTCTCTTCTGCTTTCTGTCCTGTCTTTCTCATGCCAGCTGCAGTCTTCTCATAGAAGTATTTCATGTTCTTCATGCTGTCCATAGTCTGTTCAGTATTTCTACATTTAGCGGAAGTTGTATATTGCATCACTGCGTTTTGCTTGAAAAGGGGAATTGGCTTTACAATTCTTGAGCCTTTGCTCTGTAGGAATCAGAGCTAAATACCAATAAAATAGGCTGAATATGCACTTTCAGAGTAGATTGGCTCAAGCTGTAGCTTTGTGCTAGCCTGATCATTTGGGTCTTTGGTTTTTGTCCTCTTTATTTTCCTTGCCAGCATCCCAGTTTGATTCCAGCTCTGACCTGCTTCCACTTCCAAAGATGAGCTGAGTGAGAGGTAGCTGAAGCGTTTAGCAATGCCTGTAGCTGGCAGAGGAGGAAGTATCAGTTATGGTCCCAGAGGAGTGTGAAGGAACAGCTGCTGTCTACGTGTGCTGTACAGAGAGAGGATAGGAAAATAATGGCAGAGGAGGAGAGGTAATGGAGTGACAGACCTCTGGATGGAAAAAGAAAAGGGAATCATTAGTTCAGTGCTTTTAAATATAGAAGTTGATTTTTTGAGTATTTAATGCAGAAGGAGAATGGTTTTACTATGGATGAGAATCTGCTTGAATATGGGAATAAAGGTTGATGTAAGTTGTAGATGGATTGATGTAGGTTGATTGATGGATGCTGGAGAGAAGTTGTTACAAACTGTCAATTCTGGGCCTGTTTTAAGTCTTCAGCTTGTTTGATGAATGCATAAAGACATCTGACTCGGTACCATCTCTGCTCATCTGACACATTTTCCTGCACATGATGTAGTGTTAGGTTGTTCTTTGTGGTGGTGGTGACATACAAATGATAGAATTAAATATTCAGGCTTTAGGTAGGAAATGCATATTTTGCCAGCGAGACAAGTGTTTCCAACAAGAAGAGTAATTGGGAGAGCTGAAAGGCAGGTCACCTTTTGGGTTCCATCTGCTTTGCTCTTGCTCTTTTTTCACTCCCTGGAGTTATGAATAATTTTGTTCTTGGCTTACTTGCCTGCCTGCAGCGCTTTCAAGGGATTAAATATAAAGTTACTGAAGTGTCAGAAATCTGAGGATTCCCTTGTTTTTCTGATAAGATGTGAGTGCAAATATATTGTTACCTGTGTTGTGAATTTTAGTTTTAGACTGTTGATAGGTGTTTTCTTTCTTTTTGCTTTTAGCTAAAGGTGACACGTTCTGATAGCAACCAGCTGACAGCTGAAGAGAGGCAGAATCTTGTCACAATCACTGCACAACAGTCAGACCTGCTTTTTCACCACTCTTCACTTTCTCACCTTGAGAATGAGGCAACAGAGGAGAGAAATCTGACAGTCCATGTCCTGAATTACACAGTCCCAGAAAATGGAATTATTGATATTGAGTTTCCAATCCTGTCTAATACAAAAACTCTGAGAGTTCAGGTATTGCTTTGTAATATGTTAGTTTGGAACAGCAACACACCAAACTGAGCGGGCTCTGATCAGTGGTGTGCTGTTCCTGCCATCTGTAACAGCTGATATGTCACCTACTGTTATTTTCCTTGCTCTGTATTTATGTTAGGGCTGGAAAGAAAGTGATGGATACTGCCTAAACGCAATCTAAATAATTGGACCAAGGTAGCAAGGGAAAAAAGAAAACAGATACCCAAAGCAAACAGTAATGTGACCCTTTACTGCTGTTAAGGCTACTGTGCTCTTGCAAACAGTAACATATACGTGAATATCACACAGATTTTGCTGTTTTGTTAAGAGCTTTGTTTTGCACTGGCTTGCAGGCAGAGTTCCTCAGCAGCAGAACCGACATAGGTGTTTATGATGTGTTCAGCTCCCCCAGCCAGACTTATCTCCAGCTTAAAACAAAGAGCCAGGATATAAAGGTACAGTCTGAGACAAAAGTTGCCAAGATAAGAACAGTTCAAGTTACTCATGACGTTTCCATGCTCATCTGTATCAACCATATTCTTTTTCTAGGCTGGGAAGCCTTTTGAACTGAGTATTGCAAGCAACAAGCCAGTGAGAGAGTTCCACTATCTGGTAAGTTACTGGTTTTACATATGGGGACAGTCCGAGATGACTTTTACCTACCTGAGAAATACTCCAGTGAGTGGAATGTAATTGAACGTTAGAAAGATTCAGCATTTTTTATTGTACTTTGTGAAAGGGGTAGCCAAAACACTTCCTTTGCACTAGGATGTTCCTTTCTCAAAGAGAGCTCCATTTTGCTACCTAGCAGAAATGCCTCTGGCACTGTAAGGAGGTCCTGTCTGGGAGAAAGGCATCTCTGATTTGAGTGTTGGGTTATCTCTGCTTGCAGATGTGTGAGACAAGGTGCAGCTGTGAGAGCAACACTGTCTCTGACCATGCAGAGCACCCACGATGGGAGAAGGGGCAGGGATGTCTCAGGAGCAGCCTGAGCTGGGACTTGTCAGCAGGTCCTGCGGATGCAGGTGGAAGCAGGAAGCTGGTGGAACCTGTACGTGGCTTCAGGACTGTCAGGACTGAGCCTGCAGGCACACAGCGAGGAGAATACCTGCCTGCTGAGGAAACAGATGGTCCAGTGGGCAGGGTAGCATTGTTAACAAGGGAACTTCCTAGAAAGCATTTTCAAATACCTGGCTTGGCTGATGGCTCGTTTAATGTCTCGGCTGCTGTACTGTATCTTACAGCATCTGGGTTGAAGGGTTTATTATACATGCCATCATCAGTCTCCCATCCTGTCCATGCATGTCTTATGCACAGTCTACACCATAATGATCATGACAACTGCAATTCTTTTCCTTTTAGAGTCTTTAATAGTAAACTGGGTGAGGAAAACCCACATGAGGAATGTGGGCATTCATGTGTATTATCTGAAATAGAAGCACCCTCTAGAGGATTTAAAAAAAAAAAGAGGTGCACGCAGTCAAAGGCAGGGAACGGCCCTTCATGGCTCTGTCTTCGTTAGTAAGTGGTATGGTCCAATAAGAAGAGATTTAGAGTGAAAAAGTTGATGCTGTGGGCCTGAACTCCAGATGTTTTGAGGTAGCTTCAGATCTAATATGATCTTGTGGAATGAATACCTGTTCTTAGCTGGAACACGTTAGTGGGCGTCAGTTCACACCCTCCATGGTGCAAACTAAAGTGTGGTAAGTAGGGATGTTTGGGAGATTTGCTTTTAAAACTATTCCTGATCCAAACTCAAATACTATTATAGATGACCCACGTGACCCATATGTATTACTATTGCATTTTTATGTTCTTGTGCTGTGCACTCATTGTTGTAGTTCTTTACTTGTCCATGGTGGTACAGGAATCAAAACATGAAAAAATCTATTTATAATGTTTAAATATTACATTTTACCCCTTTTCCATACCCAGTCTCATAGAACTGGTCAACCACTTAGTAAAAAAAAAATAATCACAGCTATATGTCTCTTCTTTTAATGGCTATTTGAAAACGGAATTGCAGAGCTTATGACGTATTGAGATATCACCAGACTGAGTGCTTAATTTTTCCCTTTCAGGTGTTATCTAAGGAACAAATTATGGCTTTTGGCACAAAGGCTGCAAAAACATTCACTTTAACAGCAGAAAACTCCTGGGCTCCTTTGGCATGTATACTTGTGTTCTACGTTGATGAACTTGGCGTGGTTGTAAATGATGCTCTCACTGTCCCTATTCAGCCTGTTTTGGATGACAAGGTAACTATATTGAACTCGAGCCTGAGACCATGTTTTTGTTTGTTTGTTGCGTGGTATACAGTGTTTTAGATCATAGGATTGTAAATGTAAAATCTTCCTCATTGAGGATCCAATCTGAGGTTTATGTAAGTCCTTGGAAAGACTTTTGGTAATACCAGTACAGTTAGGGACCAGCTATAAATGTAGGGCTACTTTATATCTGAAAGAAATTTCTACTAGCGCTGTGTCTTCCGCATAGACACACAGCATCTCCTCACATTTTTAATAGTTTGGTCAATTACTGAGCCAAAGATTGCTCTGGCCAATATAGTGAAAAGATACTCATTAGTGCTCTAAGTGTGGAACTGTAAATGTTTACGAAGACCTTCTTCTAGCCAGTCAGTGGTCACATCATACATCGTGTGACCCCAGGGAGCCCAGCACACAGTAGTGTTCTGAGGAGACCCTGCAGAAGGACCTTCCTTCCATAAGCTAGGAGTGCTCATATCTTTCCTGGTCGAAGCACAGGTGCAAGTTTTTTTGGCTGTGTCATCAGTTAATGTGAGCAGTGTTTCATGTGACTGTGCATGCTTTAACTCAACAAAGCTTGAAGTGTGGGAAAACTGCTATTGGAGCAATGAATTGATTTTTCCAGCTTGCTTACAAGAATGAGATCTGGTCCTTTGTGCAAATAAAAGCCTCACTGTGACTTTTTACAGGTGAGACCACCCAAGGGCTCATGGTGGGTACAAATTTTTCCTCCTCTAGGAAACTTTAATACTTATAACCAGATATCAGCAGGGATGCTATTTGTCTTATTTCCGTGTGCAACATTTCTCCATTTGCTTCATGATTTATCCAAACTAAGTATATAAGCATTGTTATGACAGGACAAGGAAGTGGCGAGGCAGGATGGTGAGGGAGCTGCGAGGGAGCTGCAAGCACACATTTGTTGATAATGGTTATTCAGTGCCAGTGTCTGAAGACTCTAAATAAACAGAAAATGAATATGATAATTTCATTAAAACTTGGGAGTTTTAGGGTAGAGGTTGGATGTTTAACAAGGAAGGCATAACAGTTTGGTTCAGCCTTCTGGAAACAAAAAGAAATCTTTCCACTGATTGCAGTGTTCACAAACGAGACTACAGTATATTCTGTAGCAATGAGGTAAGGCCCGATCTTAAAAATACCAGTTTAATTAAATGTAGTTTATGGATGAAAAGCACAATGCTAGTATATATACAGAGAGGATGAAAAATTGAGATGATAAATTGTAAGAATTTAATATCAGCATTACTGTATATGCTGTAAAGACTGGATAGTGAAAAAATCTATGATAAGGGAAGAACTGATCTCAAGGGGGGGCAAAATCTGAATCTGTTTCAATTTCCCCATTTGAACACTAGCCACTGAAATTAATTCAATACTGTGGAAAGCTACTTTGTCTGTAAATTGTTGCCTTGATTAGCATTTTATTTCTGTAAATGAGTTGGTAAAATTGAATATACAGAGCTGCGGTGCCACAGTGTCCTTACCCAGACACCATTTTTCTGTGTGAATCAGTCTGATGCCAATTTACAGTGAAGCGCATGGTGCTAATCCCATTTATTTTGGCAACATTAGTGTATTTGCTGTTGCTCTGTGATTTTCAAACTGAATGTGCATGGAAGATACCACTACACAGATTTATCAGAGGAAGGGTATGATGGGGCTGTAGATTCAGACATCTAAATACATTTACTTACATGTAAGGTCAGGATTCAGCTGCTTAAGCACAGACATTTAGTGTTCTCCAAGAGGCCACAGGATATTCAAGATTGTCGTCATGGCACGAGTGGATGTTTCACAGGTCCTACGGGAGACCTATCCGTTTCTGGAATGGGAACTGAGGGTCAGGTAGCATGCTGTGGGACATCTCAAGTGGTTCCAGGTGCCTTCAGGTGACCGGGTTTCATCTCTGTATGTGAGTTACATGTCTAGGCTCAGTTTATGGAGAGTCTGTTGCCCAGAAAGAGTGTGGTTTTAAGTTATTCTTCCTGGACTCCCATATCTGCTCCAGAAGGGTAAGTTACGTGTCATGTCTGTCAGCGCCACTGGACACATCTTGGATGCCTTTGAATGTCTCAAACGGCACTAAGTGCCAGTGTTTACATAACTGAATCCCACCCGCAGCCACTACAGTCAGTGGAGCCTGTAGGACTGTTTTCTGTACGACTGGTTTTATGCTTTGTGGTGAACCAAACTGCTATCTAGTCTCCATTATTTCTTTTGATTTTGTGTATGATGAGAGCTTAAACGCTCAATTGAAACGTGGACAGCTAAATATAGGTATCTTAAGTGTGGAGATGAATTCTACCTCTAGGCTTTAAAGTAGTAATGTTTTGATGAGGGAAAAGAGTAAAGTTGTTCATTTTAAATGGACATTTTGCATTGTCATCTGATGTGGTAGGGATGGGACGCATTAGAAATACCTTAGAGCAGATGACCCTTCCTCTCTTCAGTACCTTGGTGGAAGGCATACTGGTGCTGTATTAGCCTATTTATTTCCTTCTTTCTTACCCATGCATCTATAACATATATCCCTTTTCTGTACTGATCTCACTGTGGAACACTTAGGTGTATTTGAGGGCTGATTTTTTTTCCAAAATAACCTTGCCCTAAATAAGTTACACGACGCATTGTGCATTGATAAGCAGCGAATGTGTTTCTTTTATTGCCCTCAGCTGTTGAAACTGGTGCATCCTTGTGGCTCAAGAGTATACTTGTATACTAAGATCCGTTTGAAATGGCAACGGATCCTGATGCTGACTTCCCACCAGTCCAAGGAACTGATCAGCTAGAAGAGCAAGACAGCAAGATGAATGCCATACTATTTTCCCAAAAGTCCTACGAAAAGCAAATCCAGGGTCTTAAGGAAATGCTTCCTCGGAGTTGTTAGTGGCTGTAAATATCACTGTATAATTTAAACCAGTGCTGTTTTTCACTTTTTTCTAGATTAAAATCTCTTGGAGCAAAGATAAGGTCAAGCCATCTGAGAAAGTCTCCCTTAAAATCAGTACAACAGAACCAGGATCAGTAATTGGACTTGCAGTTGTTGATAAAAGTACAAAGCTTCTAGGAGAAAGTAGTGACATAACAGAAGATTCTGTAAGTAGATGGGAAGGAGGGTTTTCGTTATTGTGTGTATGAAAGATGTGTGTTTATGGAAATGTTAGAGTTTATATGCTGAATAAGCAATGGTCTTTGGGCAGGATTTTTAGTCCTTAATTATGCAAATATTTTTAACTTTTGCAAGTAGTTTATCAACATGAGTGGAAAAGACTGTAAGGCTTACGAAGTAATAGGCCCAGCATTTCTAATTCCAATTAATACTTTATTGTTCTTCCATTTGATAAACTGCTCAGTTAACGCTTGGCAGTTTCTTTTTTTCAGGAAAGACAAAAAAGTCAGAAAAACTCCCTAACGATTTGTGCTTTGTGTTATTTAAAATTAGTAACATACAATAAAGAAAGAAATTTATGTTTTGAAGAATGGAGTAAATTATTCATCTTTTTGAATTCCCTTTGCTTGCAGAAGCTCTAGTGCATCAACAATTTGAAAGAGCTGACAATATACATCATTCCTAAAGTGCTCAAATGACGTAGCCCAAGTGCCATAGAATATCAGTGGGCTGTAGGTTCTTATTTTAGGCTTATATAGTCTTTGTCACTCTTTCATTAATCATGAAAACATTGCAGCCTAATCCCCTTCATCCTGTCACACATTCTTTTCTGTTTGACTTGAGAGCTAAGCAAGGTGCTGCTTGAGGTACTTGAGGTGAATTAGCATCTACAACAGTGAAAGTTCTGAAAAATGTGAGTTTGCATTCACTCTCTGGATTATTTTCTTTTTCTTGTCTTAGGTCTTCCATGAGCTCAATTTATACAGCACAGTGCAGTATTTCCCTCTGGTTAGAGGTTCTTTCGGTGTCTTTCAGGTATTTTTTTTCTTTTTTTTATTCGAAGCTGTTGTTTTTTTTTTACTGCTTAGTGATTTGCACATCACTTGCTAGAAGAAAACAGCCTTTTAAAAGTTTGAGACTGTAGACAATGTACTGTTTTCATGGCTTGTATAGGTTTTGAATTGTAAAATCTATCAATATGCAAATACTCTGAATGCAAAGAAATATGTTTATACTTCCATAAATATGGATTGGTTTATGCTTGATATTGTCTTCCCTTTGAAAAGTTTCCAGTCATTAAGGCAATATTCAGATGATCTCAGTTTTGTTGCTTCCTGTATATTACTTGCTTTAGTTCTACAATTGCTTTATTATGTTGACTTTATTTTCTTAAAAAGAAAGAAAAAGAAAATAGATAAGCACTGTTGACGTCCTGAATGTCCTGTATTGAGATATACTGTATAAATTTTATGCAGAAATGCAGCCTTTGGGTATCAACTGATGCAGTTCTTGAGGAGGATAAGGAACATTTTCTTTGTAAGTAATAAAAATAAATGTAGCCAAATATAATTTACTGAGTTGGGAAGGTGTTCCATGGGTTAGAGCCCCTATTAGGTTTTCTTACTGTACTGCATCCAAGCTGCATCCAGCCTTGCAAACCATCACCATTTCCAAGGTTCAAAACATACAAAATTCATATGCCTAGTATTTTAAAAACTTCCTTTTTGCTGCTGTCCTGAGCAACAGTACCTGTTAAAGCCTGAGGGTGAATGGAGTTTTTATTTGCAGTTTTGGTTGATATATGTGGCAGTAGTTTGTCATATGTAGCCATATTACACCGGTTGCATGAGCGCTCCAGAAAGGCCATGTAGAAATTTAAGTTTGTGTGGAACCTTTTTTATTCTTAAAAAAAAAGGCAAGAAAAAAAATAGTCCCTAATGTCACAGAGTAGTGTTACCATATGTAACAAAGCTATAGATCATACGCCAAATACTGTATTAATTTGATTTTTCCTAACTATACGTTGGATTTTTCTTAAACCTAGATATTTGTAGGTAGGACAATATTTTTTTTTTTTTATTTTTTATTTTGTAGATGGTGGAATGATACCCATAGAGGATGGTTTTGGTGATGATATGCCGGTATCTAAAAATGGACCTCCTGATTTCAGCAATCTCTATGTGAGGACTCATTTTCCAGAGACTTGGCTTTGGATTGACACTAAAACTAGGTATAAGATCAGAAGCAAATGGAAACTAATTTCACCTTCTGTTGTTATTTTGTAGGCTTTAATAGCCTGCACTGGTGCTTAACACTCCTTAAAAATGTAGTATTATTTATAGTCTACTACCACCTAGAGGCCACAAGTGAGATTGGAGACCCACCAAATGAGGCGTTTGTACAACTGCACAAAATAAGAAAATGCCTGACTGAAGGCCTTGTAGTTTCAATAGAAACTAGGTAAAAATCCTGGAGACAAAAGAAACTCTCTTCCTTTTACAGATGGGGAGATAACAGACAGGGAGACCCAGTTTTTTTCTCTACAGTAGATGAGAAGATGGTGATTAGGCCAGAAGGGGAAACCTGTTCCTGTCTGCACCTATTTCAAGGAGCAGTTCAAACTGTCAAATGATGGTGAAATCTGACCTGTGTCACGAAGCACAAATGTTGCATTCTTTCACAGCTGAGAAGTTTGGGAAGCAACCATCATCTGGGATTGTTTTAAAGGATCTGTAAAAGTCGATGACGTGCAACGTGATTCAATGTAGTTACCTTCAATTCATGTCATTTAAAATAATTTAAATTTGTTTTAATCATTTTGATCTCATCACAAATATTTCTAAATGATTAGGAAAAGAAAAACAGATAATCAGCAGCTTTTCTTGCTGAGAGTTTGGACTTAATTTTGGATGCATTTTGAACATTCGTCTCCACTTACTGATGTCTGTAAATGGATGCTTTTGAAAGTCTGTTCTCCCCTTCAGATCTGACACAGACACCACAATGGAAGTCATTGTACCTGATACCATCACATCCTGGGTAGCCAGTGCTTTTGTGATGTCTGAAAACAGCGGGCTTGGAGTGACGACTGCTCCAGTGGAGGTACCATGGCACTAGACAGTTCTTTAAATGCTGGTAACGCTGTAGGTTATTACTGGAAGCTGTATTTCAGTTCTAACAACTCCTTATACTAATAAAGTGATGGAGAGGCCACGTGTATTCAAACTGTAAAGAAAACATCATCACTGAAGATATATGTGATACTGTATCTGCCTCCCCTTCCTGCTTATATAAATATCTTGGGGATTACACAGATACTTGGGTGCCTATTTCTGTTGGAGCGGTTTTGTTGTTAGAGCACTTTCAGGAGGTGCCCAATTCAGAATCTCTGTATGTAGAAAGAGGGTATGACCACCTGAGGACAGTATTTCCATGTTTTTTTGGCTCTGCCAATAGGACTTTCCGTGAGTTGAAGGTGCATGCAGGGAGGTTTGCACAGAATAGCTGGGAAAAGTGGCTGGGATGCGAGAGGCATATTGTCTGCTGGAAGGATCATGACACTGCACTGCTCCTCTGCCACTTAACCACAGGACAGAGAATGGGAGAATTGCTTAAAGGCTAAATTCTGGCCTTGCTTTCATTTCCCTGTCAAAACCAGCCTTGTACTAAACATAGGTGCTACTTTTTGGGTAACTTAGCTTGAGGAGCAGAGTGGACACTGAGAGCCAGTGGTGGGATGAGATGCTTCTTGCTGCCACGTTCCTGCCTCCTGAGGCTCTTTTTGTGCTTCCAAGTGTTTAAGGAGTTTAGCTAAATTCAGCACTCCTCAGGTGCGATCTCAAACCTGAGATTCCAAACGTACAAGCACAGTTGTCCTAGGCTCACACTGTATTAATGGAAACAGTTACTTAGAGTTATTTAGCCTGTTTAAAACAGTGATTACTTTTCGAAGTCTCATTTAGCTAGTATTTTATATATGTTGAATAATTCTGTGAAGATAGTTACCTCCTTCCATTTATTATGTAAAGATCCTAGAGAAACTACATTCCTAACTGAGACAACTCCACTTAAGTCCCTAAAGTTAGAAACTGTGCAGTACTGGATCATAGGTTTCCAACTTGATGCTGGGACTAGTGCGAGCATAGCTTGGAGACAACCATTTACCCATTGAAGTTCCCATGCCCTCCGGTTTCTGGGGAGGGGCGACGTTTGGACTCCAAACCGGGGTCTGTGTCCATATTTCATAGTTGGCTACTACACCAGACACAGAGCATGTGCTTTGAACATCCTGATCATAACTCCATCACGGAATTTGGACCCCGATCTGGATTTTGTGGCTAAGGCTCCTTTGAGGCTGGAATCATGATTCTTGATTCTTTCACTCGGCTTGGCAGAGATGAGACAGAAAGAGGACTAGTTTTCTGATTCAAACTGTATGAAAATATATACTTGGCCTGTCATCCTCAAATCTGAGAAGGCTGCGAGTAGAACAGATGTTGAGATTATTATTTAATTATAATCACCCACATGCACTGTTCAGTACTTCACCCTTGTTGGGATGTTTAGATTGTGCGTAGAGTTCCATATGGCTGAAACATGTTAATCGGTACCGTACAGAGAGGCAAATAAAAGGAATGCATGAAAACTGCGATGGGGAAATAAATAAGTGACATCTGTGTGCGTATTGTCATTTACTGCTTTGCATCTTGGTTTTATTTGACTTCTACTACACAGAGTGTCGATAATTTTACCCTATCAGATTTTACTGTAATATACTGGGATATTCCTAAGTGTAAAACTTTAGTATTGCAAGAGTTTTAGAGAAAAGCACAACAAAAAAGACAAAGACAAGAAAATAGGTACATAGAGACAAACCTCGACTAAGAACTAACCCCAGATCCTCCATCAGAACTTCTTTAATGTCTACTACCTAAAGAGATTTTTGACACTGAAAGCTTTAGCAAACAACTTTTCCAAGTTTTACAAAGAAAACATTGGAATATTTGCTAGCTAGAAAGAAATCTGAGGGGGGTTTGGATCTGAAACTCAAATCACTTGGAAGAATTTTTTTAATGAAAACCAAATTAAAACCATTTTTAGCTGACATTTCAATAATAAAGGACATCATGCTTCAGCCATTCTTATTGTACAGACGTTCATAAGCAGTGAAATTTTGATCCCATTCAGCTTGATGAGAGCTTACCACTGACTTCGCAGAGCCAAGACTTCATCCAAAAATCTCTGTTCACAGATAAAAGTAACTGCTTGCTGGTATATTTCTGCAGTTTTTCTTTTAATTAAGAAAAGATGTATTTTTAGAAATAAAACTAAAGAACTTATGCTGAGATTTTACAAAATAACACATCATTCTAAGGTATTGGTGAATTACAGAATTTGGAAAAGTTAGTTATTGTGTATTCCAATATGCATTTCTATATTGACATGGAGATAGGGCAACCAACAGTTTCTTAATCATCCATTACTTGTGTACTCAAAACAGTTCACAGTTGCTTTAATAGGATCTCAGGACAGACCACAGCTTCCAAACTTGCCGAATGATAGACTCTTAGTCCCACTTCAGGTGCCTCTGTTGGAACTTGCCCCGTCAAAGCTGTCAGCAGCTCTCACCTGAATGGCACCGCTGAGTTCCCACAAAGGTGTTAGTGACCAGAAGCATCTTTGGCTTCTGCTTCAGCCCTGCAGTAATACTTTTTGTTAACCGTAGGGTACAAGTAAAAATACTCTGTCATGTGAATTTAAAAGTGATGAGAAGACAAGTTGTATAGTCATTTTCTGGCTAGTATCTGATTGTAGGGGTTCACTGCTCATTTTGTTTTGCAGCTAGAAGCTTTTCAACCTTTCTTCATTTTCCTGAACCTTCCATACTCCGTCATCAGAGGAGAGCAGTTCATTTTGGAAGTGAACATCTTTAATTATTTGAAAGAAGAAGTTGAGGTAAAATAACAGTCTCTTTGTACTTGAATGTTACTAGACACTGCAGGGTTTTCATCACTGATGGAGACCACATCTTTCTCTTGTGAGAAATTCTTTTCTTCATTGGGAAGACCATAAAGCTATTTCTCTAAACACAAAAAAGGTGGCAGCTTATGAAAGCAATTTTTCCGAATTAACACTTTGTATTGCAAATGTTACTGTATTTACAGGTTAATGTGATCCTGGATATGAATGATGCTTTTGAAATTATTCTAACATCCAATGAAATAAATGCTACAGGAAATCAACAGTCTATATCTGTACCAAGTGAAGATGGGAAAACTGTTCAATTTCCAATCAAGCCGAGACAGCTGGGAGAGATTTCCATCAAAGTGACAGCAATATCCTCTGCTGCTTCTGATGCTATAATTCAGAAAGTTTTAGTAAAGGTAAACAATCTGCAGCTTGGCTTGTTCCTGAAAGAAATTGTTCCCTGAAATAGACAAGAGAGTACAGCAAAAAGGCAAACCAATTTACTTGTCTGCCTCTTGCTCTGTAAAGTTGGTTCTGGGTCAGGTAGCTTTAAGTAGAAAACACTTCTTTTAAAATAATTTCTCCTTTTAAATTCTTTGTATCCCTTTCCAGGAATTAACACATAGATCTGTTCTACAACAGATCATGTTTCAAAGTCTTCTGAAAGGAAGGTGAAACCTATTTGTGCTTCAGTAAACCCCTGGTGCTACAGCTAGCTTAACAATCTGGAGAGCGGACCAAATAACTGTGTTATGGATCAGGTCAATCTGTTTTGCTATATACCTGGCTTTAGTTCAAAGCCTATTTTATATGAACATCTCTGTATTTTGCTAGTGGTGGTAATGTAGCCCCTACACTTTCTGATAAACCAGAAACTGATAAGACTTGCCTAACATTGGACATCTAAGTCTGATTTCTGTTAGGCTCCATTTCAGTGCAAGGTGGTAGACACTTGTACATCTCATCTAAAATAAATGCTTAAGATGATAGAATCAGAGAGTGGTTGAGGCTGGAAGGGTGTAGCCCAACCTTCCTGCTCAGAACAGGATCAACTACAGTAGGATGCTCAGAACCAAGTACAGTCAGGTTTTTAATATCCCCAAGGACAGGGACTTCACAGCCTCTCTGGGCAGCTTATTCCAGTGTTTGAACACCCTCACAGTTAAAAAAAGTTTTTTTTTTTTTAAGTTTAAAAGGAAATCCCTGTATTTCAATCTGTGTTTTGCCTCCTATTCTGCTACTGGGCACCACTGAGAAGAGCCTAGCTCCGTCTTCTTAACACCCTTCCATCATGTATTCATACACGTTGATGAGATCCCCTTGAGCCTTCTCTTCTCCAGGCTCAACAGTCCCATCTCTCTCAGCTTCTCCTTAGTCCACTATCCTGCAGGGTTGTCAGCTGTTTTCAAGTGGAGCCACTTACTGCCCTTTCTGTTGTAGTGCAGTTGAGTAGTTGTGCAGAAGAGAATAAAAGCTTGTTGGACTAATGTCTAGGCTGAGGAAAAAAACTCATTTATTTTTTCTGCTTCAGGGACAATTTTTCTCAAGAGATTTTGCAAGCATGAGGAAATTAAACCTTTATGGTCATGTACCTAACTTCAGTTTAAGTCCTGCTTGTATGACAGGCTGTAGTATTGCCGACATCATAAAAGGTGCCACCTCTGGCCTTGGCATGTGCTCGGCCGTGGAGCTCTGTGCTTGGCATGGAGCTCACTGGAATCAGAGATGCTGTCAGTGACTTCGTGTGTGTATTTTCGTAATTAACACATGGGCTTAAGAAGCAAATAGAGGAGATAGGTCTTTCATTTCTGTGTCAGTCTGGATGGTCTGATAACTCAGGTTCTTGATGTGTTAGCAAGCGGCACAAAATACCTGAAGTATTTTAGGTCTCTCAGTACAGTAAGCACACAACCCCTGTCCTAAAAGCAACACACTGTTGGAGATTACAATAATCCTGTCTTTATTTTGATAGGCTGAAGGATTAGAACAGACATATTCTCAGACAGTCCTTTTGGATTTAACTGGGAGTAAAGCACAACCAGTGTCAAAAACTTTGGATTTCACTTTTCCGCCTGATGTTGTAAGTGGCAGTGAGAGAGTGCAAGTCACTGCTGTCGGTAAGGGCTATTTTATTCTGTTTCCATCTTTATTATTTGCTGGTCAGCTGTATTGTTTGGGGTTTTTTTTTTTTTTTTTTCTAAATAGTTTCTTGCCTGCGGGGCTTTTGTTGAACTCAGTATCTAAGATATATGTGTCCATAATCCAGCTGCTGGCATCTTCTGCACTGCAAGCGTAGGTGCTTTTTAAAAAACAGAGCAGTTGCCAGTAGTAATTAGAAGTAGTAGGCTGTCCAATAGGGCAGGGAGGCTGGTGTGTAATAACCTGAGCTACCCTAGAAGGATTTGCCAGAGCTTTTCTCAGAGTCTCTTCTGAAGGATCCTTACATGATTTTGCCCAGTATGGCTGTGGCTTTATAGATTTTTAGGGGAATTGTATTAATTTTTATTCAATTGCTATATTAATAGGTTGACTCATTAATTCAAAATCATTTGTCATCATGCATTGGACTAAGCATAGGAAGACTTTATGGATAGAGTGTGTTATTCCTTTTGTTTATTTAATTTATGATATTATGGTATTGACTATCCTTTTTCAGAGAGGGAGTTGGATTTTAATAAGGAAGGTCCTGCATAGTTTGCTAGTGTCCTGTTTTAATTCAGCTTGTCTGCAGAATAAAACCTAAAACCCTGCTGATTGTTGTTCTTTGTGATACCTAGGCTTTGATAACTGTGGTGAGAGAAGAAATACAGGAGGATTCAAATATGTACCATTACTGAAACATTTTTGTGGATGAAATATATATATTTTTTTTTAAATGGTGACTGTTTGAAATTACTCTGTAGTTGGAAACATCTGTGGGGAGGTGGGTCAGTGGACACAAAGCTTACAAGAAGATGAAGAATGCATGTTTCATGCAGTTTTCTGCCCGATTAGTGGTGTTTAGTACAAATGTTCCCAATATATCATATTTTCACCAAGTTTAGATGATACCACCCTTTATGTGTTAGATATGTATTTATTTGCAATAGGCTTGAATTTATTTTAATGAAATTTTATCTTTCAGGTGATTTACTTGGGCCTTCTATCAATGGTTTGTCATCATTGATTAAGATGCCTTATGGCTGTGGTGAACAGAATATGATCAATTTTGCTCCAAATGTTTATGTTTTGCAATACCTGTCTAAAACCAGGCAGCTAAGAGAGGATATTAATTCAAAAGCTGTATCATTTATGAGAAAAGGTCTGTATGCTTAAAAGAACGATGTTAAGATTTTAAAAGCTCTTACTAGTAAAAGATATCTGTGACTGTGCATTTGGTTTTCAAAGTACTGCTCTGTTGGTGTCATGAGAACTGGAAGAAAAGCCCATCTTCCTCTTTTTTTTTTTCCTCTTTCTTCTGACAGAATTAAAGAGCAAACAATTTTGTTTACAAGGGCAAGTTTGCTTAGAAAAAAAATGCAGTTAATTTTTGGAGGAAAACTGTGGTTTAGAAGGTAATTTATGTGGTTTTCCTTGGTGGTTATCTCTCCTTTGATAAAACTGCGTGAGCAAACTTTTCTAACCTCTGCTTGAGGCACAGAGGTTGAAAATTAGTCAGTGGACAGTGTGAGCCATATTCATCCCACGCATGTATCTGTCTTCAGTGACACCACCCCATCCTGCCATGTCCTTGTAGAGCTCAAGGAATGGTGCTTGCTCTGATGGCTGGCTTTCGCCCACCCAAGTTTTAGAGTTGGCCAGAAGTGAAGTCTGTGCTGGGAATTAAAAACTGGAAAATTTTAGTTGGAAATTGTTGTATATTTTATTCGGGAAATACTCCAGGGCATCACAAAGTGTGGATGACATAGTTGCACTATGCTTCTCTGTGCCTTTTGGATCAGACAGTCTCTAACTGCGATGTACCACACTCGCCACATGTCAGTCTGCATGCTGAGAGCCTGGTTCAGGGAGAGGAATGAGACCGTCCTCATATGAGCTGCACCCCTACTAAGGCACCATGATGATATTTTCAAATTTCCTTTACTTTCTATAAGTATTTTTTTTGTCTGTGTTTGATATTTTTTTTTGAAGTTGTTGACATTTCTCTTGGAAAAAACACAGCTCAAAAGAAGTTTTCCTTTCATCAAGATGCCAATTTTCTTTCAAAAGCAGTTAAATGATTTTTTTAAACCCTTCCTACTACATGGTTTAGTTGAAAAGTAAGGGAGAAGGAAGAGAGGTGATATGTAAACAGCTACTCTGAAGTCTGTAAGCAATCTACCACTCTTTGAAGCCTGACTTGTGCTACCATATTTTCTGAAGTTTTCCAGTAGCAGATTCATTAAAGTTATTTCAAAGCAAGTGAAAATTATAGGATTAAATGTCACTATATACAAAGCATTGTGTTACTTAACTTGTTCCTCAGGTTTTGAATTTATGTATATGTTTTTAACACTGTAGTAGCCAAAACAGTAAGTATGCTGAAGTATTTATAAGCTTAAGATAGAGAAGAACCACAATCTAAAAACCTTTTCTTTTTTTTTCCTTTTTTTTAACAATTGATTTCAGTTATTGCTCTGGATTTTTTTTAAACGTAGTCCTAAAGTTGAAATTGATCTTTAGTTTGAGATGTAACTTTTATAAGCTCAGTTTTTGAAAGGATTGTCATGATGTTTAATTTTAAACAGACTTTATTTCACATGTCAGAATTCACTAAATTTTTGAAAAATAATCTGAAGTAAATATAATTACTTTTAAGGCTAAATGCTTGTGAGAGGAAGGGATCATATAGCTAGCAGAGACTGCTGTATGATCTTTCTTTTAGCAGTTTTTATTTACCTAGAACAAAGGCAAAGCAAAAGAAAAGTTGCTTTTTAAAAAATTCCTTCAGCTGTGGGAGTGACAGATCCCATCTTGAACTCACTTCTTCAGAAGTAAAAAAAAACATCCTGGCTGGTCTGAAAACTTTGGTGCTAGGCCCAAAGCAAGTAACAAGTTTGAGCAGTTTTTCCAAGCTGTTTGAAACGTGAGACCCTTTAGCCTTTCACATGTTTCTGAAGTCCTTTCCATCCTGATGCGCTCCTCTTTCAGCCTCACTCAGCCTACATCTCTTGGGTTCCAGCCAGTCCTCTGGGAGTACTAGTGTACATCTTCATAATAGGATCCTTCTTTTCCTTGTCTTTCCACTTGTGTGTGTTGACATTTGAAGTATCGTTTTTCATGTCTGATTGAGTGTCCGTTGGAACGAACGCGGTGCTTCACAGCCCCCTGGTCTCCTGTTCCAGCGTTTCTGCAGGCTTCCCCGTGTGAGATACAGTCATGTTTGGAGACTTTCGCGTGACTGCAACGGGATTGGCATTGAGAAGAAAGCAAGCAGACTGTAGGAAATAGCTGAGCGATCACTCCGTCCTCCCTCTGGTTCTGCTCATCTTTCTGATCCCTCCCAATCTTAACAAATTCTGAGATGAATTTATCCCTGTGTAAGGACTGCTCAGCAGCCCTTGTTAGGCAGGCTGCTGGGCTTAGTTTTGTGCTTTTATGCAACCAGCAGGGTGGTGGTTATAATACTTACTGCTGTATATTGCCTGTGAAGCAGAAGACCTCCGTTTTCAGGCCTCACAGCCAAATGCTTTTGAAGAGGAAGCAATCTATTTGTATATATACATATATTTGTGTTCCTCATAGCATATTATTTGGAGGCTTAAACTTTGACAGTGACTTTTGCTTTCTCTGGTGAGAAATGACACTTATTCCTTCTTTTTTTCTCCCACTCAAGAGTGCTTGACTTCTCACGACCATTAACTGACGTGACAGATTTGTCTGTATAGGAAAGATTCACCAGTTTTATTCATGTAATTAACCACTGCTGTTGTGCTAAATACATGAAAAAAACCTATGTTTAAGTGGAAATTGTAATTTCGAACTCTTCTAAAGAGACAAAAACTAAAGCTGATGCTACTGGGATAAGACTTGATATGGGAAGTTACACTGGTATAATGGAGCAGTTCAGATTCACACCTTTATATCTCTTATTATAGAGAGACCCTGACTAGCATTTCATCTTCTGCTGTAACTTAGATTGAGGGACCAGGCCATTTGTTCCTCAATAATTAAGGCTGTGGTTCACTCACTATGTATCTATATTCAGGACAGTGTGTAAGCGAGTGATTAAGGAACATATTTCAGCAGAATGGTTGTGGTTGGATGGACCTCATGGAGCATATTTATAAATTCATTCATGAGTGTAGGACTTAATGATGGTTGCCTGGGGGTTTTCCTTCTACCTGGCTGGTTCAGTATTGTGTCTATATGTGTCAGGTGTTAGACTGATGATATACTTTCTTAATTATAATAGCCAAAATAGTAAAGAGAAGGAAAAGACAACATGGGGGAAAGAAGAAAAGATGCCTTGTGAAATCCTATAAATAGATATGATTATTGTTCTGGATACACAAGTGGCAAGCAAAATGTAAGGGAAGGAAGGCTTTAGATATCAGAAACTACAGTGAGTAGCATATCACAGGAGGCTCTTCATTTTTGACGTTAATGAATATTGGTTCTGCACTGAAGCCAGCTATTGAGTAAGGGTGCTGCTGGTGGTCATAAGCAACTAGTGAGCCCTTGGGGCCCTTTTCTTACAGATGTTCAGCAGTCAGGAGAAAGCTGCACTTGTTCTGGATACTAAAATAACTTCAGATACGTTTTAAATGAATCCTTCTCAGGATTTCAGGATCTTGAAGTCTTTTTTGAAATTTTTCACTCATTTCAGAACATGCCTCTTCCAGCATGCTTTTTCTGATAGGTAGTCCTTTTCATTTGGCAAAAGCACGTCGCTGAAAGCGTGTGCTTTTCAGCAGCATTTGTAGCTTTGCTGTACCCTTGCCCTTCCAGTTGGAGAATACTTCATTTTTGCTTGTCCTTCCTTCTGCTAGAAATATTATTTCTGTAGGTGCACAACTCCAGCTCCCCAAAGCAACAGAGCACTGAACTATAGCTGCTACTCTGCTCTGCGCTCACTGCTGTGCTCCGGGAGCCACCGAGTTATGTGGGAGTGTGTCTTTCTGCAGCACGCTGTCAGGTTTGGGTGGCAGATGAGCGGGAGCAGGAACTTCTGGTTCTGCTTTTGTAGATGGATCCTTCGTGTTACTGCTGCCCGCTTTCTCATCACCTTCTGCGCAGTTTTGTGTGTTTCTACGTATCTGGGAGATTCTTTTACAGAATCACAGAATAGTCAGGGTTGGAAGGGACCTCTGGAGATCATCTAGTCCACCCCCCCGCCAGAGCAGGGTCACCTACAACAGGTTGCACAGGACAGCGTCCAGGCGGGTTTTGAATGTCTCCAGAGTGGGAGACTCCACAACCTCTCTGGGCAGCCTGTTCCAGTGCTCCACCACCCTCAAAGTAAAGAAGTTCCTCCTCATGTTAAGATGGAACTTCCTATGTTCAAGCTTGTGCCCATTACCCCTCGTCCTATCAATGGGCACCACTGAAAAAAGACTGCTCCCATCCCCCTGGCATCCTCCCTTCAAGTATTTGAAAGCATTAACAAGATCCCCCCTCAATCTTCTTTTCTCTAGACTAAAGAGACCCAAATCCCTCAGCCTCTCCTCACATGAAAGATGTTCCAATCCCCTAATCATCTTTGTAGCCCTTTGCTGGACCCTCTCCAGCAGATCCCTGTCCTTCTTGAACTGGGGAGCCCAGAACTGGACGCAGTATTCCAGATGCGGCCTCACCAGGGCAGAGTAGAGGGGGAGGATGACCTCCCTCGACCTGCTGGCCACACTCCTTTTGATGCACCCCAGGATGCCATTGGCCCTCTTGGCCGCCTGGGCACATTGCTGGCTCATGGTCGTCCTGTTGTCCACCAGGACTCCCAGGTCCCTTTCCACAGAGCTGCTCTCCAGGAGGTCGGCCCCCAACCTGTACTGATGCCTGGGGTTATTCCTCCCCAGATGCAGTACCCTACATTTACCCTTGTTGAATTTCATTAAGTTCCTCTCTGCCCAACTCTCCAGGTCACGTTGTAAGGCAGCACAGCCTTCTGGCGTATCAGCCACTCCTCCCAGTTTAGTGTCATCAGCAAACTTGCTGATGGTACACTCTATCCCTTCGTCCAGATCATCGATGAATATATTGAACAGGACTGGACCCAGTACTGACCCTTGAGGGACACCACTTGTTACTGACCTCCAACTAGACTGTTTTATGAAATACGAGCTCAAGTTCTGCCCTTCTCAGCCTTAGAAAGTGCCTCGCTTCACATCAGCAGAAAGTTTGTGCTGGAACCCGCATGAGAGGAAAGCGTTCAATACCTGTCTCTGCTTTTCCACTTCAGGCTACCAGAGAGAGCTGCTTTTCCAGAGGGATGACGGGTCTTTTAGTGCCTTTGGAAATGAAGATCCCTCTGGGAGCACATGGTGAGTATTTCTGCCAGATTCACTGTGGAATTTGAGTATTTTAGATATTTTTCCTGCGACTAAAAATTTTTTGTGAAGCTGGTAAAAATTTCCAGCTGTATTAGCCTTCTGCCTGGTTTTCATTAGGTGTTTAGGCCAACTCTAAGGTCATTCTGCTGGATAACATGCTGTCAAAGCCATTATTAGGGCAAGGCTTTTTAATTTTGCAAAAGACGAATGATGAATTATTTCAGCCAGGGGAATAGCTTGGTCTGAAACTTCTTCTATTGCTTTCCTCAAAGGAATGAAGAATAATAATTAAATGACTATTCTTGCAGTTGACTGAAACCATTCAGGGCTATGTGATCATTGCTTCAAACAGATTTTCAGCTCTCTCCATACCAGAGACTGAAGACTGACTGAGGCATTTCATGGTCCATTTCATGGACCTGTTGGAGTGAGCCATGAAGGTAATCAGAGGGCTGGAGCAACTCTCCTGTGAAGACAGGCTGAGAAAGTTGTGGTTGTTCAGCCTGGAGAAGAGAAGGCTCCAGGAAGACTATAGCAGCCTTCCAGTACTTAAAGGGGGCCTACAGGAAAGACGGGAGTGTAGTGATAGGATGAGGGGTAATGGTTTTAAACTGAAAGATAGTAGATTTGGATGAGATATTAGAAAGAAATTCTTCACTGTGAGGGTGGTGAGACACTGGAAGAGGTTGCCCAGAGAGGTCATAGATGCCTCATCGCTGGAGGTGCTCAAGGCCAGGCTGGATGGGGCTTTGGGCAACCTGGTCTAGTGGAGGGTGTCCCTGTCCATGTCAGGGGGTTTGGAGCTAGGTGATCTTTAAGGTCCCTTCCCACTCTAGCCATTCTATGGTTCTATGATTTCCTAGGGGGTGAACAGAGTTACTGGTGGTAAAAATTTGTCCCCTCTCACACCTCCTTTTTCTGAGACTTTAAATACAGCCAAATAAGCCTTTTCAGTGCTGAATTCCACGTTGAGAAGCATAGTGAGCATAGTAGTAGACGCTAGATAGATAACAGAGACAAGTTCTGGCACATTGTTCAGCTAACCCATGTTCAGTTAGTTTAAATGTATTTATTTATTTCAGTACACACTGCTGACTAAATAGAACCATCCCAGTTACTGTGCCACTGACTGAGTCGCTCCTTCTGGAGTCAGTGAGCATCTTTCATTGACATCATCAGGATTTGCCTTAGATTCAGTATTGATGGGTTGGAAAATGAAGATAATTTATCTGTACTGGCAACTCTGTTTTTTAAATAGTGCAGTGACAGGTTACAGGAATGCACATTTTGCAAAGAAGGGAGTCAAAGCAGAACTTGGGATTATTAATAATAAAACAATGAAGGTTGTTTCAATGATATCATTACAGGGACAAACATGGTAATTAACATCAACTGCATTACTTTGTAAACTGATTTTTGCCACTTCAGGCTAGCAGCAGAAGGCAGGAGAGCTACATTTGAATAAAGGTGTACATGTACTGGCAGACTTGTAAGCTATACTCTGTATTTATTTTTGAAACATAACAGCTGCAAAAGGGGTGATCTTTAGGAACAGGGACATAGATTCATTTTTTGGTGGCTGGGCTTAGTCTATTTGCTTGTCTGGGTGAGGCATGTATTTTCCTCTGTGCTTGGGAGGTGTGTGTAGAACAACTTATGCATCACAGTATTTACATCATCTTAAACAGAAGAAGCTGTAATATGTTACTAATTTTTTTGATTAACCTTTTCCCCCAGGTTATCAGCTTTTGTATTAAGATGTTTCCTTCAAGCTCGTCCGTTCATAGATATTGACCAAGATGTACTCAGGGATACAGCTAAATGGATTGTCCGTCATCAGAAATTAAATGGAGAATTTCATGAGCCTGGGAAAGTGTTACACAGTGATCTTCAAGGAGGCACCAATAATCCAGTCACTCTCACAGCTTACATCATGTCATCCCTCCTAGGGTTCCCAGATAAACAGGTATTGGAATTAATAAACACAATTCATAGTCACTGGAACACTTCATAAATTGTCATAGTACCTGGCAAACATTTGGTAGTTTAAGGAAATAGAGGGACATCTGAACAGAGACAAAATTTGACCTGATTTTGTTGCACTTCCCTTATCTACCCGAGACAATACAAAGTTGTGTCTGTTAGGCCCTTCAATTGTATGTTCCTTTGCAAAATCTAAACACAGTTGCTTTAGCATGGCTTTAGTCCAAGAACTTACAAAGAAATTTATGGGGGGAAATGTTAAGTCATTCCAATTGATTTCATTGAGATTACTTAAGTTCATAGAAGACAGTGCCAGATCAAACGGCTTGCCTTTGAGATTCGTGCCTGTGACTCTGAAAGAGATTTTCTATATTTCTTGGTTGTTGTTTGGTGATAGTAATGTTTCTGTTTCCGTACAAATTTTTCTTTTAAATTATAATACTTCAATATGTATTTTGTTCACTGTACATTCTTCAATATGATCCTTATTTCCAGCACGCTTATGTCATCAAGAGTGCTACAAACTTTCTAGAAGATAAATTAGAAGAAGGCATTTCGGATAATTACACTTTGGCACTTGTGACATATGCATTGTCCTGGGCAAAAAGTACAAAAGCAAAGGAAGCACTGAATATACTGAACCAGAGAGCAGAACACCAAGGTATTGCACAACTATTTTATACAGTTGTATACGTGGATTTTTGTCAGATTTAGAAATACCTGTCATATATCTACAGATGCGTATAGAATTAGAGATAAAGAGACTTTCTTCTGAATTCAAATCTGTTTTGAACATCACACAGAGAACAAGTTAACAACTTCCAGGACAGTCTTAATGAAAAGTGTCCATAAATGCATGACAATTCACACCAAAGCTATGCCTTTCAGTCTCAATTACCGTGTTCCTGATGGGAGTACCATGGTCCTGTTGAAGAATATTACTTGTCAGTTTTCACATGTTATTATGTGCACTTGTAAGGTCAGCCTGGTTAAAGAGAGGTGGATGAGGTTAGCTATTTCAAAGTGGTTTGAATAGATCAGGAGGGTGTGTGGTGGAGCAATTCGTTAAAATCAGCATGGGAATGAAGAGTTGAAAGGTTGGACTTTGTGTAAGACAATACAGAAGTCTGTTGCATTTTCTGTACGGGCCCATCATCTCATTATGTTTAACCTCTTCTGAGTTCAGGACGACCAAATTTTATTTGCTGTTTTGGGGGAAGAACAGACCATATGGAGTATAACAAATGGAAAATTTTGGCTCTAAATAGTAACTGCCCTCTTGAAAAATCCGAAGGAATTCATGCCGTAGCCTAGAAACGGAGCCTCTTGGGTGTCCCTCTGTGTTTACTGAGTTCGGCCTTTCAGACAGTCACTTTTGGGAAGGAAGTCACTTTTTTGGAAGGCTTCCCTCAAGAATGAGCCTAGTGGGCAGCCTGAGGTGCCTTCTATAGTCCTGAAGAGAAAGGAAAACCCCAGCAACGAGGTGGCCTTTTCGCAAGGGCTCCTTTATGCAAGCACTTCGGGCTGGCAGCAAAAGGATCAATGTAAAGTTCACTGAAATCAATGGAAGTGACTATTTGCACTCCAGCTTTTTTTGTGTCTAGGTTCAGTCACCGCTGAGGAAGTGCTTAAGTCTGTCCCTTATGGGACACGCGCCTAAATATTAACACAATTTTAAAGAACCTTGCTAGATCCCATGTTGTAAGCATTAATTAAGAGGTTTCCCGTAAGTCTTTCCCAGAAGTCCAAAGTCTGTGGATCTGAGGTTATTATTGATTCCATTTGCAGGAGAATTTCGTTTCTGGACAACACCTGCTTCTGAAATTTCTGATTCATGGCAGCCACGGTCCATCGATATTGAACTTGCAGCATATGCTCTGCTCTCGCACTTTCACCAAGATAGATTAGCAGAGGGGATCCCTATTATGAAATGGTTAAGTCAGCAAAGAAATCACCTTGGGGGATTTTCATCTACTCAGGTAATATCTTGTCTCAAGGGGCTTGGTTATATTTTCAAAATGAGCACTGTATATTTAAAAAAAGAAAAATTAAAAAAGGGACCATTTGTTTTTTTACATAATAATTACTGAATTTTGTTTTGCTGTAACAGCCTTGGTTATATGCAAGCTTGCATTCTTTGCGATATTGGCATCTTAAACCTGGACTACCGGTTTTAGTATTTTGGCAAGTATAATAAAAAACAGCATTAGAGGGTCACCTTGATGATGTAAAATATTAACAAAAGATCTTAAATTAAGAAGAAGTGATGCCCATGGAAAAATAATTAGATTTTCCAAGCAAGTACGATAAATATCTGTGCTTACTTTCTTTCCAAGGAGAGAAACCTCTTTCTATTATTTCCATATGTGGGTCCTCAAACCCCTGAAAGGCTATTAACTAAGATAAGAAAGGGGAGTAGGTTTTAGAGAAACAGCCTAACCTAGTGCCTCTGTTGGCAGTTTGTCTTAGTAATGTACTTTGTCCTCATTATTGTGTAGATTTTTGATGGACCATGAAATTTGGAAGACCTTCATTATCTCCAGGAGGTTTCCATGTTATTGAAACCACATCTTGTAAGCTGTGCTGGCATCCAGAAAATTTATATAGTACTTTGGATTGCCTTAGTTTAAACTAGCTTTTAAATTAACTACAAATGCTGGTCACAGTAAAATGTCACATTTCATCATATTGCTTGGTACCAAGCTGTACAGGCTATCCTTCATTATTTACAAGTGTTTGTTGGTATTAATCTGAAAGAAATTAGTTCTACTAAATAAAATGCAATTTAAGAACCAGCCTGGTTCCCCTGAGGTTCTAGTATTTTCCTAATGTGTTAATTCTTGCTTATTATTTGAAGAGGCTGATTGAAGCACTAAATGAGTTGAAAAAGCTTTTCTCTATTCTCCAGAAACCATTTTTACTTGAAAGTTCGAAAATCCAGCAGTGTACCATTTACCCCTGAGGGGCAAGTTAAGAAATTAATTTAATCCTTTTGTTCTTCCATAGTCTAAACTATTTTGTTTTCAAAATTACTCCAACGTCTCTCTAGATGCCTTTTTTAATTTGTGGAAATGACCCCATACTTTTTGTTAACTTTTAAGATTGCTTTAAAAAAAAGCATGTTTGGAGTGTTTCCCTCCATGAGTTTATTACATTAGAAACTTAATGTATTGTTAAACAATAGGGAGGAAGGTAATCAGTTGCATATGTGATGTTTTATAAGTTAGGGTATAACTCACTGCGATTTGTATACGTGGTATAGCTTACTATGAATTTGCAATCAGTATATTTTGCTTCATAATGATCTTAATGTTTGGACATAAAATATACATATTTCATAGATACAGGAATACAGGTCATAAAAAAAATAGCATATATATGAATGTAGGTTTAAATGGTAGGGAAGAGTAGCAAATTCTACAAAGCCTGTGTTGCTGGGCAGAGGGGGCCTATGAGTCTGGCTTGAGACCATATTCCCTAACTTTTCGGGTTGCGCATTGGACACAGCATTGTCATACTGAACTGTGCACCTCGTGCTTCAGATGTGAATGTTTCCTGGTGAAAAGCCTTGGGTATGCCTTCTGCTTCAGAGCATGCCAAGGGGAACATTTATCTTCTCTGGAGGTGGTTCTTTGCCCTCTTGTTTTTCACCTGTGTTTCTGAGAGTCATTTGAGCCCAGGATGAGGAAGAGCTCTGAAGTCACCTTCGGCAATGGCAGATAGCATTTCTAGACATCCTGAACTCTCTCTGAATTTAGGGCGAGAAATGTAAATGTGAGAAATGTAATTGTAAGGACTTGGAAAAGGCACTTTGAGGTACTCCTTGGTTTCCACAACTTAGAGGAGGGCACGCATGTTTCTGCTTTCAGATTATTAAAATCACATTCTCCAACAAGATCATATAGCTCCTTAGATTTATAAGATAGATCATATATATAGATGTGATAGGTTACTGTAGTTTCACTCAATTAAGTGTGAAAGAAGTTTTGTAAGTTTGGGCTTCCACTCCGTAGGTCTTCATCAGAAACTGACATATGAGTAGTCTGGGTAAGGGCAGAGACATTCAGATGCTTTGTCGCTGTCTTCTGCAAAGGAGTAATGGAAGACATTCTTTCAGGGTAAATATTGGCCTCGTACTGAAAAAGTCTGCCACTTACTGCAGACTGTTAAATCTCCCTGTAGCCCATTAGTTGCATCTATTCTTTCACACCACGTTAAGCCCTGGAGTTGGGATCCCAGCTGTAGTTGTTCAGCGTACCAGCAACTTTGGCACTTGTCTGCAATCATACACAAAGATAAGCAAAAGAGAATTTTAGAGAGAGAGAGAGAGAGATATGATAATGTGTTTATAAAAGTATTCTGCAGTGGTTAAACAATTGCAGAAAACCTTTTGATCAAATATAGGGTATGAAAACTGGGCTGAACTGCTTTGAAATTGTTGCCGGGGTCCAATAAAAACTCATTTCAGGCTTTTTTTTTTTTTAATAAATGTTAATAATTTTTCAGACCTATAGCTTTTGCTTCAGTGATCAAGGTAACCTGAATAACTCCAGTGCATCACTGGATATTTAATGCATAGTCACTAAATAAATCTAGAAAGTAGCAGTATCATTACTTTCCTCATTGGCTTTCCCATCACTGTCTGCATGGTGTGTGATTCTGACTGTTGTGTCTACCGGCATGTCAGGCCTTCCACATACCTTGCACAAGAGGAAAACTTCCTTAGCTGGATCCCACCTCATTCTCCATCGCATGTCACAGCAGCTAACTTGTTGTCCTGTGTTGCCATCCCTCTTCTGTGCTGGGATCCTTCATGCCAGTGAAATCCCAAGGGAGATGTGGAGGTGGCTGCGTGAAGAATCCAGCATAATCAACAAATGGGACAATGCAGGGACTGTGCGCTCCCCGAGGCATGGCCTATACACAGGTATAGTGTAGGCAGGCTTCTTCTGTTTAATACAGAAGGATTTGTTTCTCTCAACAGGACACGGTGGTGGCTCTGCAAGCCTTGAGTCTATTTGCAGCTCTCACTGCTGCAAGCAAAACAGAAATGGATGTAACAGTGACAGCACCTTCTTTGGAAATGTCAGAAACGTTTTCAATTGATACTCGAAACCGTTTCCTGCTTCAGACCAAGGAGGTACTGTAGAAAATGAGGAATACTTCCGTAAAGTCAGCTGACTGAAAGTACTTTGAAAATACTGTTTTACTTACCTTTCTTTCAGATTGCCCCTGTACAACCAATGACAATTACAGTGACAGCGGAGGGAACAGGATTTGCTGTCTTTCAGGTATGCAATGCAGTTATTCTTGCTAAAGAGATCCTCTCTATAAGGAAGGTATATTTTGGAAGCTTTATAAAACAAGTTAATAAGAACAACCTTCTAAAATGCCTTAAATCAGTACCAAAGCAGTTTACTAATTGAAGAATGCTGTGAACCAAATATTGTGTGACTGGACATATTCCTGTGTGTGTTTATTGTCTGATGGCCTGGCCTTTTAAGTACTGCTGGACGATCCACAGTTTTGTGGCGCTTCCATGGGCCAGAGCCATAGCAAAGCACCCCCGTCCTCCTGCAGAAATGCACTGTCCCTTTGCAAGACAAAGGACTGCAGTGGTACATTGGCAGGCGCGAAGGTCAGAGTAAAAAAGGCATGTGGACCAGGCAGAAATGCATCATTGGGAACCTGTGGTAAACCATGGTAAGGCACAGATCAGTACAGAATAAGATTACACTGCTAGTTGTTATTTTCCTTTTATTAAGTAGAATACAACAATAGTGCAAAAGCTAAACATTTTTAAAAGAGTATTACAGCCAGGTTCTCCAGCAATTTTTACACTGTTTTGAAATAGCCTGAAAGACAGAGTGAAAGGATCCTGCAAACTGCCAGCAGTAGTAGATGCTTAGCATCAGCCAAAAGTGGGGCCGTGGCAAAGAGTAGAAGGAGGTATAGTGATCCGCTCTCTGCCTCTCCTGCAGAAGGCTGTGTTTTGGTAGTATAAATTCAAACATCTTTACTTATAATTAAACAAATTAAGCTGGGATCTGTGCATACTGTATTTAGGACTAGCAAACTGTAAATAGCCTTTTCAGTTGCTTGCTCTTAAGGCACCATAGCAGATATTATGTTCTGAAGAAATTATGCCTCCAAGATTTTCCCTGACTCTATGAGAAATATCATATGAGAAGGCGGCAGTACTGGATCTGAATTGCTATGGCTACTATTGGGTCTGTCTTCCCTGCTGTCCTGTCCGTGATAGTGGCTTAGAACCACAGAGATGAAAGAGAAAACCTTTGAAAAGCTACGGATAATACAGAAATATTAGTCTCTGAGCATGAGGAAGGAATTTTATTGGAAGTATATAGATAAACTCATAATTGCTGAGTGTATCGCAAAACCAGACAGAGTCGCTACTAGACTCCTTCTAGTCGTACTTGGGAAAACTGAACTTAGGCTGCTGTTAATCATCTTGAAGTTTTATGCCAGGTCAAATTCCAGCTCAAGTTTCTTCCAACCTGACCTTCACTTCAGTGTTCTTATGCATCTGGGAAAGAAAAAAGCACGGTGGTAGTTGGTAAATATGCTTTTGGATAAAAGACCTTTATAAAGAAATCTTCAGAGCTGCCTATCAGCAGTGAACAACAGCTAGAGATACACCTCGTTCGTTCAGAACCAGTCTGCAAAACCCACAGTGCCATAAATCAGTGCCCTAAAGGACCTGTGTTTATTAATTCCCAGAAGTGCATATGAAGTTTACAGCAAAGTTCAAAAGTTTCAGAGGATAATTTAGATTCAGACCTGCAGGCCAAGATAGGAATGAACTTCTCAGCAGGACTGCATTCACACATCTGTGGTTGCAATGTGTGTGTGTGTATGTGGAATGTAACAAAGTGGGGCTCCAGAACGGTTAAGACTACTTAACCTTAATCATTGTCGAGAAATACTCCCTGATACTAAGTCAACTAATTTGTCAGGCGAGCTGATCAAAAACTTTTCAGCAAATTGTTTCTTGCTGGAAGATGCTGATTTGTTGAAATGAACGCCTTTTGTGGAAGCACATTGGTTCCAATTATGTTTTTGCCAGCAGGAAAATTTCACATCCAAAGCAGCGTGTCTGGTGAAGACTGAGCAGAAGTCTTCCAACCAGAATAGCCAGTAGTTGACTCTGTGGTTAGAGGGCTCCTTGGAGGTGTATAGCACCGTGGTTTAAGTTCCTGGTTTGTTGTATGAACATGCAAATGTGCTCCCAAATAATGGGTGTTCAGGAACGAATGTCAGATTATCTTATTCCTTTAGGTCACTCTCCTGTTGCCTTTTTCCCTGCAGCTTTGAGTCAGAGATGCTGTGACTTGATTAAAAATATTGTACTTAACACACTGGAGTAGCTTATCCAAAACTTTTTCTTTGCTGGGATCAATTCTTTCCTTCTGCTTCCTTTGGCAGGTCTGGTATTCTAAAAGAAGGAGCACTGATGCCATTTGAATGAGAGTTCTCTTTTTCCCAAACACGAGCTAGATCTGGGTCATATTTAATAAATCAGATAGCATATGACATTTTGATCACATTTCTTCAGCTGGGTTTCATTGTCTTAGGCCCGCCAAAGTACAGTGGTGAGATTCACTGTTCTGGGATTTAACTTTCTGGCCAAATGTAGCATGTCAAAACAGTAATTCATTTAAATATCACAAAACACAAGATTCGGTCCATT
Organism: Ibidorhyncha struthersii; assembly: GCA_013398815.1. Taxonomy (NCBI): domain Eukaryota; kingdom Metazoa; phylum Chordata; class Aves; order Charadriiformes; family Charadriidae; genus Ibidorhyncha; species Ibidorhyncha struthersii. Next base: position 154,119 of record VZSZ01009116.1, read on the forward strand.
AATGGAAAAGGCTGCTTTCCCAACAGAATGGATTCTTAGGAAAAAAACCCTTATTTTTTTTGTGAAATCTCACTGTCTGTGTGTGCGAGTTGGCAGTGCATTCACTCTTGACCCTGCAGGATCTCATAAAACGTATTTATTTTGGATAGTCTAATTGCAAAAGCAGACATTTACTTGTAGCTTTGTGGCCCTGCTGTCAACAAAGTCTGCTAGCTCATCCCTTCATTATGTGGGCGCATACTACGGATGACCTAAGACACTGACTCTGCAAGAGTGAAGAGAGGATGATTATAGGGTTGTATAAAAGGCGCCCTCTAGAGAAAGGAGTTGAAGAGGAGACCTTCCCTAGATGGCCTGCTGAAAGTCTTAGAAGAAACACCTCTGTGCTGTCTGGAACCTCCGTGAACTGGGCTTGGCAAATGCCTCTGAAATTTGGCATTGGCCTATGCCTTCTAGAAGGAAGGAGAGTGCCACTGAAATCCAGGAGTAGCAATGAGAGGAGGGTGGGCAGGCTCAAGGAGGATGGGTATGGCCAAAGTGGATAGGTGAACAAGATCTCCTTGGTCGTGTATAGAGAGGGAGTGAGGGAAAAAATGAGAATCACCTGTTACTTGTTACTGAAAAACACTGACTGTTTTTTCCACTCAGCTTATTTTTACTAGGCTAAGGCAAGGGACTGAATGTTATCCAGTGTGATGATACTGAAAAAGGTCCACTTGTGAAATACACACACATTTCTCCGTTACAGTTTGAGTGGACACTAAGTAGTCAAAAAGGGACAGAAAAACATTGGAGATGATTTCATTGAATTCATGCCCTCGATCAAGCACTTTTGTGCTGCTAGTTGAATTAAAAAAAAAGGATAGGGAAAGAGACATTGATTAGGGCATTATATATTGGTCATGTTTTTTGAAACAGTGCAGTTGATTGGGTCTGATACTGTTAGAAGCATCTCTGTCATGCAGAAGATTAGCTTTTGGTTTTCTCTTGTTGGGCCTCTCACCAGAACTGGTTGCAGTATGACAAGACTGGACCAGTTTCGCCTTTAGCTTTGTCAGCTGCTTCTTTAAAGGGTTAAGAAGAAATGCAGCAGCTCGTTTTTTTTGATTTAATGCTAGTTTCTGTATAAGAGTATTCTGTCCCCAAAGTAAGAGTATATAAAGAAGGAGGCTTTAATTAAACTCTGTGTTGTGAAAAAGATTTTTCCTTCATTGTTATGAGAAATCAGGAAAGTCAGACTGTAACAGCGATAACTTATTCCATGAACATACTAGCTGATTGACCTGTTCAGTATGTGGTTTCAGACATCCTACGTTGGCAGTAAATTCCCATTCATTAGCTTTTTCTGGCAAAAGTTTAAACAGCTTTGTTTCTGTGATGACAGATTGTTGAGGGACCTCCAGGTTGTCTTCACCAAACTTTCTGCATGCCTTTAACTGGCAGGCTTTCTAGATTGGCTTCATCCTTGGTACTGCCTTCTCCTGCAGAGCAGTTGTACAGAATAAATCTTCACTGCTGCGCCACGGTTGTCCTGAGCGCCTGTACAGAATTGGCTCCGTATTCATACAGCATGCTAAATCCAGCCATGCAGGGCAGGGTAACGGGAATCGTGTGTGTAGACTGAAAGAAGGAGCATAACTTTCATATCAAGGAGTGAGAGACGTAGCAGCAAAAGCAAGTATCAGAAATTAAAGACTCTGTTTGTACAGACTTGCTAGTCTGTAACTGACTTGGTAACCTATAACTTGGACAACCCCCTCTCATACCTTTAAATTTGGACTGAGAGTTTTCCATTTGCTGCCAGAAACTCTTGTAAAGGGACTGTGATTTTCCAGAAAAGCTCTTCATTCCCTTTTCCTCAACCAAGTAAAGTGCATGTTAGGGTCTTGCAAGGGATTATTTGAGCCCCTTTTTGATTATTTTTCTACCAAAATCAAAGAAGAAGATTGCCCTGCCCTGCCATGTGTTTTATCTTGATGACTAAGGGAACAGATAATCAGTATTAGTTTGTATGTAAAAACTGAGCGCAAACTTACTGCTCTGTTGTTGGTGAAAATCAAAGTTTTGCCAAATAATGTCAACTATTCTTTGATAGTAAATATTTTCTTAGTTTCTTGTATTTGATTTTGTCATCCTGGGGTTTTGAAAGTTGAGCTTTCTGGTAAGTGCTGAGTCAGCAACCCATTCTCTTGTCCTCTGTCAGAGGTGGTGTCCTGTTTGTGCCACAGCAAAGGGATGCTGCAGTTACCATCAACATCTCATTGGGTGTTAATCAGACTGAAGCACCGTAGAATGTTTTCTCAAAGTTAAATTTCATTTTTGGTGTCCTTTATTGGGCATAAGTACATAAGTATGCTAGAGCAGATGTGCTGGGACAACTGGTAGTATTCGTTATCCTATATCCCACAGTGGCCAGTAGAGAGAGGATGACCAATGAAGGCTACTAAAACAGGGCAAGCGTGAAGTGATATCTCACTGGTATACCCTCTTGCCCTTCACCAATTTGCAACAGAGGGCCTTCCCAATCCACAGGTCATCTCTGTGCGCTCTCTCTGGCTTGGTAGTTATTTTCTTGGTAGACTGGTCTTTTTTCTTCCGTAAATAAGTAAGTTTTAAAATATTTCTAAACTTTTAACAATCACGGCTTCTTGCGGCAAGTAGTTCTGCAGCTGATGGTGTACTGCATGAAGACTACCTCTTTTTCCTCTTGAATCTGCTCCCCTAGCTCTTGTACTTGGAGAGAAGGCATAAGAGGGACTGCGTTGGGTCAGAGCAAAGCTCAGTCTAGCCCAGCGTGCTGTGTTCCACAACAGCCAGAGGTGGATGCTCAGGAGAGAGTATAAGAAGATAAATAACATGTAATATATTACCAGCCTGTTGTCCACCTCTTACCATGTTTTATTTGAGACCTTCAGTTGGAGATAGTTTCTGTGGGCTTAGAAAATTTTGGTTCTGTGAAGTTGTCTATTTTGTCCTTGAACTCTTGTACAGCTTAGTATCTGCGGCATCTTGTGTGAAGAAATTCCACAATTTAATCTTGCATTGCGTGAAAAACTGTTTTCCTATTCGTCTTTCCCATGCAAGTCATTATTCTGCAGACCTTTATTCTGTGTCACTCTTCCAACCTACCTGTTTGTGGCTTTATTTTCATCTATTTTACCATTTCTTAAATGGTAAACAGATCTGGTAGTAATCAGCCCCAAACACATTATTATGTACATAAAAAGTCTTTCTTTCTGTAACTCTTTGCAGTAATCCTAGTCTTTGCTACCTCAAATAAATTAGTATAATCAGCAAACTTTATTTACATCGGGATTTACTGTTTTCTACATCATGTATGGATATGTGTAATGGTGGTCACCCAGCACAGATTACTTTAGGACTCCACTCCTTTCATGTATGAACATTCACTCCCACCTCTGTTCCTGTCTTTTAACAGCCCTTTATTCCTTGGCAGCTTCTTTTGTTCCGGTACCTTTGGCTGGTAATTTTCCTGACAAGCTGCAGGCCAATGTGACATCTGGTTAGCTTATACCAGACGGAGCTCCGCTGTCTACGTTTTTTCATTTGATTCAGGTGGCTGATGGGATTATAGCAACAGCCTGTTCTCCAACATGTCATATTTACTCATTTGTCCACTAATTTGACTCTCTTTTTTATAGTCTCAGCTGTGTTTTCTGGTACAGATACCGAGTTCACTTGATATCCAGTTTTCTGGACCCCTAGTACTCTTTTAAAAATTGCTGTCACATTTGTCATTCTCCAGTTTAGTACTAATGCGGTTTTAAAGAAACACTGCAGGTAATGGTTCAGCTGTTTCTTTACCTCAACAAGTTCAATTCTGTAGACAGTACAGCCTGTTTTTTCACTGTGTAATTTTCTGTCATGGCTGATAACACGAGAGTACTCATTGGTTGCTTAATTCCAGCTCCAGTGTTTCTGCTTTGGCTGTTGGTATTAATAATTTTATAGGATATTGAGATAATCTATCAGGCTATCTCCTAATTATTCAGACCTCTTTCAAGGACTTCTGGTTTTACTGCTCTTCTACAACTGTTTCAAGCATCTTATACACATCTACACTAGAAGAATTGGAAACTCTTCAAACACTGCTTAACAGATGAGCTTATTTTATATTGTTACTGTCCTGCACTGGACATCCTGTCACACTTCCTTACGTGGCTCACTTAGCAGAGCTTGGCAGTTGTCAAGCAGAAAGGGCGAGAGCTCTGTCCTTGAGGCAGGCTGAAGGCTGTAGCTTTGTCTTTGCACAGTTGAATCAGATGATGAAACTACTTACTTAACTGCAAGAAAACTGTTGTTCTGAGCTTGGAGTAACACGCTGTTCCTCATCTGTTTTGAGTGTATGAATGCTGTGACACGAAGACCGAAGACAAATTCTGTACATACGTTATGTATTTGCTCTTGCTCTGGTTTCATATACAGCCTGTCTCTTTTAACCCAGCAGGTGTCGGTCTCTGAAGTTTGCATTTATTCATCCTATTTCGCGCTGTCAGGAAGTAACCACGCACATTATAAACCAGCAGACAACTAGGGTGAAAATTGCTGGTTGTCCTAGGCTCCCTAGGCTGTGTTTGCCTCAGTTGTGTCCTGCTAATTGCATTGGTTCTGCTGCATTACAAAGCCTTCAGAAATGATATTTCTTTCAGAGAATTCCTATGAATCTCATGTGTGCCGCTGTCAGATACGAGGCCGTGTATCCTGTCTGATGTGAACTCTCTTCTGGCATTATACTGTTAGAAATGTAGTGTTTTAACCACACAGACTTGCTTTACATATGTCGTCTAATGTCTCTACTTGTAATCCACAGCTCAATGTTATTTACAACACAAAACACACTGATCAGAGGCTCAGATCTTTCCAAAAACAGGAAGCTTTTGACTTGAATGTTGATGTAAAGGATGACAAAGACGATAAAAACCATTTGACCTTGAATGTGTGTACAAGGTAGGTAATTCAGTTGGAGCATCTCATACACCTCTTTTTCTGTACAGCTTTTCAATTATTAAATACGAGCTAAATTATCCATTTGTTTGTATGGATTTACTAATTTATGGGATATAAATGTATAACTAAAGAGAATAAAACAATTACTTTGTAGAAATGACAGTAGTTAAACTGAGTAGTAATTCATAAGTCAGTCAGTAGTGATAGATCTTTTGTGTAAAATTGTTGCTGGCCAGGTGATTTTTTTTTTTTTTTTTTTACTGGTATGCGTAAAGATGGTGGTACCCTAAATGTTAGAGGTATATGGAAGAGTTTATGTGAAAGACAAGAAAAAACTCAAAGGCTTCTTTGGTGCAGGTGCTTCTTAGCTATATGGAGAACTGTGGAAAGACTTGAAAATTGAACTAATGTCTTCCACATTCTAACTTCTCGTTGCAGACTCTGACAACTGCCCATTACTCTTACCTTTCATGAACAGAATGCTTTGCTTCTGATCTGAAAGTAGATACTCTTTTTTTTTTTTTTTTTTGTAAAAAAAGAAGGAAGTTCTGAAGTGCTGAAAACACCATGAAATAGAAATAATCATCCTTTGTTCATCTCTATTAATAAACTTTGCTCAGAATAATTTTGGCAGGAGTCAAAATCCATATTTACATCATGATGAATTCAACTGGGGTTTTGTCTTATTGCGCAAGTATCTTTGTGGTCTTTCATTTACCAATATCTCTTATAGTTACAAATTTGATAATATAATATAATACAAGCATCATTGAAGAGGTGGGGAGTTTTTTGGTCAGGCTGATTCTATTCTTTTTGCTGAATAAGGGAGGGGGGGTGGTACATATGGGATGATGTTTCTTGTTCAGTAAACACCTACTAAGAACTGAGCTGAGGCTACTGAAGTATCATCTCAGAGATCACATAACAGCCACCAGCTGTTACCTGGATAGAATTTGCATCAGATGAGAACAGGTGACATTGAACAGTCATATTGCATATTCCTGCATCAGCCAGTCATTAAACCAAGTTGTTTATTTGACTACTTTGCTGCCTCATTTTTGCTGGCTGTGAAAGTGTTTATACATGTATTTAAAAGAAGTATATGAAGGTGTGTGTTCTCTGGCAGTTTTTTCAGTATGCACTTATTGTAGTTAGAGCACTGCATATTTCATAGAAAACCCTATAGGACATTGTATCTAGCTATATATATTTATGTTTTTAATCTTTCCATCTTTTATTATCTACAAGGATGTTGAGATGACTACATTCTTTGTATTTTAGAAATTCATCTGTTTGTGAATACTTCCTCTAGAAACAGTGTTCTTATTGTGACATCATAATGGGTTCCTTGTAAATGCAAGATTTTCAAAGGACCACCTGATCCACCTCTTTTACTCTTGCATTCCTTTCCTCCACATCCCCCTTTTGTTATTTATTTAAACTTTAAACACCTTATGCCTAGAACTATTTTTATGCTCTGCCTACCACAAGGGAACTGTGACTGGAGAGGGAGCCTCTAGGTGACACCATCTTATAAGTAATCAGCTATAGAGAATATGATTTCAGTACAGAGAGGAATGATTTAATTTGGGAAACAGCAAGCAGGCACAAAGCCAGAGCCTTGTTTTTATGTGTTTCTGGTAACCAATTCAGTGATACAGATGGTGGGCAGGGACACTAGAATACATGAGAGCTCTTGAAATAGAATGGGCTTGTTTTCTTTTAAACTTTTCTATGAAGTGTCAACAGCTTTCTAAAGTCTAGCACAAACTCCTGACATGTAAAAGGGTTTACATGATGGGTCTGGGATAAGTCTTGGCTGATCATTTTGATTTTCTAAGACCTTTGGCTCAGGAATACATACAGGAAGGGCTCCGTCTCTCTGGGAAGGCTCTAGATTGATGATGTTTTAATTGCAGTGTGTACAAAGGATGAGGGAAAAACTAGTGACATTATAAAACTGCCCCAGGAGGATATTTAGAACATTAAGATCCATGAACTCTTATCACAGAAAGTGATCTGGTAAAAGTTCTAGTAAGTCTGTGTTTCTGTTCTTTAGGCTGAGACTTCATCTCTGGTTACTTGGCTTGATAGGCTAGTCATCCTCTTCTTTTTTTCCCTATATATGGTGCATAACATATGTGTTATCTATATTAAATTCCTGAATTAGTTTAAGGTTGGCCTACTTACAGTCTTTACAACATGATGTGGCTTTCTGGTAGGGAAACCAAAGTAGGCAAATACAGAAAGACTGCTGAAATCTCAACCAGTTTAGCTAGCTCTGTGTATGCATGGTCAGGTAACAGAGGCTGCAGCTTTGCAATTTTTTTCTTTCATCTGCAGAATGTTCCACCTTCTTTCAACCAGCTTGATAGTGGTTGGCCATGGTCATCTCAGCTCAGTATCATTTATGACACTGGAGCAGATGATGTCTCATTCAAATTGAACTGATTCTTGGTTAGAGGACCTAACGCACTGTCTGGGAGGCAAATACTCACGGCTGCCAGTTTCTTCTCTGGTCAGTCTTGTTCCCTGCATACCATTTCCAGGCATGGGAAACTGATTGCTGATGGTTATACTCACTCTCGTTTATGCTTTCTGCCTACACTAGTTTGATGTTATTTTCTCCTCTTCACATCATCTATTAAAGGGTCTGACACAGATGTCATATTGCTGAAGAGCTGAAACACAAAATTCAACTCAAAGCATTCTCAGTTCTCTTCAGGTACAAGTTTCAAGTCCACTTTCTTTCTCTTACTGGTCGTTCTTCTTGCATGCTGAGGTTTTTGTTTTTTTTTTTTTCTGTTTTAAGACACCATGGAGTTGAAGAGACGATACCAGGAGCCACCCCCAAGGCTGTCTCTCTTCTTTGTTAAGAGACCCAGCTCCTCATAACTTCTGGGGGTATATCTTATTCACTTCTTGACAATACTAAGCTGGTTTGGTTACCCATTGGTATTTTGGTAGTGCCCCAGGCTGGCTAGACAGCTTGGGTATTTTCTTCCCCTCTTATTGGTAATTATGCAGAAATAATTACATCCAGTTCCAATTCAGTTATTTGTTTTCAATAGCAGCTACTTTGGCACAGCACATCATCCAACAGATGGTTTCATTTGTTTCTAATCTCACAAGCCAACTGAAGTCAGCAGTTGTGCTGTATTTCTTTCAAAGTCATATCTGCGTTCAATCAGCCATACTGCCAGGCTTAACAGCATTGCTTTGAAAGCAAGTCTTCCCTTTTTTTAAATCATCCAGCACTGCAAAGAAATAGTTTTATTCAGTTACTTTCAACTACTGTCAGGCCTTCAAAATGACGACTAGTGACACTTCTGTTCTAGTATAACGATAATCATTTACCCTCCATGCCGGGGTGGGGAAAACTCTTCTGCCACCTGCTTTATTCAGAATCAGAATCTGTTTGGTTGCAAGAGACCTTTAAGATCATCAAGTCCAACCGTTAACATAACACTGCCAAGTTACCACTAAACCATGTCCCTCAGCGCTACATCCACACATCTTTTAAATACCTCCAGGGATGGCAACTCAACCACTTCCCCAGGGCAGCCTGTTCCAGTGTATGCTAACCCTTTCAGTGAAGAATTTTTTCCTAATATCCATCCTAAACCTCCCCTGGCATAATTTGAGGCCTTTTCCTCTTGTCCCATTGCCTGTTGTTTGGGTGAAGAGATCAACCCCCCACCTTGCTACAACCTCCTTTGGGGTAGTTGTAGAGAGCGATAAGATCTCCGCTCAGCCTCCTCTTCTCCAGACTAAACAACTCCAGTTCCCTCACCTGCTCCTCATAAGACTTGTCCTCCAGACCCCTCACCAGCTTTGTAGCCCTTCTCTGAACATGCTCCAGTGGCTCAATGTCCCTCCTGTAGGACCCAAAACTGAACATAGTACTTGAGGTGTAGCCTCACCGGAGCCGAGTACAGAGGTACAATCACTTCCCTAGTCTTGCTGATCACCCTATTTCTGATACAGGCCAGGATGCTATTGGCCACCTTGGCCACCTGGGTACACTGCGGGCTCATATTTAGCAAGCTATCAACTAATATCCCCAGGTCCTTTTCCACTGGGCAACTTTCCAGCCACTCTTCCCCAAGCCTGTAGCACTGCATGGGGTTGTTGAGACCCAAGTGCAGGACCCGGCACACAGTCTTGTTGAAACTCATACCATTGGCCTCGGTCCATCGGTCCAGCCTGTCCAGATCCCTCTGTAGAGCCATCCTACCCTCAGGCAGATCAGCAGTCCCACCCAACTTGGTGTCATCTGTAAACTTGCTGAGGGTGCACTTGATCCCCTCATCCAGATTGTTTAAAGCAATACAATATTTGGCAGGTCATTTAGGTATCACTTGTAGCACAGAACGCCATAAATATGTTTTAATAGTTCTGTTGTGCACCATAGTAAGGCTTACTCAACAGAGCAACGCTTTTTAGTCCAGCACCTGATTCTCACATTGGAAGAAGATGTAATAATAAGCATTATTTATGAAAAAAGAAGGATCTCAACTTATTGAATCTTCTTTTTCCAAAACTGGGTGAATAACATGGCTATGCATTTTAAAACTGGAACTGTGAGAAGTAATCTGATGATGACTTTGTTAATGGAACCATCAGTCTTTATGAAGGAAATATGAAAAGGTTTGGGAGACTTTTTTGGTATATACCTTTATCTCACCCTCCAAAAATGGATAAAAGGGAAACAATGCATCCATAAGAGGAAATACGTATATTTCAGTTCAAGAGTTCGTACAGCAGTTTCTTAATTACTTCTTTTGAAACGTGTTTAATTGCAATATTTCCTGCATATTTGTGATGTAAACCTGCACTTACAGGTGCCAAGGGAAAGCTCCTGGTGGTGTCAGTGTAGTCTCTCGTATGATTTATGTACTGTAGCTTTCTCAGTGCTAAACCTGCTTCTGCATATGTAGTTGAAATTATCAGGCAGAATAATAGAGAAATCAATTATTATCTCTTTTTATGGTTAGAAATTTTCTTGTTGGCATTTTTTCCATTTGTTTCTTAAGTATTCTTAAGTATTATTGCTTCCTAGTTGGGATTTAACGATCAAACAGTTTCTTTGGAGAGTGCACTACTGTATTTCTACTAAAAGTTTATTTGTCTCTGTGTTTTGAAAAGGTACTTGGGTTCTGGCACAGCTCCCAGTAGCGGTATGGTCCTCATGGAAGTTGGCTTACTCAGTGGTTTCTCTGTGTCACCAGATTTCACTCCTTTAGACAATCCAGTCAAGAAGATGGAAAAGGACAGTGGAAAAGTCAACCTATACTTAGACTCTGTAAGTTGAAAATAACAAAGAAGTGTGTTTGTAATGATGTTCATCTTGACTCTGCCATTGTTTGGTTTAAATGTGGAAAGACATTATGATTGTACTCTTTGGGGAAATCAACATCTGTTATTCACATTTCATTAACTGTATCACCGTTTTTTAGTGAGACTGATCGGATAGGTACAACTCAGTTGTATTTGTAAAAGGTTTCTAGATTAGGCCTCTTAAAAATAGTATATAAGAAGGCAGACATTTCGAGAAGTCTGTAATTTGGCCAAAACAACTACAAATGAGATAAGCGTCTCTATATGCATCCTGACTCCAAGTCTTTAGAAATGAAGGGGGCTACTGCTGAGCTAGAAGTCCTTACCTCTTCCATGAAACCACCATCACCAGGGTTCTCAGGATGTTTCTTTTCTGTTTTTCTAGCTAAATGAAACACAGGTTTGTGTGGATATTCCGGCTGTGAGAGACTTCAAAGTGGCAAATATCCAAGATGCTTCAGTGACTATAGTGGATTACTATGAACCTAGTAAGTGTCAGTCATTCCAAATGGAGCTTAGTGATTCAAAAGTTTAAAAGAAAGTTTCTTTTCATGGAAATAGGACAAATTTTAGTGAAGAAAAAGCCACATTGAACTGAAATGCACTTTTTTGGTTGAACTGCAGTCTTTTTGGATGTTGGCATGCCAAATTTTCTAACAAATAGTAGTGTTTTCCCATATATATGTTTACTGTCCTAATGGGTTGGTTTCTCAGCTGGTGTGAATTGTCATAACTTAATTGTCAGCTGGTATAAATTGACTTCAGTCTGGCCTAATGTGTTCCCAAAACTGCTAAAATGAAGCAGGAACTTCACTGTGGTTCACTTACCAAGTTAATGATTATCTTTCAAGTAGCTTTTTCATCTGTTTCTTGTTTAAACTGAGTCCTTCACTGGAGAAAATGCCAGTGTTTTGATTTCTATAGTTATGTAAAAAAGATGTACATGGGAAAAACAGTTTCAAAATTTTTCAGTTTGGGTTGGTTTGGGGTTGGGTTTTTTGTTGATGTGTTTTTTTTTTTGTGTAGAGCGTGTTTTAGAGAAAGGCAGCAATGTACAAAGCTCTTGGGCAAAATGAAAAGCAAAGCAAGATTACAAGCTGCTGAAGAAGATATTAAAGAGTTTTTCATTACCCAGCCAGCTGAAACATTATTAAAGATTTGGGCTTGATTTGAGATAAGGCATAAAATGTATAGGCAATTTTCTTCATGTTGGTTTGTTTTAGCACAAGATAAAAGACAACCAAATGTTGCTATGATGTGTACTACTTTAGCTAAATGAAGATCACATTTAGTCTATGTAGGCTGAAATGCTTGTTCAGTCACAGAATCTTAAACTAAAATAGGAAATCAGTGGATGTAACTACACTGTCCATTAACCTAGAGCATCTTTTAAGGCCTAATGTCTTAACAAATTAGAGCAGTTTTTATTTGAGACTAACACATGACACTTAGAATCTATTATTCTATAAGGACAGGCTGAGAGAGTTGGGGTTATTCAGCCTGGAGAAGAGAAGGCTCTGGGGACACCTTATTGCGACCTTCCAGTACTTAAAGGGGGCCTACAGAAAAGACGGGGACAAACTTTTTAGCAGGGCCTGTTGTGATAGGACAAGGGGTAATGGTTTTAAACTAAAAGAGGGTAGATTTAGACTAGATAGAAGGAAGAAATTTTTTACAATGAGGGTGGTGAAACACAGGCACAGGTTGCCCAGAGAGGTGGTAGATGTGCCATCCCTGGAAACATTCAAGGTCAGGTTGGATGGGGCTCTGAGCAACCTGATCTAGTTGAAGATGTCCCTGCTCATTGCAGGGGGGTTGGACTAGATGACTTTTAAAGGTCATTTCCAACCCAAACTGTTCTATGATTCTATGAATTTCCACATGCTTCATTTCCTAGGAGAAGAGCTCAGGACGTAGTCTTCTATAATAATGCTGTTAGATAGGCTAATGAATACGTGTATAAAAAGTCACATATAAATGCACATGTGTAAATATTTTTATTCTATTTAAATACATATAGTATCCATAAATTCTTAATTAATAGATCAATATTAATTTAAAGATATGAATTAATATCCTTAAGGACTAAAACTTGTATGACATAATCAGTGCTGCAATAGAAAGCTTTGACTTTAAGAAAAAGATTGCTTCAAATATTATTTTACAAGAGACCATTCCTATTACTATGCAGCACAGACATATTATAAGGCAACATATGTCATGATTCTGAGTTCTCCTGAGGGAACTCCTTCTTATCTAACACAGGAACGTGCTTTTATTTTAATCTATTACTTTCTATCACTCTCATAGTTTGTGACCCAAGCTGCAGGTGTGTATTTTATGTGCCGGTGACAGTCAGATTCGTGTTATATTCAGAGCTAGGAGATGTCTAAGGAGTTCTTATGCTCTGGCATTTATCAAAAAAGGTATTTCTGTGTGGCAGATGTTACAGCTTGCATAGGTATATGAACTGGCTTGGATGCCAATACAGCAGTGCCAGCGAGGAGATCTGCCAGGGTTAATATACACAGCTACTCTGCACAGTCAAGTGGCCGCTGCTTCTCTTACCTGGCTTTGTTCAGAGCTAGTTGGGTGTCGCTGTTGGGCAAGCATTTTGGCCTGTAAAGATGCATCTTTTAACTTTTTTAATATCTTGAGGCTTGAAAGGAAACTGAATATCATCTCAGTTAAAAAATAATACTAATAAAAAAAGAAATTGCAGTGTCCCTAGTTGGAATGAAAACCCTTAAACCAAAAACCCCACTACAGGAATGAAACTTTGCAAAAGCTTGTTCTGTGAGCAACTACCATGCATTGACGTTTCTGAAATGAATACAATTTTGCAGGCTTCTAGTCTGCTTGGCTATGTAGCAGCGCTTCAGGGAATGGGGGAGCAAAATACAGGAGCAGGAGCCAGGTGAGGTGGGCAGTCCCAGACTCAGGAAGCTGAAGCTCCCAAACATGATCGTGAGAAAGCATCGGTTATGAGAGAGCTAGCTCTTAAATGTCATAGCCAGTAACCTGCCAGGTAAAGCATCTGAATTCCTTTGTCGTGGGAGTTGCTGTGTAAGTAGGGGCAAAATTCCTTTTAAAATGTTTGACCCAGGTTTGCGGACAGGGTGGGTCTAACAGTTGAGAGTTAAGTGTGTCTTTCACCAAACATTTGCCTGAATATATTGAGAACACTTTGATGTTTTGGGAGAAGAAAAAAGATTAACGCCTAGGCTTAAACACCCACTCGGGGAAGTATTTGGCAACACATGACGAGGTCTGCATTAGAGTTTAGTGCATCCTTTAAAAATGCTTTCTTTGTGAAGCTAATTTGTTGGTCAGTTCTCAGAAGTTCATTAACTAATGTTAACTAACCTTTCTGAACAGGGAGAAGAGCGGTGAGAAGCTACAATTCAGAAGTAATGCAAAGTATAACCCCTTGTGACTTCTGTGAAAGTGATTGCGGTCTTTGCCACCGGGATGGTTCTCCAGCCTTGCTTCAGCACTCTTCGTTGGCCAACTTGTTCTGTGTGCTCTTTGTCCTTCATGTAAACTTGCTGTGCAGTTGGGTGCTGTAAAAGGAAACAGATTATGTTTCACATCTGAGGTTTCCATAAATTATCCAAAGAAAATTTTATGTTCAGATACCAGCCCGTCTTTAGCGATTACAGTGACCAAACTCCTGCTGCGTTCAGGGAGAGCTGGGCTGGCCCATATGGTAAATTTCTGGCTGTGCCAGAAAACAAAGTTCTTTAAGTGTCTGCTTGAAAAACTTTCCAAGTGTTAGTTTCATACTGAAGTTATTTTCTGAAGAAGCACAGAGTTACCGAGAAAGCAGTCTGAGAAAACACAAACCTAACTTCGTGTTCCCACTCCCTTTTTACCCCAGCTTTCAACTGTGCTTGTTTTTTAGGGACGTATGTTAGTTTACTGTGCTTTTCTGAAATGCTGTCTGCCTCACCGTTGGGGAGTTGGTAAGCAGAGCGCTGGGAGCTTGGTACCAGAGCTCGCTTTGTTCTGTTCTGCAGACGTGACACTTAACATTAATATTGAATTTCGCTATATGCTCTCATGGGGAATAATATGAAAAATAAAAGGAGCTGGCTTCAGAGCAGATCGAAGAGCCAAAAAGTGCTGCATTCACAAACTGCTGAACACTCCAGAAAATTGTCAGTCTTTTTTTTATCATTACAGAGAAGCTAGGTGGATTTTTTGCCAATTCATAAGCTATTCATGTTTGAAAATAAGGCCTCAGGATGTTCTCATGCATTTTACTCTGAAAGGCTTTTACTGTAAATGTATCAAAGATGGAGTCTATGTTTGAGACTTCATTTTTCCAGGGTTATTTAGAAACAAACCTAATTCTCTTTCCATGTGAGAATGCTGGTATCCATTGGCATATTTATGGCCAGCAGGATGAAGGTTGCTTTGATCCTTTTCTGGTTTTTGCAAGTCTTCTGGAAATGTCACTCTGGGGCATCATTTATGTCTTGCATTCGCAGTGTCGTCTTGTCAACGATTTAAACGGCATAAGCCTAAACAGCTGTTCATTGCTCTTTGTGTCATGTCCACCGCTTGGCCCTGAATGCCATCTGTGTGTGTGCAAGTCCTGTCGTTGGTTGGCGGGAGAGGCATTCAGTCCAGCAAAACAATTGATATGCTTGCTTAACTTAAAGCACATCCTTGTATGCTGAAGTGCTTTGCTGAGGTGGGCTGGAGGAGAGGGACGGTGAAGAGCAGCAGGCACTTTTACACCCAAACCTGCTCTTCACACATGGGGAGAATTAAAGGTCTCTCTGAATGTGGAAACGTGTGAGCTTGGGAGCTCTTCCCTCCTGCGTGAGTGTATGAATGTCTTCCCTGTCTGGCAGCCGATTTATCCTTCTTGGATACTGCCTGTGATATCTATTGCTTACTTCTTTTTGATAAGGAAGCCAAGCCGATAACATTCCTAGTTACTAAAATGAAGTTAATAGCTGTCATGCTGACTAACACAAGTAGAAATTTTAAGGCTGTTGATTCTCTTTCCTTTGTAATTTTTTGAGACGGAGTGTGCACGTGTGCACATGTAATAATAGGGCAGTCACTTTCCTTGAGCAATTTCTAATTTTTATCCAAATTTTGCTACTGCTTAAAATGTATATTTATGTATTTTATGCTCATCTATACTTCTGTTCACAAAGGAAATTAGGCCTGAACTTCCTGAACTGGGTGCCTTCTAATACTGAGGTATAGGTGTTTCACTCCAAAACTGGTTTAGGTGGGGTTTGTTTTACTTTGGCTGTATTTAGAATTTACAGTGTTTTTCACAAACGTGGGGTTCTGTTCTGTCTCTCTGGCAGAGCTTAGGCCTGGTTCTTTGTAGTCAGTTCAGCTTTTCAGTTGTCGTTAGTGCACTTGGATCTAGCCCCGTGAATAATTGATTTGTGCCTTAACGTAAAGTGCCTGTGCTGCTCTGACCTACATGAAACAATACTGTATTTTTTGAAATCCAAAGCACTACTTAGTCAATAGGGTGCAGGATCTGGCCCTCTGTAAGTCATGCCCTTGGTTACACGGGTCCAAAGCTAAGAGAAACCAAGATGCAAACTGAAACACATCTTTGTGTCTCAAATCCTTTACCCATGTATGGGAGATTAGATTGAATTGTGCCAAGTGTAAGATCTGGAAAACATTCACACTCTAAACTGGGATGTGTTTCGCTGTGGGTTTGATTTCTTGGTGACCTAGGAAAGCAGCTCTTCTTTTGCCTTTGGGGACAGCAGCCTTGACATGTTATATTAATATATTGTCAAGAACCCAAGGCTCACATACTTCCAGATTTTACTGTATGTAGAGCTTCTAAGAGGAACATTGATGCCTGTTTAATCATAGGATAAAGAGGCTTATTTTCTAGACAAGATGTACTGGAGATAAACTACTCCTTTGCAGGAGATAGTAGGAATAAATAAGTTTTATTTTGCAGGCAGTCTCAGCTTCCTGAATATCCTCCAGAAAAACGGATTTAAACTGCTCACCCTAATTTCAGACAGCACAGCTTTTATTAGTATTCCTTTACATTTGTTTTTGAGACAAACAACACATGTTTTTAAATGACTCTTGGCTGCCTTGCACACCTTACTAAGAAGCATCAGTCATAATGCACCATGTCACGGAAATTGTCAGAGTCAGTGAACAAACATCCTCTTTGATTTTAGTTTTTTCTGTGCAGCAGGCATATCATTACAGACATCCAAATCTGCCTCTGCACTAAGGTAGTTTACAGGAACAGTGTATATCATATGATTTTAAACAAATGTTTACACCAGGTGGCCTTGAACATTCCTACACCGATGCCTTCAGTCACTTTGCAGTTATGGATAGTGCTTTGAATGAGTTGCAGAGGATAAATTTTGTATTGTGTGTTGGCAGCGAATGGAACAGAGGAAAGGGAGTATTATGTGGTATAGTGACTTTTTTTTGCTTTCCACATCGTTATCTAGGAACCTTTACACAAACGCTCAGCATATATATATATATTTTTCCATTGCTCTGTAAAGCCAGTTTTTGATGTTGGAGGGCCATGCTCCCACTGAAGTTACTAGGAAATCTTTTAGCAAAAGTCTTTAGGAACTCTTTAGGAGCAAGGTCTTTAAGGAGCTTTAAGGAGTGATGCTAAAAGCAGTCAGGAAAAGGTATTTTGTGATGAAGCCTTCATGTTGCACTGCTTGAACATTTCTGTGTGGTTGCTCTTTCTTTGAAATCTGAGCATGCTTTGGTACTTCTCATGCCCTCTTCAGCCACATGCCATCAATGGACATGGTCTGCGCGGGGCCATTAATATGCTATTAAATCAGTAAGAAATAGTCATTTATTTAAGACTGGGTTTAAAACAAAAACATTATACATTTTAAAGGATCTCCGCCCCAAATTCTACTTTTCCTGTCATCCATGATCTTAGCTGAGGTCTTCTCTACAGGTTTCTCTGTGGGTGTCATCTAGGAACCTTCTATACCAAACGCTGTTATAGAATCATAGAATTGTCTAGGTTGGAAGAGACCCTTGGGATCAACGAGTCCAACCATCTACCCTACTCTACAAAGTTCTCCCCTACACCATATCCGCCAACACCACATCTAAACGTCTCTTAAACACATCCAGGGATGGTGACTCAACCACCTCCCTGGGCTGTCTATTCCAATGCCCAACCACCCTTTCTGTCTGTTATACGGAACAGGGAGCGAGTGCTGCCTAATGGGTTTAGAGCACCTCGGAGTCTGCATGCTGGGCCAGCTCAATGGCTGGTTTAGTTCCCAGCGTGGCACCGCCACGCTCCCATGTACTTCACAAGGAGGAGCTTGTGGCTTGTGCACATCAGTGGCACATGATAAAAGGGGGAAGTGGCCAGACTGGTGCAGGAGAAACAGAAGAGCCGAGGTCCAACATTAACGTGCCTCTCTTTTACCTTCAAAGTCACTGTTGAAAGTCAAACCTAAGGGTTTTTTTTTTTGTTCAGTTTTCAAAATATTATCCTAGCAATATTTCTCTGAATGTGTTGTTCAAGTTGGTATGAATATTGGCAATATTTGGTTTAAGCAGATTCCTGTAGAAAGCATATGTATACTCATAGCCATTATATAGGCTCCCGTGTACTACAGTGTGCAATGTACGTGCAATTAAAAACATACAAGATTTTCACAAAGTGCCCAAACCAACAACATTGTGTGATGTTCAGTTTTTCAAAATATACAGTTAGGTTTTAGGAAAGATTGTTTGGAAAGCAAATGGTACCTAATGGCATAATTTTTCTATCTCAAGGTACACTAAGAAAGAGTATTCAATTTTCATTTTAATGGCCAATATTTCTGTTATATTCTTCTACCGTAAATCTTTATGCAGTGAACCATATTTATGTGTTTAGTCCTCTAAATACATAGATTTTTAAATTAGCTGTTTTCACTAGTAACTTATCCATAAAATATAACAGCAGTTATGTGATCAGGTCCTTTGAGTTATTAGTAGAGTCTCCTTTTCACGTGTCAAAATATTTGACTTCAGTGTTGTTTCTAACTCAGTTTAGTGTATTTTTGCGTGCCACTTGAAAATGTCATTGCACTAATGCTATTCTATGCAATAAAGTCTGACAGTGTGCTGTATTAGATCGACCCAGGGATTATTTTTCCTGATGGATAGCTCGTTATTTTCAGATGTGTATGAGCATTAATTGCTTATGTGCTACATTTGAGTCACCAGAGCTCCAGTGTTAAGGTTTCTCTGATTTCAAATCATACATTTTATTTCTGTATTTCTTAGTGGTTACCCAAAAGCTTCATCAGCCTTGCTCAGATGTTACGATGTTATATTATGAACTGATTTTTTTGTTGTGTTTTTTGGTATTGTTAGATTGGGTGGGATACTAATATGAGGAAGAAAATATAAAAAACACTGGCTCAAAGGAAGTATCATGTAAGCAGGTGTAATGTACCATACACGAGCTGTCCTACTGACTGTTGCATCTCTTCTTTTTCCATATCGGGCCTCCAGCAATTTGGACTAAAATTCTTGGCTGCCTTGAGAGGTAGTCAGATACCCATTTTGATCTAGTTTAGGATCATCATAAACGTTTCCACTTTTAATCAAATCAGACATGGTAGGAAAAGAAAGCTTTTATGAACTGTTTTGAGCAAACAGAGGTGAACTAACAGGCTAGCTATGCAAATTGCTTCTGTCTTTTCAAATAATAAAACAATGTTAAGGAACTAGACTTTCACAGGATTTTTGGAAAATTGTCATTGATTTATTTTTCTTCAAATAAAGTTTGCAATAGCTATTTTCAAATTCTATTAAAGATGACTTGTAATAATATATGTCTAGTGTTTGCTTGTTTAACAGTACAGCCACCTGTAGTAAGCAGATTGCAGTTTTTGTACTGTGTTGACCACTGCCCATCCTCAGCACATCTTAGAGGCTGCCTCACCTGCGTTTTAAAGCTCATAATTTGAAGTGGTGCAATGGTGACTTCCATGGTCAAGCTGCTAATCGGGACCTTACACGTCATTGTGTGGGACTTTTCCGACTAGAGGACACCACATTTTAAAAGCATATTATTTTAGTAAGCATGAAGTTAGTGGAAGCTTCGCTGTTAACATCAACAGAAGTAGTACACCTGAGATAATGTGCTGAACTCAGTTAAGGCAGGCCCTTTGTGGTCATGGAGAACCTTAGGATCTGTGCTTTCTGTGAACGGGGGCAAAGCTTTCAGATATAGAGCTTATTGCTGTATGGGGCCTGAAGTGGCAGTAACAGAGATCCAAGTAATCTTTATACCAAAGTATTTTATAAAAAACCTAATTGAATTGATGTGCAAATTATTCTTTTTTTTTTGGGTGAACTGCTATTTTAACTGTCGTTTCTTATGCTTTAGAAGTTTGGCCTCCATGACCCTGCCCTTCCCTAATTCTCCTCACAATTCTCTCACCGTTCCTCCTGCGTGCCCTTGGAAGAGCTTCCTGGCCTGTCTGAGCTTTGAGGTCAGGTTTTGCTCAGCCTTGCTCACCTCTTTTACCCTGACCTCTCAGCGATTTCATCCATGAGCTCAGCAACCATCCCTGTGCTGATGTCTCACAGATCTATCCTTCAGAGCTTTTGTTGCCTGTCGAGACTAAAATCCTTTTCGGTCTCACTTATGGATAAATAGCTATCAACTCAAACTCAGGGTAGATAAAGGCACTTGGGACTTGTCAGCACTGATCTGTAAAGCTGAAATCACGTTTAACCAACTTGACAGCTTCCTATGATGAGAGGATTGGCTGCGTGGATGAGGAGAAACAGTGGATGTTTATATAGACTTTAAGGCTTTCTCTCATAACATCCTCATAGATAAACCTGAGGAAGCACGGACTAAATGGGTTGGCACGGAGGTGGACTGAAAACTGGCTGAACAGCTGGACTGAAAGGGTTGTTATCAACAGCAGAAAGCCCAGCTGCAGAGCAGTCACTAGGGGCATTCCCCAGGGGTCAAGACGTGCATGATGCTTCGCATGATGCTCTCATATGCACGTACAAAGCTGCATCACTGCTTTCCTGCTGTGGTGGGTTGACATCAGCCAGCAACTAAGCACTCACTCATTTCCCACCCCAAGTAGGATGGGGGAGGGAACTGGGAGGGCAAAGAGAGGAAAACTCATGGGTTGAGATAAAGACAGTTTAATAGCAGAAGGGGAAAACAGGGAGAAAAAAAAAAAGAAAAAGCATGTGATGCAAAGGCAATCACTGCCCACCTCCGGCCAGCAGACAAATGCCCAGCCAGTCTCTGAGCAACGGCTACTTTGGAAAGTACCTCCAGTTTTATTGCTGAGCATGACACTACAAGGTATGGAATGCCCCTTGTGTCAGCTGGGGTCAGCTGTCCCAGCTGTGTCCCCTCCCAGCCTCTTGCCCACCCTGAGCCTACTTGCTAGGAGAACAGCATGAGAAATGAGAAGGCCTTGACACAGCTAAAACATCAACACTGTTTTAGTTACGAATCTGAAACACAGTGCCATATGGGCTACTAGGAAGAAAATGAGCTCCCTCCCAGCCAGATCAGTACACCTGCAACCCACTCCAGCAGGTCCCCTTTGCTGTGGTTTTTCACGTGATGATGTCTGTAAGCACTGAGAAGCCTTATTGCTCCCGTGGAGCTGAGAGCTATTGTGATGACAATCATCTCTTCACTGTTTCTTCTGTCCTCTGCCTGTGTGTATCTGCTGCTGCCTCTTCCCTTCGAGCGAGATCGCAAGCCTCTTGCCACCTAGGTAAAGCCTGCCTTTTCCTGCGTTGGTACAAGTTTTTTGCAACAGGGTTTCTCACTGTGTGTACCAATAATGTGTATCCTTTTATGGGGAAATACAGTAAAGCCTAGGAGTATAAATTTGGAAATACTTTATTTTGATAGAATTTAAAATATCTCAGTTGTACAGATCAAGAATCCACTGAAGTAAAATTACTGTATTAGGTAGCTTAGAAAAAAATCCCATTTATCATTTGTTTTGCTCACCTAGAGCTCTCCCCTCAACGCCCCCCCCCCAGACCTTGCAGAAAAGACACCTATTTCCAGATGGCAGCAGATGATAAAATATGCAGAATCTTTCAGTCTTGTTTCTTGCTTTTTTCCTCCCATGTGTGTAACTGCTTTAAGAGCTGCAGGTTTGTGGGTTTATATTTTTTTTTCCCAGTATGAGAAGATAATAAAGCAATAAAAATACTCGGCTTAATGTTAGTGCCATATGTTTTAGCTGTGTGTTCTTATCCTTAACACATAACTTATGCTGATGTTCCTTTAATGGGAAAGCACTTCTCAAAGTGGAAGATGGTTTCATGGGTTTTCTGTTTTCTAAAACTATTTTCCCTTACGCTTAAGACAACGTTTGCCTGACATCTGCCATTTGTTCATGCTCCCTTTCTGCCTCCTTTCTTCCTGTTATTAGCGCATTAGGGACTGAGGAGTGGTGATTTTTAATGGCAATGAGAATTGCAGCAGATTGTGACTGCTGAATGGGGAGAATATAAATTTATAACAATATAAAATGGTGGATGCTGTTTGCAGGCTTTGCAAATTATCCTTTTCTTGTTTTCCCTTTGATTCCTTTCATTTGAGTTTGCTCCTTATTGCTGGCATGTTGTTGCGGTCCTGGCAAACACAGCACAGTGCTGAGGGGTGACAGGACTGTGGTCTTAGGGGAGTAACTGAGGAGGTGAATCTTCCTCTGCTATCTAAATGATTGATGGAATGAGATGGGTTTCTGAAAAGGGTAAGTCAGAGCACCTAAATTATCTCCTGATGTATTTATTATTTATTTATGTATTTATTTTTTATTGTGCTTCTGCTATAGAGAGAACCTAAGGAGACTGATATCCTAGTGAAAGTCTCTTAAGAGTCATCAAGCTCAAGAAGTTCAGGGGAGACATGAGATATCCCTGTAAAGGGAAGAAACGGTTAGTTATGAACCATCAGTGCACCCTTTGGCTTCTCTTGGGAATGACTTAAGTCCCCGGCACGACACAGAAAGTCCTGGGACTCCGTCAGAGGTAGAGCAGCCCCTGAGCGAGATGTGCCCTGTGAGACACGGAGCTGCTTCATACAGTGACCACCTTTGTAGTAAGATATTTCACATGTGCAATCTAACACAGCCATGATTTCCAGGGTTGATTATATCTCTGAGCGTACTGTGACTGAGTACAGCTGTACTTACCTGAGCAAAGGAGAAGTTAAAATCTTATGCACCAGAGTTTAAACTAGCCTTGAACTGTGAGATGTTAGGAATAAATTGGATATAATATAGAGTATTGTGCAGCTAAATTTTCATACCTTTCTTTGGAAGCATCCTCATCCTTGCTACTGGGTGGTTATCCACTATAAAGTAAACCCTAAGTCCTTGCAGTGCAAGGAGCCCTGGATGGGGCAAGTCACTTGCTTATCATCCTCTTCTGGGCTTTGAAAGCCTTAACACAATGGACAGTTGCAGTGGAGGAAGGATTACACAGGTCTGGCACATCTTTTGAAGCCCCAGACGGGAAATTACATTGAGTCAAGTTTCCCAGGGGTGTGTTGGGGTCCTATTTGGAAAACTAGAAAAGACCCTTATTAAATACGCAAGCAGCATGAGACTGCGGGGGGACTTCCAGCACTGCAGAGACCAGAAATCAAGTTGACCTTGGCAAAATGCAGAAACGCTCCAAAAGCAAAGCTCTGTGCTCAGGAAAGACAGTGTTCAGCTGCACAGACGTGGACTGGGGAATGATGAACAAGGTAAGAAATTCTGCAGAAGAAAGCCCGGGATGTGAACGGATCATTCACTGAACACTGGCCAAGCTATTGCCTCTGAGAACATTTGTCAAGCTATTGCAAAAGAAGCAAATGTGCTGGGTTGTGTGAACAGGAGTGTCATCTGAAAAGCAGTATTTTCTCCAGCCAACATTGCTGCAGTCTTAGCTGGAGCAGCAGCTCTGACGTTGGCACAGCACTCTGGTGACAAAGGGCTCCAAATGGAAACGGCAGCCACAATGATCAGGGACCTTGCAGATGAGATGTATGAAGAAGGGGTTAAAGAAAGCAGTGGTTTAGTGTACAGAACAGACACCAGAGGTTAATGGGATAACAGTTTATCATAGAGGTTGCGACGATAATAGTAAAAATAATAAAGAGATTTAAATATCAGCAAGGAGCACTTAGTATAGATGTAAACAGAAAGAGTCAAAGGATCTTCAGCACTCAAGTTTCTGAGTTAGGGAACTGGGGCTGTTTAGCCTGGAGAAGAGGAGGCTGAGGGGAGACCTTATCACCCTCTACAAGTATCTGAAAGGAGGTTGTAGAGAGATGGGGACTGACCTCTTCTCCCTAGTGACAAGTGATAGGACGAGAGGAAATGGGTTCAAGTTAGGCCAGGGGAGGTTTAGGTTGGATATTAGGAAAAAATTTTTTCACTGAAAGGGTTATCAAACATTGGAATAGGCTGCCAGGGAGGTGGTGGATTCGCCATCCCTGGAGGTGTTTAAAAAAAGGGTAGACGTGGTACTTGGGGGTATGGTTTAGAGGTGTTTTTTTCAGGTTAGGTTAATGGTTGGACTTGACGATCTTAAATGTCCCTTACAACCTCAACAATTCTATGATTCTGAAAATAGCATGTAGGCTAAATAATATCATAGAAGCCTAAGGTATGAAATCCACCTGTGGTAGGTGGACAACTGAAAGAGTGCGAAGCCTGACAGCGGGGCTTTTAAGCAGTTAGTTACAAACGTGCGAGGAACGCCTGCACTGGACTGGGATACTAACAAAAAATGACTCAAGACACTGTGGCAGTTCACGGAGAAGCTGTTGTAAATCCTGCCTGGGGCATGGGCATGATTTCTCAGTGTCTCTGACACTCTTATTTATCTGAGTCCAGAAATCTATCATTGATTCTACTTCTATAAGGCCACAGCAAGCGCTTGAATAAACACTTACATACTGAAATAGGCTTATTTAGATGCAAAACTTGCTTTGTGTTTATATTCCTACTCACAATTTACATTTAGGCTTTGTTTTGTATTTTAGGTAGTTTTTTGCATTTGGTATCCTGTTTTATTTTCTTCATTTGCCTTCAATTTTAAGTCTTTTATGAAATCCATACCGCTGATTCCTTCCAACCTGACTACAAGGATTGCTTTGTAGTTTTACCTTATAATATATTTTATGTAGTTTTATGCACTATTGTCTGCTGTAATCTCTCAGCTGATATATGAACAGATTAATAAACCAAGAAGTGTATCTTCTAGGCCAACACTTTTATTACAGTCATTGAGAATGCAATAAAACTGATTCACTGTTCATGAAAGCCTCTAAGAAAAGCGAAACCCACTGAGTTTATTACAATGCTATTCAATATATTTTATTATTAGAAGAAATTCGTATAGAGTTAGATTTTCAGACAGTTTAAAATTTGTAGGGTAGTAGATAACAGGAAGTTAATTTTTCAGTCTGATTGGAGCAACTTGGTACTGTGGTCTCCAGACTGAGTCACTTACATGGAAATTTGAATTTCGATTTTGTCAATAGTTGTATAATTTCAAAATATTTTTGTATTAAATATGAACAAAACCAAGACTGTATAAATTTAACATGAAACAACACCTTAAATCAACTTTGCTTATCAATTAAAGAATTATATTGAAAATTCTTGGTTTCAATATTGATATTACCCCTAAATAAAGCAAATTGGGAAGATGAGACATGTAGACTACAGATCAGTTCCTAGAAAGGTGGGTTTGGTGCAGGCTACAAGATAAAATGTAGAAGCAACCAGCGCTTGAGTTTAAGTGTAAATATTGGTGTAAACATACCATCTTTTCCTGCATGAGCAGTTCTGGAAGTGTTGGGCAGATGCATGTGTAAGTGGTACAGAAATGTTGACTCCTTTCTTTTCTTCTGACCCGTGGACACCTTTAAAATACCTGTTACCACTTGCAGAGGAAGCACAAGTTGGTGGTGCTCGCTTTCAGACCTCAGGATCCCGATCACTTTGCTGTGGTAGCACATGTCCATCTGGCACTAGCAAGGTGTCTTGAAACCAGCTGAGACCTTAGGCACTGCTACTTAGGCAAGAGAGGATTTTAATATGTCTGGAGCAAAGAATGAGAAATTGTATCCTTAATAAAGAGGAATAAAACAATGTAATAAAAGATCCTCTTGATCTGATTCACAACAGCCTCCTACGAGGGAGACTCTGGATTTCCCTGGGGATTCTTCTGGCTCATGTTGATGGAAAAGGAGGACTGGGCTGAGGGATACTTTGGGTAAGTGGATAGACATTTCTTTATATTTTTTTTAGAGATGAATGCTTATTAAAATTCTGGATCAAGGGGCAGGGATAGTAATATAAGCACATGTGGAAATAATATACTGAGAAAGCTCTGTGGTTTCATATGGGGAAAAAAGATAGCAGCCAACTCTAGCTCAGTGGGCAACTAATTAAGCCAGAGATCTCTCTGTACATTGTATTCTAAGTTCAATACAAGAGCATGTATCAACAAGGTGCCATATGATTTTTCCTTTATAGTTTGCAGTTTGATTTCAGGAATGAACTATGCATCATCACCATAGCGATCATTTAAGGATGAATGGGTTGGCTGGATGTTAGGTGAGAGTCAATGTGATGGATGTGTCTTGTTCCCGTGCATGATCGTTTTCCTTGGTCGGTTGTTCACATCCATCTTAGGTCTGTTGGTTTTCCCTCCCTGGTTTTAAGTGGATCTTAGTTAGAATAATAAATATGTGAACACTTTCAATGTTTAACAACATTAAATTATATTGAGACAATTGTAAGGAGGGAGTTTGCCATTGCTACGTATCCTGCTTGTTGCATTTAAAATGGGATGCTACAGCTTTCATGGTTCCTTCCCTGATTCCATCCACCATTTTTGCATTACACAGAGACCAACCACAGTCTAGAAGACTTTTATTACAGGATACAGAGGAAGCAAAGCCAAAACCAAAAGGTGTGAATTCTTCATGAGGAAGCACAGCATGTGGTCTCAAAATGGTACCTCTTACCAGAGGAGTATGAGACATTTAACAATGCATTATACAGAAAACAATGTCTAGTGTGACCTCTCCAGCTCTGCCAAAGCTGCTTCTCTAGTTTCATTCTTTTTCCACTTATTCCTAATGACTTTATTCTTCTACGTTTGCAATAAGTAGGACTGGGATAATGCTGCACAAGGTCAAATATAAGAACTTTCTCAAACACAAACCTAAACCCCAAGTACCTCTAGGTTACCACATTTCACCTGGCAACTGGTGGGGCACATCTGGTGCGCAGGAGGTTTGTACCTGGCCCTTTTTACCGGACGTGATTGAAAACAAGTTGTGTGAGCTGCAAGCAAAGCCAAGAGCCACCCTGTGCTCCTCAAGCCTGGGGACTAGCAGGCATGGGGTGACAAGGAGAGGGGCAGTGAACAAAGGTGGCTGCTTGGAGCAGCCTGGCAGGCAGCGTTTGCCACCTGCACCGTCCTGCCCCAACGCTCAGGCATGAGAGTGGCTGTCTCCCAGCCGGGGCAGCAGACAGCCTCTGTGCCTGCTCACCGGCCAAAAAAATACCTTTGGCAATGGGATGTGAGTCTGTCTGAGAGACATAGGGAATGCTGGCTCTGTGGAAGAAGGAAAGCAAGAGAGGGAGAAAGAACAAACTTCAATCAGGCTCATGTTGGACTGTTGGTGCAGATCAATTGTATTGTATTTATTGTGTGCTAGTGGCAGAAAAAACGACTTTTCAGACTGACATTACATGGCCTGTTTAAGAGGTCACAAAACACATTCTTACATATATTCAAGATGCATTTTATTGGCCTGAACATGAATCTTTTCATGTTCAGTGTACATGTAATGTAGGTCACTCCATGAAAGATGTCAAGGAACAGGACGTGCTAGCATAAACAAGCCAAGCAAGAGTCAACAACCTCTAGCTGCAGTGGAAAAAGGCAAACAACAGACTCTGATGTATAAACAAGAGTACAGCTTGGGAGACGCATGATGCCCTTCCACTTCTCAGCTACTGGGAATGCCACGGCCGTGTTTTGTTGAGATCTGTGACTGGAAACCAGTTGTCTGGCTGTGGAGTTCCCAGGGGCAGACAACAAGGGTCGCCTAGAAAGCACAGCCACCATGGGGAGGTTAAATGAATTAGGGTTGCCTGAAGCCCCTGGAGGTCGGGGTGTGGGATAAGACATTTCTCTGTCAACTGTGTCTAGCTATATCAAAAACTCTTGAAAAGCTGAGGAGAATGATTTGTTTGCTGGGACCATGAGAGGTAAGGTTAGAAGCAGGTGATTAAATTGCAAAAAGAAAGTTTCAGTTTAAACATCAGTGAGAACTTCCTTAAGAGGACAAACAAACTGTGGGATAGGCTTTTGTGGGAGACAGCCTGCCTCTTCAGCAAGACACTCTTTAAGAACAAGTTAGACAAACATCTGCTAATAATGACCTGGGTCTGTAGGAATCTGTCTAGGTGGTGGAGATGGAATAAGTCATCTCTTGATGTCCTTTCCAGTGCTGTTTTGTTATGAGCTGATGTCTACAGGCTCTGCTGCAGTGACACAGCATTGGACGGCTTTTCTAAGAGACCTACTGAGATATGCAAGGCATAACTTTCTGCCGATGCTAAGGTAAATGCTGAAAAACTGCTTTGAATTCACTGGAGTTACAGTGGGGTTATGTGGTGTAAATGAAAATCTAGCCTGTAATTCCCTCCATAAGTCAATGCTGATTATTAAAAGCACAGCGGGATCTCTGGGACATGGGACTTCTAACTTATAACAGGGTTCATGGTATTTGCAGAATGAAACAGTCACTCTTGAAAATGCTTTATTGGAAAGTATAGGATCAGTCATCCTGTAAGAAGAGGTATCAGATACAGCGATATGAATTTCTGAGTCTTTCAGGGGTTGTCTATACCTAATAAATGTGAGCAAGCAACCTAACTACAGGTCTGAGTTGCATAAACATAGACTGGGTATCTTTTTCCCAGGCTGTTCCTAAGGTGAGGCTGGATCATATCATAGATTTTATAGCTTTCAAAGCCCAGCTCCTCATTATTATAAAGACATTGAAATGATAACTTTGTGCTGGTTACAGCTGTGTTGTTAGATTACAGTATGTAGATTCAGCTTTAAATAGTACGAGCAAGCTACCCAGGGAGCGTTTTCATTAGTGGCTATGATTCTGTGCCAGGCTTTGTCCTCCATATCATATTTCTGCTGAACTTTCCTACTTCACCATTTTATTCCCCAAGGATAAAATCAAAATGCTAGAGGTTACAAAACCAGAAAAATGATACTGAATATACCTTGGGCACATAATAACACTCACAGAAAGCAAGATTGTGATAACCAAGATAACAAGAACACTTTTGATTTTTAGTTGTGCTTTTCCATGAAACCAGAGCTCATGTTTGCCTTTCTAAACAGATGTTGAACAAATGAACTATTTATCACTGAATTGTGTGCTGAAGGCAGGCTGTGAGACAGAAGCACAGCTCTACACCCAGTACCTTTAAAATACATCTAGAGATGAGGCTGGCATCGTCCCAGTGCTTCCTATAATCATATTTCTTGCTGTACTTACAGTTTTGCCACATTTTAAGTGCTGTAGCTGGCTGTGCAAGGGCCTTAGGAGTACACACAACCCCAAGAGTCAGGGCCCTTCTAGGGTGTCTTAGGCTTAGGAGTCCTCATGAACTTCCTTAGCGAGTAGCCTTGTTCTTGGTGTTACCTGGCACTGAGGTAGTGGGGAAAAAAGTCCCCTTATTTAAGTGACTAAATACCTATCACATCTAATACATCCACTGGCATGCTGGAAAGCGCAGTATAATGGGTGGTTGTTTAATATTTATCAACAAACTGCTTCTCCAGGAGTGATTGTGTTGAGGATTAAACCCTGAAGGGGTCAACCATGCAACGGACTACTGGAGGGCATCTGTCTCGATAGGACACACTGGCTGCCGGACGTGGCTGTTGGCAATGACAGCTGACAACCATTGGCCGGCTTATCCAAAATAGAAACAACCCCTGTTCTTTGGGAGGCCAACACAATTGCAAGATGGAGATTGATGACATGGGTAATAAAACAAATAGGGAATTTCTCTTTTCCTGGTGAGAATACTCACTACCTCCATAGACGCAACTCGGAGAGAGAACGAAAAAGGACATAGAGATGTCCTGACATCTTTAAGCTTTTAGCTCTTTGAAAAATTGTTTGGCATTGCTCTGTGTCTTTTCAAATATTCCATTAACATTTACAGAAGAAAGTCCATCCTGGTTGTTCAGCAACACTGCTTGCTAGGGCCGCTAGTCACCATTTCAACTGACTGCGAGAATGACAGAGAACACAACTGGTAGCACAAACTTGTTGAGCAGAAATCAACCAAACCCAACCTGCAGGATTACGTGGGAACAGTGATAACTGCAGGGAGAGATTTTTGACCTCTGCAAGTTACTAGTTTTGCATATCCACATGTGTATGGCTTGAATAGAAGCACAGCAGTTTGTTATTTTCTGTTCTACAGCTTGCAGCTGCATATAGAAACAGTTTAAATTTGAAGTCCTCCCAAATCTGTGAAATCCCCCATGATGTAGGTCTTATAGCCTGGCAGGAGTTCAACCCAACATCTCCCAAATGAGTGTTGATGAGGTATGCACGCTCATCAGATTCTTTCTGTATTTCCATTCTTCTGGGGTGCAGATGCCCATGAAAGAAGCCACAATGCTGGGCCAGAGCAAATACCGGAATTGCTGCCCTTGAGCTATTGTCGTTTTACCATCTGGGAAACAATTGATTGCATCCATTTTAAAAATCATCTGCTGTGTTATTACATTTTTAAAAAATTATTATTTCTTGGTGAGAGCAGTAATCTAAACATTAGCACAAATTGGTGCATGCCTTGCAGCACTTAGCACAGACAGAGCCAGATGTGGAATTTTCTTTGAAGGCCACCAATGAGTTTCTGCTGAAGCACCTTCCCAAAGTGTGGATGTAATGCTCAGCCGCCAGCTGCACATATTTTGATTTTTTAGGCCATCTTCAAGTACTTACGCTAGATATTTCAGAATCAGAAATGGAGATGAATTTCAGGTCTTGGTTTCTGAAAATCCCAGAGTCCCAGGGAGCTGTAAGTGATCTGCTCCTTTGAAAATGAACTCACTGCTGTCTGGTGAGCTAACTACGATTGTGAGAACTTACTGGTCGGTTCGCATATTGGAAGAAAAACATTGCCAATAGTCAAAATGAAAAAATCTGCACATTCAGTATCATCAAACTTGGATAATGCTTAGTGAGTGAGACTGGCAGGGTCTGAGGACCAGGTGACAGAAGTTATTTTTAAACATCTTTCTCCTGATGCCAACAAACGTCCCAGTGTAACTCTAGTTCTACTCAGCATGCTGTATTGGATTTTATCTGGTTTTATTAGAGTAGTCAGTTTTTGTGCAAGTGTTTCCATACATTAAGTTAAGCAGAGAAAATAAAGGAGGTAGAAAGATCAAATGAATATGCTGTTAGTGTTTTTTTTCCTTTTATTACTTACAGTAGAGCATATGAAGTTTATGTACCATTGTGTTTTGTGAAGGAGGCTGATGGTCAGTCAGAAGCGGTTCACATAAAATTTGCGACTGAAAATCCCACTTTTTACTTGGGGAATGCCACTAGTTTAGAGATAATGTACATTCAGCCACCATCCATTTTCACTGGATCCTATGCCCAAACCATCTTATTACAGAGTCCCAAAGCTACAGGAACTTACTGAGTTTCCTTTCAAGCTTCTGGATGATTTACACACATTTTAGTAAGTATTGTGTAGACTCCCGATACGAAATTAGATCTCTTAATTAAAGAAAGAATATGCAGTTCAGTACCCAAAGATTTTTTAAACTGGATTTTCTTTTAAATGTAATTATAGATAGAATTTTTAGCTGGTTTTATAGAAGTATATCAGCTAAAGTATTTCAGACACATTCACTGTAAGACTTTGCAAAGAGAAGATTTTCAAAAGCTCAAGAAGCAGTTTAGTCCCCAGCTGCTATGAGCAGCAAATTCCTGTTTTGAAAAACCTCCTCAGGCAGGCACACACAATATCCAATTTTAAAAGGTGTGGTGGAGGAGTGTTGTCCCCTCAGTATGCTCAGGTAGGTCAGGACTTGGTGCACACGTGGTTGTCACTGACTGTACTGTTACTGTTAGCTGGGACAACTAAGGAGTCCTTCTCAGTGGCCATGACCCACCTGTGCCAGGCATCGTAAAATCACGGCACAAAAATATGGTCCCTACTCCAGAAGACTTGCTACCAACACATGAAACAGGGAGGACACAGAAGGATGCAGACAGGTGAAGGAACATGAGGAAACAGCGAGACAACTAGAAAGCAGCAGGCAGGTCAATCTTGATTCATAGTATGTGTCTGGTAGATCCCAGGTGTAGGTAACACTCTGGAACAGATTGTCTCATCTTCTCTTTGCATCTCATTAAAGCTACAAAGCATCAATGACTGTAAACTTTAACTGTGTAATTAAATGGAGCTTATGTTGCTTTGCATGTTTGGTACTTTAAGGGCACGTTAAGATCACTAGGATAGCTTTGAGCAGGACCCTTAGTGGTGTCATGATCAATTTCAAGGATCAGAGGAGGAACCATGGTGGGTTCAGCTATACACTTTTGAAGTGATTGCAAATTTGGGGGTGACAGATTGCCTCTTCGTTTAAATTAAAAAAAAATAATAATTGCCTTCCTTTGTTTTTATTACTCCCCCATGTAACTAAATAGTTATTCTGGAAATATAATTAAAATGGATTAAAAAGAAATGTTACCCAAAAGAGAAGTTTCATCATTACATTCAATTATCTCCATGGAAAGCAGTAGGGTTTTGATGTAATTGAATCTCAAAGCGTTGAGATGTAATTGCTGTGCTTTTTAAAAGAAAAAGTTCATTAATAGAAGTGACACTCCCATGATTAGCTTTTCTCCATTTTGGATGACTGCTGCTCCACCTCTGTGTGCAGAACCTGTGTGTGGAAAAATCACACAAGAAACCGAAAAATGAAAGAAATTACAAGCACCCTAAAATTGCTGGCTCCGTCTACTGTTCAGCAAATACCATCTTCATAAATAGAAAGGATGACCACGTTATTCTGGAACTGCCTTGCCATGCCAAAGGTGATTCAGAAACGGAGGAGGTCCAGAAGAACAATTAGGGTGGTGAGGAGAGAGGGAGGATTCCAGATTTAGCAACATTGGAAAATTTGAATAAAACCTGAGCTTCATTAAAATTTCCGAGTTTCTGCCCTGAATTTTGGAAATATCAGAACTGTACAGTTTCTCCAGTCATTTAATACTTGAGTTTTCGCAGCTTGGGGAGAGATGATAAAGCAGCTCAATTCAGAGCTAGCTCCAGAGACCTCCTGCATCTTAGACACACATGCTGCCGAGTACTGTAATAAAGCCAACATTTTTACGCCTCCAAGAGATTGACCTCATTGCAAGGGCTTAGGAAGCAAAGTGTTTTAGGGATGGGAAAATCTTTATCAGCCAGCTATACTGGGAAATATTTGGGTCTGAGTGAAGGG
Organism: Ibidorhyncha struthersii; assembly: GCA_013398815.1. NCBI lineage: Eukaryota > Metazoa > Chordata > Aves > Charadriiformes > Charadriidae > Ibidorhyncha > Ibidorhyncha struthersii. The sequence continues at coordinate 187,023 of VZSZ01009116.1, forward strand.
TAGCATACATTCTTGTACAGGTAAAAAAGACGTGCTCATCTGGCTGTACTTCAGAATGTTGTATGTACTGCTCTGTATGTGTTATGTGATGTGTATGGACATCCAGAACCAGCAGATAGTATTTTTGATAAACAGTTGGTGCTACGATCATTTTGCACTTTTTCACAAACCCAGAGGTAGAAGGTGTTACAAAAGCTGAGTATTTGTTTGCAAGGGTTGAATTTTGAAACAACAGGAAAATAAGGGAGAAGTGGATGCGTATCCCCAGACATACATGTTCAGAGGGTATGTTTTATCTGCCAAACTGAGGTGCAAGCACAAGGGCCTCTTGAGTGTCCAGTTTCGAGGGTTCAAGACGGCTTAGATGGCTGATTTGGCCTGAGGTTTATTATTGCCAGTGCATTGGGATAAAAGAAGGAGCATTGCTTGCGTTGATACAATTCCAGGAGATACCTGCAGAAATTTCTCAGAATGTTGCAGTTTTCTCTTTCTCTTCTTTTCAGTTTTGATGCTGAATATGAATTTTCAAACCAAGATATTCCTGAGAGTTTTCTATTTTGACAGTGTTTCATGATGAGTGTATTACATATCTTTGCAATGTCATCATTCAGCACTTTACGGCAATGATTTCATTCTGTAAAAGTTGTAATTCACTATAAAGTTAGGGAAAAGACCATAAAACATTGCTGGAATTGTAGAAAAATTGCAACGTCTAACTCACCTAGCAGAAGCTTGGAAATTTCAGTAGGCTGAGGTTCAAATTTGATTCAAATATTCCAGATTCCCTGAGTTGTGATAGTTTTCCTTAAATGATCTTCCTGACCTCATTTAATAAAAATACCTTAAACTCAAGACTGATTTAGTCTTCGATATTTCAGAAAGTTGGCAGAGGACCAAGAGAGTATTTGTACTTTCCTGAACCCTTTTGATAATACTGAAAAAGAAGTCAGAAGTATATGACTCCTTTCCCCTCCATAACTTCCCCTCAATGTCTATATGGAGATTGGTGACAAGTGGTGTCCCTCAGGGGTCTGTATTGGGACCAGTACTGTTTAATATCTTCATCGATGACACGGACAGTGGGATCGAGTGCATCCTCAGCAAGTTCGTGGAAGACACCAAGCTGAGTGGTGTGGTTGACACACCTGAGGGATGGGATGCCATCCAGAGGGACGTGGACAGGCTTGAGAAGTGGTCCCATGTTAACCTCCTGAGGTTCAACACGGTCAAGTGCAGGGTCCTGCACTTGGTTCGGGGCAACTCCCGGTATCAGTACAGGCTGAGGGGTTGAAGGGATTGAGAGCAGCCCTGCTGAGAAGGACTTGGGGGTACTGGTGGATGAAAAGCTGGACATGAGCTGGCAATATGCACTTGCAGCCCAGAAGGCCAACCACATCCTGGGCTGCATCAAAATAAGCACGGCCAGCAGGTTGAGGGAGTTGATTCTGCCCCTCTACTTTGCTCTGGTGAGACCCCACCTGGAATATTGCATCCAGCTCTGGAGTCCTCAGCACAGGACAGCACAGGAAAGACATGGACCTGTTGGAGTGGGTCCAGAGGAAGGCCACAAAAATGATCAGAGGGTTGGAGCACCTCGCCTGTGAAGACAGGCTGAGAGAGTTGGGGTTATTCAGCCTAGAGAAAAGAAGGCTCTGGGGACACCTTATTGCAACCTTCCAGTACTTAAAGGGGGCCTACAGAAAAGATGGGGACAAACTTTTTAGCAGGGCCTGTTGTGATAGGACAAGGGGTAATGGTTTTAAACTAAAAGAGGGTAGATTTAGACTAGATAGAAGGAAGAAATTTTTTACAATGAGGGTGGTGAAACACAGGCACAGGTTGCCCAGAGAGGTGGTAGATGTGCCATCCCTGGAAACATTCAAGGTCAGGTTGGATGGGGCTCTGAGCAACCTGATCTAGTTGAAGATGTCCCTGCTCATTGCAGAGGAGTTGGACTAGATGACTTTTAAAGGTCACTTCCAACCCAAACTGTTCTATGATTGTATGATTCTCAAGAGCGTGAGTGAGGTAGTGTTAAATTAAAACTTCTAACCCAAGTTAGTCCCTGCACAGCAAAATGTTTCCATAGGAATCACATGGATCACATTTCAGGACTGACCCTATGTATTAAGCTAAATCAATGGAGCTCCAAGCTGTATTTCCTTGCACAAAGAAGATTTTATCACCATTTCCCATAATATGAATATACTTAAAATGTGCTAAAAATGGGCTTGGCGGCACTATGCACACTGTCTGGTAAAATAGTCCCTCCCTTCAGGTGTCTATACACTGAACAACAGACTGAGAGAGGGCTAAATATTGAGAAGGCAGACAGCAAAAGAAACTTGACTGTATTAGAAAAACTTAGCTGCAAGTCTTGTGATGAATGACAATGACTTTGTTTCAAGAGTCTCTATGTCTATTGATTACAGCAATGACCCATTACTTAGAATTAATAAACTGAATTCATAGACTAACATTACAGGATTTCTTTCTTCCTTCCTGAACTATATGAAGTGCCACCACTTACCTTGAAAAACAGCATCTTTACCTCATAGCATATCAATGACTGAGCCTATCATTTTTTTTTCAATTTTAAAGAACGCCTAGCAATAGAACTTGTTTAGCGTATTAAGTGGTCCCAGTGAGCTAAGTATCAGCCTTTGCCATTCAGTGAGAAGCGTGGTGTGTTCTCCAGGTGACAATGGATCAAATTGGCACGGTACTTAGAGATTTATCCAGCGATGCCAGGCAGCCTTGACTTGCAGGAATGCCAGAGGGGCTTAGGAACTCTCAGAAACTTTCACTTGGAGGCTTCTAGATGAGGTGCTGGCATAGTGCTTATTCAGACTGATGAGCTTCGTTCACGGGTTCCTTTCCTTTCTGGGATGGATCAGACCTGCCGTCTAGCTCATGAACTGTGCTTTTCTTTATCTCCAGGGCAACACGCTGCCAGTTACAACTCCACAGCAGTGAAAGACATAGTTTTTTAAATTAAAATACGAAAAAAATAGTGTTTTTAACTTGCAAAGTCAGTGATGTTTTCTTTACTGAACTGGTCAGGTTCCAGTGCAACTTGAGGCTGCCTGGAGCAAATGCTGGTGTGGGAGTCTGGTATGGAACCAGAGGGCGTGACTCTTGTGTCTCCATAACAATCCTTAGTTCATTAAGTGTTGTTAGATACACCCTGAAAATTTTTCAAAACTGAAAAATCTGCAAATTCTGTATCGTGGGCTACAGGCTAAGTGACAACCTTTTGGTCTGCCTTTATCCACATTAAAATCTCATATGGTTCAAATGAAGCAAACCAAAACTAAACGATAGTGTGCCAGCCTTCTCTTCATGTCACCACAATGAGGACAGTACTGCGATCTAACCTGAGATGTTTTCTAGGAAGCACATAATTGTTTTCTACTCCCTTTCCTTGCAGATGTTTTCCCACCCAGATCTTTACCTACGCAACAGATGGTTTCTGCCAGGATTTTCCATATCTCTTCCAGTAGCAGCTCACTCTTAGGATTGTCCCGAGGACTCCTGTGCAGATTTCCTCCTCCTCTTCCTCTGCCTAGCTTTTGTTGACTTCATCTTTGGGGCTTCTGCTTCCCTTGAGAGAGTTTATGACCATCCAGAAATTACCTCTGCTAGGAAATTATTATTTTCCTTAAAGGAATGTGTTCTTAAAAATAACACTAACCTTTCAGGGTAGGCTCAAGGGATGACTAATATTTTGGCGTACTCTCAGCAGTTCATATTCTCTCCTTCTCTCCTTCTCTCCTCTCTCTTTCCTTTCAGTTCCATCGTGTGGATTTTCTAACTCTAGAATATAATTGGAAAGCATATCTGTGTTTATCTCTTTCACTGCTTTTTTTTTTTTTTTGTCTAACTCATCTTGCTACTCTGGAAATATGAAGGATGCTGAACAAAGACAATGGGTGACCAGTGCTTTGATGACTATTGTCCTTATTTTCTCTATGTTCTTTCAGATACGTTTTTTGTCTTCCTCATTTTTTGCCAACTGTGGTAAAGATAATGCAAGCCTTAACATTTTGCAGTAGACATCTGTAATAATTCTCCACTTCCCTTCTTTTATCTACAGCAATTGAGCTCTGTCTATCCTCTTCAGATTTAATGGTTTTGGAAAGTATATACAGTATAAATCTCTGCTCCTTTTCCCTCGTCCAGCTGAAATGGCATTTTTTTTCTTGTTTTTTTTTTTATTTTTTTTTTATTTTACGAAGAGGAGCAGATGATTACTGTGCTGTCACCAGCATCCTCTGTTAAATTGCATAATTGCCAACTTGAAAATCCTCCTGGATGCTTCTTTTTCCCAACACATGCTGTTCTACTGTTCACACCATTTATTCTAATACTTGCCTGCTATGCAGTGCTTTTTTTTTTATTATACTAATCAGCCTGAAGACCCCATAGGGTAAGTGTTAGCCCTTTTCCAAGGAAGACATAATCAGAATAATTAATTTCTGAAGGAGAAAAGGGTGAAAGCCATTGCACCTGCCAGCTTCCAGAGCAGTTGAAGTCACAGAGGTGACTTCAAGGCCAGGTTTCCAGGAGTGTTGAACTGTGGTAGCTCCTGCTGCTTTTGATTGGGCTGGGAGGAGGTGATGGCCCAATCCGTGTCTGCTTGGGGAGGGTCACGTGGAGGCTTGCAGCAGTGGGAGTCCTCCTTGTGATCCTGCTGAGACCAAGAGGATGCTGGGGACACAGCCTCTAGGAGGCTCTCCAGATCATTGACCTGAGGCCAGCTGCATTAGATAATCCCTTCCAGTAGCTGACTGGACTCCTCCAAGAATAGTCTGGGAGCCCGCGTCATTTGCCGTCCCCCACTCCATTTAGTCCTTGTGTTGGGAATCTTATTTGCATCCGCTTTGTTCTGCTTGTTAGAAACCTTCTCCTAAGCTCCAGCCTAAATTTATTATTTATGCTTATGGGCCGGGCGGCAGAAAGCATCCAGAAGAAACAACTCCAAGAGGAGGTGATCACCAATGGTGTGTTTTACTCGCTTTTTTAAAGGTCTCGGATGCTTAGTTTTTTTCTAAACAATTAAACAATGCTGTCATGATCACTTTCTTCTTTTGATTTTCAGCCAGAAGTGAGTCTTCTCTTAAGATGCTACTTTATCCCGTCTCATCAGCTCAATGCCATCAAAGGGTGAATGTAGTGCAAAACACTTTCTGTGGGACAGCTGCCCTTGGGGACATGGGAGCATGCCTGCTAGCGGCAGTGGCTCAGAGGAAGACACACGCTTGTAACATGGACACTCCACCAACTGCACTTTAGAGATAACGGTGGGATAATAAATGAGGTCCAGAATAGTTCAGGTAGCTTGGAGTCATTCAGCAATCCCACCTGAAATACCATTGCCCCATTTATCGTTATGCTGTTGGAGACGTAAGTAGTGAAGGCAGGTGGATAGGAACCCCACAGAAATTAAAAGGGAAGGCATTTTCCATCAGGAATTTTTGACAGTGCCATTGCCCTCTGTGGTCCAAGATCAGTGAGGACAGACCTTCAGGGCACACTGCAGTGTGTCCTGTAGCTGACAGAGGGGATCATTAGTGTGCTGCCCTGTTTGTTCTTCACCTGTTGTGCATGCCTTTCTGTTTGGCTCATTTTCCTTTTCCTCGTTCTGATGCAATTTTTACAGATGAGGCATAAATGGAAAGATTCCAACAGTCCTCTAGTAGCTTTTTCCATTGACATAATGCTTTGTGCTTTTAAAACTGTTTCAAATAAATATGATAATTAATAAAGATAGTCAACAAATTAGGAACATAAGGCATTTTTGGAGGATGAGCAAAGACCACCCGGCATATCGCATATTTCCCTTACACACATATCTTCCCAGCCCTCCTCTAGCCAACTGCTACACAAACAGCTCTAATATTACAATCCCAACTGTTTTATTGGTTCTGTCTAGATTTGCAGCAGTCACAATTAAAAAGTGCACTATATGCTTGACCAAAGGATCACAGAGCATCCCAGAAATGATAGAAAACAGGGCTGCTAGGAACTTTAGCTGATCATTATTTCCACTGCTTCCATGACCACTGGTCGTGCCTGACAGACATTTGTCTAACCTGTTCTGAAAAGTTTCACGTCAGCCACTGGGCCATTTTGGTCTCACAGCTAAACTAATGTTGCACTTCAATAACCACCCTCCTACCACTTCTGCTCCCTAACAACGGGAGTTCTTACCCCCCAAAATTCCCATCCTGTGCCCCTAATGAAATTAGTGTTGGGATGACAGTTCGTAGTGGGGATATGTTTTACTGTTCCTGGATAAAAAAACGTCTCCCCAGAGTTTCATTCCATAAAGCCCACTGGCACAAATCAGAGCTGCGATTTCCCACCTGGGCATTCAGAAGCAGTTTGGTTTTGCCCATTGCAGTATCAGCAAGCGTAAAAACCTATTTTCAAAAGTCTTGAGAACCCCCTTCTCCTTTTTTTTTTTTTTCATATATCACTATTTATATAGATGTTCATAAGAGAAAGCGCTCCTGATGCTCTGGCACCTTTGGCAGACTTTGAACTGCATTAAAATGATCACTTTGCATTTCCTAGAGCGTAGCCCCAAAACACAGCTAGACCTGAAGGAAGGAAATGAGTTCAGCCCTCTGCTGTCTGCAGAGGTCTGTCTCCCTTGGTTCCCCACCCACCTCCTCGCAGGCGAGCAATATGATTCTCTCTCAGAGACTAATGACTGCAGTGTGGCTCGGGGGGTGGTGGAAATAATTTCCAAGACATTGAGCCCTAATAGAGAATTTCCTGCTGTGCTCCTGCTCCTACAACAGTGGGGCTCAGCATAGCACATTGCTAAGGCAGCTCTGACCAGCCGCCACGAGGAAAAGAGGACCTCTCTTAGGAAAGACCTGGCTTCCTAAGACTGGTTTTACAAACGCAGTCTGGCAGACAGCCTGTTGCCAGTGCAAGTCTGCAGAGAGCCCACCTTTGGTACCTTTGGAAGGGAGATGCCTCATAGAAGTGGGAGGCCAAGCTGATTAGCTGCAGCCTCCAAACAGAGCCAAACCATTGCCCTGCGCAGAGCACAGCACCGTCATCTCATCTCCAGCTGACACAAGCTCAAAAGACAGTTGCAAAGTTCATGTTAAAAAAAAAAAAAGAAAAAAAAAGCTCACAATCCTTTAGCCATCTGGTAAGTGGAAAAAAGCAAACTTTGCTATAGTGGTTGCTAATCTTCGCCTGGCGGCGGGGATGCTGACCAGACACCCCGCCTGCAAAACCAAAGAGCAGAAGACAGGCACACACCTGTCAGGAAACGAGCAGAAAGCGCGGCTCTTCTGACAGCTCGGCACAAGCAGCCAGTGTCACCTACCCGGGGCCAACCCTGCCCTGTCCCAAAATGCTACGTAATGCGACTGACAGCTCCGGTCAGCAGAGACAGAGATTTTAAAGCAGACTGTCACTGGTATATTGCCCTTGCCACATCCCGTAGTTGTTCATTAATGCTGACCGGAGGCCTTCAGAGTTGTGGATGTTCCACGTATCTGAGAATAACACTGGCAAGGTGACATCTCAGTCCCCCTTTTGTGAGAGTCCTATCCTCAGCGGGGGGACAGCGTGGTGGGAGGGGAGCAGAGGAGGCAACTGGGTTTCATTTCTGCCACCTCTGCAGAGGGGTGGGAATGAGGAGCAGAGGTAAAAGACAGTGAGTGAATGACCCATCACTCCTTTTTCAGAAAGAAATATTTAGGCTCCTGTCTGCAGGGGTCTGGGTTATGACTCCTGAATGAATGGGGGAAAATCCTAAAAACCAAGGTGCAGTACCAGAAGCAACGGGGAAAGAGCAGAAGGCCCTGACCTGAGGGCACTGGTGAGATTTGTTGGTTTCCCACTCAGTGCCGGGTCTTTTTGGAGGGTCCTGTCCTGAGGTGCCTCGCTCACCTCAAGTATTGCGTGGTGAACTGAAGCCAGACACTTGAAACTTAGATCTTGTGAGGCTCAGAGCACCCTCAACCCTCTCTGGACTTGATCCAAATGTGTATCCAGTTTATATCTGATGAGTGGTGGATAGGCTGGCCTGCCCGAGAGCCAATGCCATCTGCAGTCTGTGCCAATGCTAAGCTGGTTCCAGTCAATGGTAACAGCAACCCGGCCCATTTCAAAGTCCTCTGAGTGACAGGTCTGCCTTTTGAGCAGGGCTGCCAGGTGGGAGCTCCTGGGTCTCCTTGGCTTCCATTGCAAGTTGAGGTGCAACTCAAGAGCTCTGTGAAGCTCCCTGAGGCTGGGTCTGGGCAGGCCCTTTGGAGGAGGCAGGGCTGGAGCTGGCTGTGCTGTCCTTGGCCGGGGGCTCTGCCCTCTGGAGCTGCATTCTGCTGGAAGCGCAGCCCAAGGAAAAGCTGTGCGCTGAGCCTGGATATTTAATCAGGAGGGGATCATTTTCTGCAGAGGGCTGTGTGTCCACCGGCAAAGGAGATGTCAGACTGGGTTGCCAGAAGTAGGTGCCTGAGTTAAGCCCAGCTCAGAGGGGGATGTTTTTAAAAATCAGGAGTTAAATGCATTGGAGGCAAAAAAGAGAGATAAATCTTGTTTATAGACTTTCAATTTAACAAAAAAAAGTAAATTTCCTTTTCCTGAGTTTTCTTCTTGCACATCTCTCTAAATGCAGATCCTAGCTGTAGCATTTTACAGTTATGGAAGATGGAGCAACAGTGCAAAAACTGGCATTATGTTCCTCTGATTTCCCATCTTATTCCCATGGGGATTTAGGGAGGAACTGCACCAGACACAGTATTTGGCAGGGCTTTGGTCTGTATTTTTTTCTGATCCCAGAAATCTCTGTTTCTGTTTGATCCTGATGAGACTGGTGTTGAGGAATTTGCCACTAGTGGAGAGGCCACTTGAGCTTTCGGGGCGGATGAGACCGCAAACGTTCACTGTTACTCCTGGATGAGAAAGGAAAACGGCATGCACAGTAGCCTTATTTAACCTGTGCACTGCCCCTCAGACAGCCTGACATCAGGCCTGCTGCGATGGCAAAATAGCGCTGCTCTAAGCCTGCAAAAATAATTAGGATACTCTGCTACTGCAGGGACTGGCTCCAAGAAGAAAAGACAATCTGCCTTTGGATGCAATCAGACGCGAGTTTCTGTCCCGAAGGCTTGCGGGGCGGGGTGGTGGTGGGGGAAATGCCAGGAGGACAGTTTGAGCGGTAGCGGGACATCTGGTCCCAGGGCTGGGCAGCGTGCCAGCCTGCCCCGAGACACTCGGCCACCACCGCCTGCCTCTGCCCAGGAAAATGACAGGATATTTTAATAAGGTTTGTCAACCGAGACTTTTGATCTTTCGGTATTTAAAAGGCACCCAACCTGTTATCGTGGCTACTAGTGTCAATGATGATAACAACAACCTCTAATGAATAGAATGGTTTACGTTGAGTTGTCAGAACCAATGAGTAATGGGAAAATGGCAATGTTATAGTATTATCACCTTTGTTTATGGTTTAAAATACAATCAGGACAGATTCACTTTCTTTTTTGGGCTGAAGAAAAGAAGGTTTACAAATACTGTGGCTGAGCACCTGTTAGACCTCTTGCCAGTCTCTGTCCAAGCTTGGATCCAACTGCTTTTCTCTGTCAAGGTGAAATTCCTAGCTGCAGCAGTGCTGGAATTTGCTCCTCATTCATTTTTCCTTTAGTTCCAGGAATGAAATAACACTATGAAAAATGCATCAAAACAAGCCTGGAAGAATAGTAGTAGTACAGAAAAGGAGGAGACAAGAAGACTTGCAAACAACAGCAATTTCTGTGTGTACATACACAAATCAAATAAAATTTGATTGGGAATGTACATATTATTTCTTCCAGACTTATTATTCTGCAACAGTTAAACTACTATGTCATTTGGTATAATGCTTGTGTGCTTTTTCCTAAGGCAGGTCTTCTTTGTACTCTCCTCTAAAGCAGGGAACAGTAACTCTTACACATGATGTGATTTATTGTCCCAGCTGCCCTTAAACAACACAAGCTTACAGTCAAATCAGTCTGCTGAATAAAATTATTAGTTGAATAAGTTTGAAGAATGAAAGAAACTTAGTGAAACTTCTCACCAATATTTCACAGTTTCCTAGCTGAATAAAGCCCTTTTGCTCAAACTGTGAACAGCTGAGTCCATAGAGTATATATTTTACAACCACAGCATTAAATATATTATTTCTTTCAAGCAGAGATCCCGATGAAGTAAAGGCAATTGAATACTGGCTTGCTGGCGTTTGCAATGGGAAAAGAGTAAAGCAGCCAGTAAGAGCCGTCCCACGAGTTTGTTTCTCCATGAGCAGTGCAGCCCTCGCTGCCTGTGGCTCTGGCACAGGGGACGGCAGGCAGCTCTCAGTCCCACCAGCCCTGCTCCGACTTTATACCCAGGCACTCGGGTCTTCTGGTTCATGGCCTGTACTGTCAGAAACTGGGTTGCTGAGCCACCCCCATAGCTGGATATCATTGCTGGTGTCATTTCCCTGGCACGGAGAGGGACTCACTGCCTTTTCAGTCATTCGGGGGTGACCATTACTAGTCTGTTCTTCTGTCAGGCACAAAGACATCTCACCAGCCCGGCAGATCAAGCCAATAGCTGGCAGCCAGCTGTAGTCCCCATTTTAGAGCTGAGGATGGAGACTAGGAGTGCTTTCCTGCTGTCCCACACCAAGTGCAGTCCCACAGCCGGTTGCAGACCTCCCAGGGTTTACCTTGCAGCCCTGCTGACTCCTCTCCCTTTCCCTTGCCTAGTCTTTGTCATGGTTTAACACAGCAAAATGTTGGCCAGAAAACAAGAAACCCCAAACCGCTCATGTTCACAGATGTAAGGGAAGCCGGGCTTCGCCCCCATGGTGTGCGTTCGGCTCCTTTCCAGAGGTGGCCATGGGGGTGGTCCAGCCTTGCCACAGCAGGGTGGCCAGGGGGCTCAGCCAAGTTCCTCCACCATGCCGCAGGAGAGGGCTTTAAGAGGGAAAACCCTGTGGTAAGCAAAGGTATTAATCACACCTAGGAGTGGAAATAGCAGATGAGAAGTGCAGAACAAAGGGAAAAGATGGCTTGGATTATAAGAGGATTTATAAAGTCGTCACTCGGAGAGAAAACCAGCACCTGGGGAAACGACATGTTGCTGGGAGGGGGGAGAGAAACAGAAGCTTTAATTTTCATCTGCTTTTCTTGGGCCACAAAGCAGAGATCTCTCAGAGGATGCTGTGCCCTGGCATCGCTCTGCCACACACTGGTAGTCCTGTTCTGCCCATGAACATCTACCTGGGGGATAAATCCTCACCCACTTCACAGGCACCCAGGCTGAGAGTTGTGCCCTCAGTGCAGCCAAAAGGATATTAACTAAGATTGCCTGTGGGTATAAGCAAAGGCAAACAATCATTTGTAATGCCGTGAATCCTCCATGCGGAGCAGACCTTTGTTCTGTTTCCCCAGAAACAGAACTATGTCCCGTGGGGACATAGCTGCTTGGAAATTTTCAATATGAAACTGAAAAAAATTAAAATTTCATGCAAAAAAAAAAAAAAAGAAAATTGCAGGTTAGGTTTCGACCAAAAACATCAACTGTTGGGGGGAAATGCTTCAAAAAGGCAAATGATGAAAGAATTGTGGTTTCCTATGAAAAAGCAGGAGAAAATTTTCCAGGAAAGATTTTGCCTGGTCAAACCCATACTTTTCCATTAAAAAATAATAAAAAAAGTTTAGATCAGACAATTTCTCCCCAGTCCTGGTTAGGCCTAGCATTCCTGAGAAGACCATATCCACTAGATGTCAGTCTATTGCCATGCAATAAAACCAAATGAGCCAGAAATGTCATTAGTTTTTTCAGGATGAGGATATTTCCACTGAGCTGTCTTCTGTCATAAACGTTGCCAATAACTCCTTAATTTCTATAAAATTCCTCAGCTTTGGATTTCCAGAGTTTTTCAAAGCAATTGCAACACATTCCATGGACTATGCCAGCCAGATATTTTTCCACTACCACATCTAACCCCTGACTGACCTTGGTTCACCAGATCTTTAAAAATTTCTATGCAACATCTGAATAGCATATAAGAAGAGTTTAACTTCCCNTGATTTTCTAGAGACAGAGAAACAAGCACCTTATGCAGCTGAGGTATGTGAACACAGCACAAAAATTCTTTCTGCAGTATTTTACATAGCTGAAGTAAATGCCTTTCTCCCTGAAAAATAACACATGAAGACAAATGGGGAGTATTCCATGAAACATGGCATTTAAAAAAAACCCCTGTGATCATCCTGCTCTCAGCAATCACCCTTTTTGGGCTGCAGGTGCTCCAAGCAAAGGCCAAAAAAGCCACTGGAGATAATGACTGCAGAAATGGATATTCTTCCCATCACACGTGACAAATGCTGTGATACTGTAAGTTGCTTACATTGACTTTCATTCCCAAATTAACTTCTGCAGAATTTGTGGCTATTGCATCACAACAAAATGTGGTCATCAGTTTCTAAATGCTGTGGTCAGGGTGGCAGGCTGTTTCATTACATTCTGCCGCTTGTGTCTTCAGCAGTATTGTTTGTGCCTTCTTCAGTATTGATTGTGTTCCTAGAAAAATATGTAAGATTTACCTCTGGCACGGAATTCAATAGGAGAAATTATTTAGAGCCCAGATCAGAATGGTACTTTCTTTCCTAGCTGCAAAATTATACTTTTAGGAGGCTTGTTCACATAAGTTCCCCTGCTGAATTAGAATCTGAATTTTCAGAAGACTGGGATTCCCTTTCACATACACATATGACAATAATAATAAAGGAGGTTCAGTTTTGCAGAGGTTTGTGTATGACAAGTCAGCTTTTCTGTATAGCACACAGAGGCAACTGGGCAATATTCCAAGTACAAAATCTGCTAGGGCATCTGGGTTTAAGCCGTTTCTTGATGACCATTTGCAATTTCTTCATGCTCAAAAGAAATTCTGTGTCTTAAGAGAAGTTATAAAAATGTTTCTGAAGAAGGCTTTTTTTTTTCCAATTAATTTGCACCCAGTATTTGCAGCTGAATTTTATGGGCTTGCATAGCTCCCACACTTTTTAATACTGGATTATTGCGAGACAGATAATCTGTGGGCAAAAAAGGAAAAAATAGTGTATCAGATTTGTGTTTGCAAGACTGGAAAAACAGGAAAGGAAAAAAGAGCCCTCTCAGTCATAAAACTAGAAACACTCACCTCCCTTACAGAATACATGAATGAAAATTGAGAAATGTACCACCTCATGTTAAATACTCTCCTATTCTGCTAGGTGGTGAGCATCATGCCATGCTTCATAGTAATGGTTTCAGGAGAGACCAAGGGACAGTTTTGGGTGAGCATCAGCCTTATGCTGGTAATGGCAGGAACACATTTGATTATGGATACTGAAGCTTCATCTTCCCCAAGAAGATGCTTTGACTGAGCTGTACAAATTAAACTTGTTTTTTATTTCTAAGAGAAGTGGCTGGCATAACAGAGAGGTGTAAACAGAGAGGGAGTTAATATATTGGGTCTCTTGGGGTTGACTCAAGGTTAGTGCTGAGAAAATTGTCAGTAACAAGACCTAAGAAGCCATACACACATAGCTTGCTCAAAAGGAGCCCAAAGAAATCAGCAGCAAAAGTTTGGGAGAAAAGCACTAGCTAAATACACGTTCTGACTCGCAAGCACTATTTCCAGCCACATTTGGCTTTCATTTACAAGTCTTGCTTTGCACATGGGGTCTGTCTCACAGGTGTAGTGTGTTCCAGACAGCAGAGATCAAACAAAATTGGATAAATCTGCCTATTGAGACTTAACACATGATGTATGCTGGAAGATATGATACAACACCTTTGGTCCTCTGTGGTTATTCGTAAGTTGGAACATACTCGTATTTAAAGAGGTTCGCTGGAAAACTGTTGTTTAATTTGTTCTAGCCTAACACTTACCTTCAAACCATCAGCGGGATTTTCCCTGTAACTGCAACAGTTTACATGAGCTGTGACCTCTCAGGTGGGTCTTCTTTGTTTTTCATCTTGTTCAGGATCATTACACTGTCTGCTGGTGATAATTATTTCTCCCAGGTCTTTGGGAACACAGAGTAACCAAGCAGTTAAAACAACAAGGGAGACAACCCAGCCCTGCTCTATCCCTGTGCAGTTTCACTGTTGCCTGAGCCCTAGCTTAAAGGGTCACAAGGAAGCTTTAATCCTTCTCACATAATAGCCCAGGTCCCTCTAGCAGATGGGAAATAATAGCGCTTTTGGCTTCAAAGTTTTTCAACTCGCTGCAAAGACGCGTTTCCTTTTCAGCCAGACGGCAAGGTTAGGCTTTGCATGTAAAGTTATCTGGGAGAAGACTTTCTCAACACAAGTACTGTGGGCTCTTCCTTTGACCAAAAATGTATTGCTGCCTTTTACATCCTTTTCTTTTAGATTTGGCTCTGGGGCTAGGAAGTACGGAAAAATTTACTTTATTCTGAAAATAATCATTAACAAAACCAACAGAAAATAATACAAATGTTTTTTTTTTTTTTTGACCACTCACATGGAATGAATCTGCTAGAAAATGTGTTGCTAATAATCCCCCATGTAAACTATCTTTAGGATTTATTCCGATACCCCTTTCCTTGAGGAGTTCCCTTGAAATAACTGGAAGGTTTACATGTGGGTTTTTCCTCGTGCTAAGGCCACGTCAACTTAAATAACTGAAAGAACAAGGGTCAGGTGAAGATCCTTCTTTGAAGGTCCTTCAAACTGAACAGAAAGATGAACCATCATCATGTTCTTGTACAGAAACCCAAGAACTGTTTCAGCCCAGGGATGTAGTCTCCCCAAGTAGAGATTTATTTAAAAATTACTGTTGTGGAAGAATTCTTTGGGACAAGCACTGGGAAGCAGAGGAAAGACTGAGAAGTCTAAGACAAAGCAAACCGTTGCAAATGATAGGAATATGTCTCCAAAATGTTAATACAAAGCCTGTAATAGCAAAATTGGTCCAGGAATGAAAGCCAAGATATAGTATTGCCCTTGCAGTGAGGAAAAGTGGCTGGCTGAATGTGACAAAAAGTGCCTAAAAAAAAGGAAGATGTTTCAATCATTCTAGGGAGGCATCTGTAAAGAGGAACATTAATTATGTCTCCTGAAAGAGCAATGCCACTTTTACAGTGGAAGCCAATTAGCAGCTAATTGTTTCTCTGCAGATTATCAAACCATTCTTGAAAATGAAAACTAGGAAATGTTATGCACTGGAAGGCAATGTGAATGAAGAGACTAGATCAACAGCTAAAACGCTGATTTACAAAGCCGCAAGAACAGTATCTGCGCCATCAGAGAAGAAGGGGAGGAACTCCACTGTCCTGAGATGCTCTGTTTTGACTTGGTGTGATAAACCAGGGGACCAAGAGGAGTCAAGAGAGCTCCTAAGGGAGAAGCTGCTGGCCACCAGACCCTCCTTTTGAGGCCAGAAAAGCCTGAGTCAGATCTATCCCTGAAGCACACGCTGGGTCCCATCCTGACTGGGGGCACATAATCCTCACTTCGCTGCATTATGTATTTTGGGGGAACTGTGAAACTTCTTCAGGCACTCTAGAAGATCCTGCCACAGTGTCAGGACCCTACTTCAGGGTTGTCTGAAATGCCGCAATGGGCCATCTGGGGACAGTAAATAAAATGGCCGGACCCCTAAGCACTGTATGGATGTTGTAATACTGCTGCAGTAAATGCTGCCAGTCCCCGGATTATCAAATCTCCAGTCTGCATAAGGAAAGCAATGCATAGGGGTGTGCGAGAGGAAAGCAGCCACAACGAGCAGCTGTGCCTCAGATCAACTCCAGAAAGAAAAGCAGTAATAAGGTCGTACAAAACAAAGGACCTAGCAAAAAGTTGTGAGACGGGTGGAAACACAGGGACGATATTGCTGAAGAGCTGAAGCAGCTGCTGAAAGAGATGACAGTAAAACACTTGATCAGCTCAAGTAGGTCCTAAGTGCTGTGTTTGCACTGCTTGGCTCGTTCTTGGTAGTGGAAGGAGAGGGCAGAAAACAGGGAAGATGGGGGTGTGCGATGGCAGAGCACTCTCCAGAGCTGCTCGACAGAGTAATGCTACAAACTGGTGCTGCCTGAGGTTAGGGGAATGCCGTGTACCTGCAGGCAGACGCTGTGATACCGCAGACTGCAGGGACAGAAAGGAGAGGCGGGGGAGTGGAGTGGAACATTTTATGCAAAAGCTGCAAAGTGGTGCTAAGATATTACCAACAAACCCCCTCTGAATTTGAATTTATTGAGAAAAAGAGGTGGAAATATCTGGATAGATGTTTAAGAGTGAAACAAGTTGCTCTGCCAGGACAATCTGCCTTTAGACAGCTGGAAAGAAACATGAAAGGGGCTGACTAGCAGTAACCTTCCGTTGAAGTCAGGCTGAGAGGGAAAGTTTTCATGTCTGAATGTCAAAGATGCCTAAGAGATGTAAGACTAAGTCGAGAGATTTTTTTCAAACATTGTTCTTTCCCTAAGCAATGCTTGGCAGACTATTATGATTCTTACTCAAGGTGCGAATTTAAGTTAGCATTCAGGTCCGAGATATGGCCTGAAATGAGATGTGTAGTATCTATATTATGGATTATCCATACTAATTATATTTAATAAGAATATATTATCATTTGATAATACTAGTCTGTGGCAACAAGGAGTTTAAGGGTGAGTTTTCCATTGCCAGAGCAATGCTTAGCAAGGTTATCTTTTACGAACAATATTCTAGGAATCAACTCTTTCTTCTGAGATTTTTCAGAATGGGAGACTGTGCCACAAGCTCTAAGAAGGTCGCAAAAAGAAATGAATGGGATTGTTTTGGCCATATAAAAATAACAGGCGAATGCCAAAATTCATCATTATTGGCAGCCTCGGGGCACACTGCTGCAAGTCAGTGTCGCTGGGACAGCGCAGGGAGGTTTGGACCATATCTGCTTGCACTTTGCCGAGTTCTCATCATTGCTTATTCATTTCTCACTTTCCAACATACTGAAGCCAACATTTTTCATATTTGGATGGCAAAGTCCAGCTGAGTTAATTAAATCAGAAGTGAGCAGGCTACCAAGTGATTTCATAGAGTATGTCAGTTGTGGAGTTTTTTGTTTTTTTTTTCAGGGGATTTTCTCAATGTGTTCTGTTTGGAACATGGAAGAAAAATCACAATATTGTTGTATTCCCCCCCTCCCCATTTTTAGTGTGAGTGATGAGTAATGCCCTTCCAGCTGTGCCATCTTTGTCAGGAGAGGTGTGGCAGCTCCTAACAATCTCTGTGCCTAACTAGATAAGTCACAGCAGAGCAGCCTTAGGGTTCAGACAACCATCTAAATTGGTGGAGTTTGACAAGTTATTACAGGTCAGCTGAGCCACAGTAATTCTGCGGATGTGCTTTAAGCATGTGGCAAATCTAAGTTGCTGTACTATAGCTTCAACCTCTTTCATTACAGGCTGAGATCTGTATCACCCAAATTAAGAGCGGTCTTCTGTACTTAATTTTCTGTGAGAGTCACAATTAAAGGACAGGGTGGATTTTGCATCAGGGCTAAACATATGATATGGCTGTGAAATGGTTATGAAATATGCCTTCTACTGTTAAGACTGAACAAGCTTCGTCATCAGCTTGTTTCTACGTGACCTGAATAGCCCAGTTTTTACCTCTAAGCAGTCTTCCTTTCTG
Organism: Ibidorhyncha struthersii; assembly: GCA_013398815.1. Taxonomy (NCBI): domain Eukaryota; kingdom Metazoa; phylum Chordata; class Aves; order Charadriiformes; family Charadriidae; genus Ibidorhyncha; species Ibidorhyncha struthersii. Next base: position 204,708 of record VZSZ01009116.1, read on the forward strand.
CTGCCATTTGTTGTGGCTGCTTTCCTCTCTCACACCTGTGTACAACCTTGCTTAGGCAGATGTCAGATTTAATTGTGTGAGGACTGATAGCAGCTGGTAAATAACTGTGACAAAGGTTTTTGTAGAAAAAAACCCTTTTTTGCCTCCAGGAACTGCTGCAAAGGTGATGTGTTTCACAAAGGCTGTTAGCAGAACCAAGAAAGGAGGAGTTTGCTTTGTGCAATGATAGCAGGATTTGAACCCTACAAACTTAAATTTGCTCCACCTTTGTTTATTTGTTTTTGTTAACAGCTTTTTTTTTTTGTCAGGTCACATTTAAAAAGTGACATTATTTAGTGAATCTTACTGTATAAGAAATGAAAAATACTTTAGACTTTTATCTGAGAGTGAGATGCTCAATTTGGCAAAACCAAAATTTGCTTTTCTTCCCATTAGAGATATAAAGAAGTTGTTTTATAGCTCTGTGATATCACCAGTTTCTGCATGTAGTTATTCACCAACAAAAATATACTACAAGCTATTCCCATTAAGAGAAGCAACGTTAAATTTTGAGGCTCTCACAGCACGACCACATGAGAATGTGTTGAGGTCAAAACGTAGTAAGCAGCTAACTGATTCCCTCAGGTAGCATTAATGGAGAGGAAACTGAACTACCCACATGCATAAGACAGCTTTCCACAGATTTTCCATTAAATGTTCTGTCAGTTTGCTGAAGTTTTCTTTACTTGTTGAAAGCAGCCAAACTAATATTACAGAAAATAAGAATTAGTTAGAGGTGAGAGAGTAATACCTTGGGAGTTGCCTTCAGATTTGGGAGTTTCTCTTTAATTTTTTTCTAGTTCCCCAGCCAACCACAAGATAAACTGATACCTGCCTTAGTGATGTACGTAGTGCTGTAATGTCTCGCAGGACCAGGAAAATATTTTTCTGACGTGCTGAAAAACTCTTCTTGTGTCTTCAATCTGTATTGTAAATATTACTAGAGGAGTGAAGCCACTGTGGGATCAGTTTAGAGAATGGTTGCTACTGGTCTGAATACCAAGCATCAAAAAGAAAGTGAGAATGGGTGGGGATGTCTGAAAATACCCAAAGGGAAATCTTTGAATATACACTGCAGTTATGTTTAAAAGACACTTTTAATCTGCAGTCACTTGGTGATGCCCTTGAGTTGTATTTCAGCTTTGGAATAGATAATTGGCAGAAGGGAATATATTACTTAATTGTTCTTCCATTTTCACTCCTCTTTCTCAGCTGGATCCTGAATTTAGGACAGGGTCCTATCGTACACTCCTGAGCTCTCTCCTAGGTGTCTTCTGCATAGATTCAAGGAACAAGGTTAGAGTTCTTCCGTGCCAGAAAGGATCAGCCCAGGAGGTGGGGTGCATCTCACTATTTCCAGCCATCTAAAAATATTCACTGCAAATTAGTTGTTCAGACTCTCTTCATTGTTGCTAGAGAGACAGAGGCCCTTCCAGAGAGTACTTCATCTCAACTCACCATAAGCTGGGTAGTCAGATCTCCTTTGACCACAGAAGAAGCCTACATGAGTATTATATACTAAATTTCCATTTTTTGGGGGGTTCCCCTTCCCAAGTTCCTTTTCTTTTCTTTTGGCCCTGTGGGTTAACCCAGCCCCATGTTGTGTTCACAGCGCAGCACAGCTGGGATCTACCTGAGATACAGCAGAGAGTATGTCATGCTATAGAAATCAGCATGAGGCACGCGACCAAACGTTCAGAGACTTCTGCAGTATCTCAACTGTAACAGGAATCTAAGGAGCTAAACCATATCTTGAAACAGTGCTAACAATAGCTGTATCAGCTCTGCCCTTGCATTTCCAAGACTTCTGCTCATGCCAGCCCGCCATGGATGCACTGGGGAGCTGAGTCTTTTGAAACTACAGGTGTTGAAGATCTGGTCCTGGGACTATTCTGACACATTGCTGCTCATCTAAAACACTTAAACTGCTAAAATCAATTCTGATTTGTATACAAGGACAGACAACACAGACATTTTCTTTTTCAGCATGTAAATCTTTCTGTAGCACCTTTTCCCTCAGATAGGTATGATCTTTAATGTGTTAACCCATTGGATGAAAAAATTATTCTAAAGCATGAATACTTCCATGTGTGCTTTATGTTTTGTGTTTTAACAGTGTGTAACAAAGGAGGCTACCTTTGTGATGCCAGAAAATATGCCTTAAATAACTGGTGTTTATAAGAAAATAGCTGCAAGTTACATGAGTGATGATTTTGTATTTATGGGAATCGAGTGGGAAGTGGGTGACTTTTAAACCAGACTCAAATTGGAGGACTTTCTATTGGCATTGTCCGGTCTTTGCAAAGTGTATACTTGAAAGCTGTGAGTTAGATGTTAATTGTTTCTTTGGCGTCATGATCTGACTAATCAGACAGCTTAGAATTTGTGCATGTTGAATCAGCACCGCTTTTCCTTAAATTTTGGATATGTTGGTGTGCTGTTTGCCTAAGCATGATTTTTCAGAGTTTGTTCTTGATCAACAGCGTTTTGAATGTGATGTAGCAGACCCTGTCTGGACTGAACGTTGCATTTATGTTGCTGTGAGATCTCAAGTAAATGCTACTGGAAAGTTTTATTATCTGCTGTGAACAGTGAAAATATCAACACGTCAAGTCAATTAATGTCAAACATTATTTTCACACTGTCGCATCCTGAGACTTGCTAAAACCTGGTCAACTGTAAGGGTGTGTAATGGAAATAGGGTGTAGTAACAAAGTCAAAAAAGCTGTAGAAGAACTGCTGACACTCCATCACCTGTATTTGAGGAATTTTGTTCTCACAGTCAGAAAGGCGCTCTAAGGCCAGCTTGCAAGCCAAACACAGCCTCCTGTGGCTCAGGGGGTTGATGGCTGAGCCACTTGTATGACTGAGCTGTCAGTGAAGCTGACCTGAACTTGGACTTTTTTTTTTTTCCCCCAGTCTGCAGTGCATTGATCAATGTTGCTGGCAGATTTGCCACTGTGGTATTTTCCAATCCCAGTGCCCAGAGGCCCCTTTCTGCTCATGTAGGACAGATTGTCCTGTCGCTGCAAGAAAAGGGCCATGGCAATTTTATCCCTCCCTCTAGGAACAAAAAGAATAATGAGGAATCCAACAAGAAACGTTCCTAAGTTTTCAAAAACAAAATGCATATTGGTCAGAGTCCTCAGCCTGTGTGCTCCATCTATGGAAAGAAATAATTAACTGCTGAATCAGTGAATTCCTCTCCAGCAGATTTCTCAAGCACTATGAAAGAGTCTGATACATTGAAAGAGACATCTGTGTTGAAGAGTTGAAGAAATGCTTATTCCTATTTTGTCCCAGTCTGCTTTTTTTCTTTCTATTTATTTTTCAGGAAAAGAAAACATTCTCAGTAGTTGTCGTCCTGATATCTGTAAAATATTCTGTTACATTTTCTGAATGGCCACAGGAAAAAGTCTAAAGCTGTATGTTTACTGGAAATTGTATGAATTACATGGATTATTAGTCGTATGAAAAATATTATTTTTATACAACAAGAAAGAATGTGTTTCCTATTTGACGTAAAATACAGCCATCTTACAAAGAGAGAGAAAACACTGAATTCCACTCCTTCCTCCAACTGTTTTTTTTTTTTTCATACAAAACCATGCTTTGCAAGAAGAGGGATTTTGTATCAGGATTTGATTGGTAACTGAATGTAAGTGGTGTTTTTCAGCTAACATGTTTGAATATTCAGTATTAGCCATTTCTGGCAGAATGGGTGCCTTTAAAATTTAAATGGTTGTTCTTGCAATAGTTGTCGATTTTATTCTCCATTTTAAATATAGCTTATGCTGCAAATGACATAGTGGAACCAATGGTTTTGGTAATCTCAAAATATGTAATTATTTGTAGATTGTTGTTTCTATGCTAAATGCTATCAACAGACACCTTTTTTACTGTGTTCTAAGATATATCTATGTGATGTCTCAGTATAATTTAACTGATGCATCCAAGTAGGATAGAGCTTGCTGAAAGATGGTAGTGTGATACTTCTTAGGTTGGACTTTCCTAAACTTCAGTGGTTACCAGTGAAGACCATGGAAGGTTCTGCACATTTCCACCGCAGAAAACTTAATTGTTTGAGTCAAGTGTGGGATGGGTAGAATGGAAATGAATTGGTAAAATATTTTTTTACAACTTTTGGCTGTCTTCTCCTGGAGGTTTGTACACCACAGAAAAACATGCATTGCTGCTTAATGATCTGAAGAGTATGTGAATGAGCTTAGGTACAGTTACATCTGACTTAAAGAGTTCTTTAGTGACCTGGGAATCAAACTGTGTGGATTTCATTCCTGACTCGCTTTGTGAGTCTAGGCATATTCCCCATGTGCAAAAGCAGAGTGTCACTGGGGCTATGGCTAAAGTGTGGCGCTCTGGGTACTTCATAGCTCCCAGCAGTGGGTAGACATCACTTGTGGTCCAACCCCATTTAGGACAAGATCTGCATGAATGGTATTGCTCCTTCACCTTGCTTTTCGTTGGAAATGGTGGCTTGTTAGGGAGCTCTGGATGACTGGGAGCCAGGATTGTAAGGCATTGAGGTGTGCTAAATATATTAGGACTGGAGCCCAGATGACCTAATTCTCTACTCAAATGAATCGATAAAACTCCATTCTTTGAGCCTTGAACTGCTATTTAATAATTGTTAATGACAGATCTGCTAAATAGCTTGGAATATACTGTGGAGTCACTAAAAGGTGTAACTTTGTGGCAAGCCAGGAGCTAATGGTCCCTCTGCCAGCAGCTAGTGGTGCAGAAGACCAGATACAATCTGTAGTTACCTACGCTTCAGTTTCCATCTCTTCTGTTCAAATGCTGTGGTGTCTTATAGCCAGCTGGGTCTAATGGAACTACAAAGCTGCTGCACATTGAGGATGGCCTGGGAAAGGGTCATGAGATACTGGCTCAAAAGCACAGATGCCTAAAAGGGATTAGAGGTATCAAAGAACAGTGGGTAGCCAGCAGGGAAATAAATGCCTTGAAAAGGTAACTATGTCGAGAGCAAAAGTGGCACAGGGTGCTTCTGCCCAGCGGATGGAGATCTCATCTGAGTCCTTCAGCCAACCTGGCAGTATGAACCCATGTTGTACTGGGTCATTTTGCCCCAAGGTCCCTCACAATGGAGCATCAGGACACAGTGGCCTGGCTGCAGTGATGTGGACTCAGAGACATTTCCATGAGACTGACCCTGTCTTTTCTAGTTACTGGGTGAATGACCCTGAACATAAATTTGTATAGTTAATAGGTTATTTTAACCTTCACTTTCTTTTCGGTACAACTGCTGACTAGCTGAGCTTCCGTGCAGCTTGTTATGCCTAGACAAGAGCATAACAGTATTCTTACTGAGGTGCATTTTAGTTTTTTAAGGTCAGCTCTTAATGTTGTGAAGGTCAATCAGAATTCCCATTCTGCTCACCCCAAACTTGACTGCAGCATTCTTGTGCCTTCCCGGCTCTTCCCTACTCCAGCATCTCATAGAATCATAGAATCATAGAATTGTCTAGGTTGGAAGAGACCCTTGGGATCAACGAGTCCAACCATCTACCCTACTCTACAAAGTTCTCCCCTACACCATATCCGCCAACACCACATCTAAACGTCTCTTAAACACATCCAGGGATGGTGACTCAACCACCTCCCTGGGCAGTCTATTCCAATGCCCAACCACCCTTTCTGTGAAAAATTCTTTCCTAATGTTCAGTCTAAACCTACCCTGTTGGAGCTTGAAGCCATTCCCTCTTGTTCTGTCATTAATTACCTGTGAGAAGAGACCAGCACCAACCTCTCTACAGTGTCCTTTCAAATAGTTGTAGAGTGTGATGAGGTCTCCCCTCAGCCTTCTCTTCCTCAAACTAAACAGTCCCAGCTCCTTCAACCGCTCTTCATATGATCTGTCTGCTAGGCCCTTCACCAGTTTCGTTGCCCTCCTCTGCACTCGCTCCAGCACCTTGATATCTCTCTTGTATTGTGGTGCCCAAAACTGGACACAATACTCGAGGTGTGGCCTCATGTAGTTTCAGTGACAGTGCTGTCTTTGTCCTTGAGATCATAAGGGCAACAACTGTAGATCCAGCAGAGATTCCTCTGGATGCTCCTTGAGATTTCTAGTTTGGCAATTAATCTCTGGTAATTAGTCTGTAGACACATTTACGTGAGAAAATTAAGCATGTCAGGGAATGATCCTGGGATTGGGACTCCATCATTTGTCTTATTTTTGAACTGTTAAAACAGTCATGGCTGTGATTTTTGGTGCAAGCCAGCTAACAGTTTCTCAAGTAATGGGTGAGCATGGCTGAGGTTGACACAGACCAGAGTTTGCTTAGGGCTGAGCAACAGGCACCTTAGATGTGGTCACCATGTTGTGGAGGGGAAATTAAGCAATGTGGACATCCATAAGGCCCAAACTCCTTTTGCAGGAGGAAATTAGATGAATTTGTAAGATCTATATTGACTGTGACTCATCTCCTTGCTATTTGCTAAATGTTTTCAAATAACATGGATTTTCATTCTTTTACTGACCTGAGGCTGACCGGCCTCTAATCCTCTGACTCCCACTCCCTCATTTTCCAAAAGGAGACCCTTGATTTGCCCTTTACCAGCCTTCTGGAGCCTCAGCTACCCTCCATGAACTCTTTGAGTTGATGGCTTTGAAATGACATCAGAGTAAATTTAATCAAACCAGCTGTTGTCACTGCTCTTTTGTCTGCCATTTCCTCTATCTAGACTGGATTCTTGTCCTCTTCTCATTCACAGCAATACCATAATTTCCTTTGACCTTTTTAATGCTGTTGTAAGTTTTCCTTTTCCACCTAGCGGGGAACCATTCTTTGAAAGGTCTTCAGGTGTTACCTTGAAAAGAGACATGAGTTTTAATAAATTTGAGTATTCTGTTGAGCTGTAGGAATGGAAGGCATTCATAAATCTGTGATCCTAGATAAAACCTGCATTTTGTTAGTTGTTAAATGTATTTGTGTGAGATATTTGAGAAAATGTAGGAATGAGTTTTGTCAAAAGCTTAAATACTATTCTGTTTGCCACAGTGATTCTTTTACCTTTAGCTGTAGTTACACTGTTTAACTTTGATAGGAAAGAATGGCTTATGCATGCACACATGGCAAAGCATATAGAAAATCACTTTATCATTTGTCAAAACGTGTGCTGAATAATTTGAGACAGTGTTATGCAGACTTTCTTTTTTGGGGAGTGATGTGAGTGACTAACTTGGTAATGGAATTGGCAGAGACAATGTTGGCTAAATGCTTGGACCAAGAGCTTTGATGTAATAAAGCTGCACTTTCAAGGCCTTTTCTGCAGTGTTTTGGACAGTCAGGAGATCCAGTGATTATTGTTCCATTATATCAGTCCCAGTGGGTATTGCATGCTGATCCCCACCAAGCTGCCTAAGTGCATTAACTTCTGAGAACTTATAATTTAACTAGTACAATTATTTTTCATTCTGGATTAGATTTATTAATTAGTCTTGCATGGATTTAGAAATTCCATGTATTTCATGTTTATGTCTGGTAGGAATGGGAGTGTGCTTCTGAGTCTTAATGGAAATGGAAAAGCCACTTTAATCTCTTCTGTATCAATTTAATTTTGATAGAAGTCTTTTGTTCTCACATGGAATCTAGTTAGGAGCATTCTTAACATGGTTGCTGGTAGAATCATTACAGAATTTTATCGCTGTCACAGGCACAGTCTGCGCACTGAGACATGATGTATTCATCATCTGTTCTCATGTGTAGAACATATTTAATTATAGTGTTACATTTCCTTAGTCTCTGACCTGATGTTCTGGAACACCTTATTTTGCATAGAATTAGAATACAGTCATTACAAAATAACTACGACATTTTCTAGCAGAAACCAGCAGTTCTTCCTAGACATTGAATGCCTAAAATGTATTGTTATGATACTGATGCTTCCATTCTACCAGTAGAGTGTTTAGCAATTTACTGACTTCTGTTATTAACATATGGTAAAAAAGGTAAAAGATTTTATCAAAAGGATGGTCAGTGAGGCCTCATAAGAGACTGATCAATCTCTCAGGGTAGGATTCGTTTGAGACTGATACCCCCAAATTCAGACGCATAAATATAGGTGCTTGGGAGTTCCTGTTATAGAATCAATGGTGTTTGGAAACTAGTCACTCACATCTTAATGTGATTGCCTTAGCCTGAGCTACCTACCGTTACTTGAGGTGCTTCAGGATGTATGAGACATCCACACAGCACAAGCACAGTACAACACCCCTATGAAACACCTGGATCCTTCTGGAGTGGCAGACTAAGGTGAAGCAGGGTGCCCTACCTGACATTTTACAACAGGCAGTGAGTATTTAATTTCAGACAAATGAATCAAGCCCTTGACATTTATTCTGGGGCATGATGAACAGCTCTGCAGGCTCCATGGACTAAGTTGACCAGAATGCTGCTGTCTGTGGAAAGCTTACACAGCTGGCTCACATGTGGATGCCTACACGTAGACATCTGAATTTAGGTATTTGAACCTGGAGCCAAGTTCCACTGTGGTGCGGAAACTGGGAGCTTGCAAACAACTTGGAATATTATGCATATGAAATCTTTGTAGATGGAACAAAAGAAACAATTCCATGTTTAGAAAAAATAATTTCTGTGAAGTTCCTGGAATATTGTTAGGGAGATTTTAAAAAAAATCTTTATCTTACATCTTCTATACCATTTTTATTTTCTCCAGTGGCTAGAAACATACTCTTTTACCTACTACAGCCACTGTGAGACTTTGGTAAATTCATGGTTTGCTGCAGATAGCATTTGGGCTTCCGCATATCAGTCAAGCCTGTGGTTAACATAAATAGGTGATATCAAGCACAAAATGCTATCTTCAATTGCTTAGGATGTACTCTCGAGAAGGATTTCACCCCCCCGTTTGCATGGAAAAGCACATATTCTTCAGATTTCATATGACCAAAATAAGCCTTTTAAAGGTGTCCATAAAAAATCATTGACAGTTCTATGTTCTCAGCTTTCTCTGTCTGTTCATGAAACTCCAGAGAAGATTCTGACATCTGAGGACAGAATTATGGAATAACTGTACAATAAGGAAGACTCCGAATTTCCCCGTCCAGTTGCATAAAATCTTGGGGCAGGGAGTGGGGTGGGGGTGTGTGTGTTTAAATGCTTTCATGTGCATTGGAAAACTGATCCAGATTTTTTCAAGACTGATAACAAAGTTGTTAGGAAGCAATGCTGTTCCATTGCTTGTCGTGCAGAAGGTGTGAAAATGACACTCATGTATGGGAAAGACTCTAATCATACATTTATGCCAGTCACACGTACTTTAAAGGACTGGCGACTAATTCTCAAATCCACACAAGGCAATTTGTGTGAGTGAGCAGTAAAAAGTATCTTTTAACTGCATTAAGGGTGAGTATTTTTCCTTACGTGGGGGAGTTTAGCTGCTAGAAAGACTGCAGCATCACTCTCTGATCTCCAGTGCCAGCTCCTTTGTTGCTCGCAGTAATGGAAAGCAGTTGTCCCCTGACTTGTGCTGGAGCATCATCACAGAATGGCAACGGGCTCTTCCCTACTTGCTTTTCTGTTTGGGCAGAATTTGGCTGGAACGAGTTAAAGACAAAAACATGAAGCCTGAGGCAATCCTTTTGTTAGTGGCGGGACAATGTCAAATGTAGCCTCTGAAGAAAGTTCAGTGTTGGGGCTTTTTACACTGTGATATGCACCCAGACATTTTGGTATTTTTGATTCAACATTGCTATAAATCTGTATGCTAAACTCATTACAAATCCCATCTAGCCAGACTAGTAATCCCGTTCGAGGCTTTCAGCTGATGTCATGACACATAGCTGGACTGAAGAAAGTAAAAAGTTTTCAGTAATGCTGGGCTTGTTTTCTGACGTAGGCTTGATTTAAACAGCTTTCAAGGTCTGTCACATTTTAGTAAAATGGAAGTTGGGAACTCTTTCAAAAAGCAGTGAGATACTTGATAGCATTAGGCACAACAAAATCTGGTGTTACGAAGAGAAGAAACTGCTAACAGACATTCTGCTCTTCTTTGTGAAGCAGCTGATATAAGTAAGGCAGCACAGTAAGTCCATCAAGGTTTTGCTCTAAGGAAACCTCTGCCTGACATACATTACAACACTGGTGCTCAGTTTCAGCACCAGCTTTTACTCCTTGATGGGCGTAGAAGGACATTTGTTCATTCTAACATGTAGCATGCAGCTAAATTGACTGGGTTACCAATCGGGGCTGTTTTAGCAATAAGCTGGAGTATGCTGGAAACTGTTTCCAGCAAGGCAAAGTGGAGAGTACGTTCCTAATAGTGCTGTGCACCTTCAGGTGTCATTGGTGGCATGAGCTTTGGGTTCTTCCTAGAAAGGAGTGGCGTGCAAGAGGTGTTTCTCTCCCCAGGCTGCCCCAAGAGTGATGGAGTTCCACTGCAATGTGTAATGAATTCCTGCTAGGATATTTGCCTGGAAAAGAGTGTGTTTTTACTGACTGAAGTCTAAATAAATGAAATGCCTCATCGAGTGCAAAAGCTCATCAAAGTTCAGAGAACATGCACGTAATTTTCTTGAGCAAGTAACTCTCTGACCAGATGACTGAAATATGAAATTCTTGTCATGCTGTTCATACCAACTGCACTTTAAGAAAGAAATTACAAAAATGAAGGGTTATGGTATTGGTAAGGAAAAAAAATATTCAGAAATCTATTAATTTACACTTCCCAGTTTTATATGACAGATTTTTCTTTCTTGTCCCTTGAGCTCTTCTCCACTTGATTTCCATGTCTCTACTTAGTTCTTGCAAATCTGCTGTGTGATGTTTTTGTATGTCATGGTATTCAGTGGATTTTTTTCCCCAGATATTTCCCTGTCTACATCCTGCTGTCACTTTCAAGCTATCTTTGGCCACAGGTATATCACTTGTATTTTCATGTGCTTCTGCCACAGTACCACAGATAACCTCTGAAAAGCTACACTGTTGAGAGACTGGACTGTCTGTAGCACATGGTCATTCACCTGTGAAATCTCCTGATGGCACAATCTAGTTTTAAAGGTTCTGTACTGGTGGTGTTGTGAGACTTTTTGACCTTTAGTTGTTTTTTTTTTTCTTTTGGACAAAGCCCTTCTTATATTGAAGTCAAGGGCAGAACTGTCATTTCATCACAAATATTTCTGTGATATCCATGGTGCTCTGTAAAGAATTTACAAAATCTTTTTCAGGGTAACTGTCCTGACCCATCGTGTCACGTCACGTCAGTGAAATTTGGCTCAGATGGCCTTTATTCCTTCCTGAAAAGATGCTTCTCTCTTCACTGACAGATAAAATCCAACTGGACTGGCTTCATGCATATGACTGATGTCATGCCTTTATGGGACAAAGTGACTTTTCATGCTGACTACTAGTGTCAGTTTGCTTAGCTGATATTCTTAGTCAAACTGACATCCTGGCAGTAGCCTGGCAATACTTTGGCAAGTTATTAACAGCTGAAGAGAAAACTTGATCAGTACTGGCATTTACATATCCTAAATGAAGACAGGATGTTCAAGAATATTCAGTGTTGACCTGATCGTGTTACCACTGTGAAGAATGGCAAGGCTGCCAAGGCTCCTGCTAGGAGGGAATACAGTATATTTTGCTAAACATATAAGAGGCATAGTATTTATTAGCCTTTCCTTCCTTTAATTTCCTTGATAAATTGGTGGATTTACCATCCAGATATGTGGCCAGATATAAAAAAAGAGTTAATGCAAATCCTTTCATTATCACAAGCTAGAAGATATTGGCATTTAGATGGCATTTATGGGAGAATCAGCAGTTAATAATTATCTGGACAGTTTGAAACTGCAGTTTCAGAGGGAAGCTGGTGTTCTGATGCTGATGAACACAAAATCCAAATTTAAATTCATGTTACATTCCCACAGAAGATTCCTAAGATTGTAAGGTTCCTAGTATAAAATTATTTAGAAATCATTTTATAGAACCATTGCTATTTAAGTCTTAAAAGGCTGTTAAATTTGGGCTTGAATAGGTACCATTAAAGTGCTCTAAGCTTCGTTCTTGTACTTTAAAACTGTTTGCATCAGACTGCTGTGTGTACGTGTGTGAGTTCAGAAAGGCATGTGTTAACCAGGGGAAAATAAGCATGCCTGGGTTAGCTTGGACACAGTTTCCATTCCATGGTTATAATGAAATGAAAATATGTAGAAGTTTAATTTAAAAAGCACCATTAAATTGTAAAACATACTAACTCTAGGACACAAGCTGTGTAACAAACCACATGGGAAAGTGATGATATTACAATGTTGCATTTCTTCTTGTGGGCTCTGTTGGGTTCATATGATGTGCACTACCAAAGTATGTCTGTTCTCCCTTCCTTTCCTCAGCAGAACAAAAGTCTTATAATTGCTGCTTTCCTCTACATTAGCCATGGTGTTTTATTTTGCTCTGTGGACATGCCATCAGCCCTGTCATTTAGTTCTGCAGTGCAGTTAGGTTCATGAAGTGTTTCCATCAAGACAAGCAGGACTTTCCTCCTTCCCCTGCTGCATAGCACACCAACTGGCAAAGGTGAAACAGTGGATCTCAATGGGTTCTTTATAGCTAAAAGCGCTTCCCTACACGATTTATTTATAGATGATAATTGGTAGAGGCTGGACTGTGTAATGGAGTAGATTACTTGGTCTCTTGCAAACAAGATCTTATTTCTTAAGGGAAGGCATTGAAGAATTACTGGTTTTAACCCCACAAATTGGCACCGTTTCAGCAGTTTTGGTCAGCTCATAAAGTTGACAGCTTCCAGGGGCAGTGCAAGCAGCACCTTCTATTTTTCGGCATTTCCCCCAGCCTGCTACAATTATAAAGAAAGGCTATGAATGGCTTTATTATGAATCACTGAGCTGATGCCAACTAAAGATAGACCAGAGCTCTCCTCCACCAAAGATCCTAAGGGCTTGTTCAGGACCCTGTAATTCTGGCCCCTCACAGACTTGGCAACTGTCAGACTGATCTGTCTGACTAGTTAAGGGTGGGAAAGCAATGGGTCATATAAAATGAGATGCTTTGCCACCCAATTTGCTCCTCTGACAAACTGAATTAAGCTCTTTTGGGGTTTATGTGAAGTCTTTATTAGAGGCGCTCACAGCAGTTCTCCTGGGTGAGCTCCAGGGTGAGTCGAGGTCTAAATCCTGAATGGCAGAGAAGGGAGCTGAAGACAGGGAAGCTTTGTGGTGCTGGTGAGAGCTCGAGCATGAGGAACATGCCTCCTGCTAGGCTGTGTTTTAACACAGGGTCATTAATGGCTGTGTTGGAAAGAAAAAAGGCCAGCACTTGGGTGGCAAAAGATAGGGATCTGACAGCTTGTTAAAAGGATAGTGGGACACCTGGACTTCTACCTCAGGGGAAGGAGGGCTGCCAGTGTTTCTCTCACTACTAAATACGCATCCTGGCTCCTTTGGGATCCAGCTTGTGATGCCCTGTTCCCCTCTACACATGGAAGTTGGAGGGGGCTCAGTTGTTCCTGGGCATTGCTTCATCTCCCCTAAAGCCTGGCCCATAAGTCCCTTTCTGAGGAGCTTATAGACCCATGGTACATCAAAAGGTATTTTAATGGCAGCCCTGTCTCTGTTGGTAAAGAAATTATTACTTATGGGGGGAAAAAAATGTATCTGTGTATGCTGAGGTAAACCCATGCACTGTAATTTAGATTTCTAAAATATGTGAGGTAGTCATCACATTGGTTACACTGTAGTTATACTGTGTAGCTGTTAGTTGTCTCTCAGTAGGATGTGTTTTGGTATGGTAAAGTCTACACAAAAAAACAGATCTGCATTTTCTAATTTTCAAGATTACCAGTTTATTTCATCAGAAGCCTAAAAGTCATGAGTGTGTTAAACAGAAAAGCCATAAAATACGCAACTTTCTAAAAGATTTTTATTTTAGAAACTAACCAGAAACTAAGTTGGGCAACAGTAGTAGACTTAAAAATTTGTCTCTGATTGATGGACTGCATTTCACGCTGTTATATACATGTATATTCAGAGTAGGTTCTAGTCCAGGAACATAATTTTCAGCATGTATAAGTGTAGAGACTAGAGACATTGTTTTTGTTTTGTGAATGGAAATATTATTATATTAATAAAAAAAAACACGTAGCTTTCTCAATAGTAGGATTTCTAGCCACAGGAAAAGATAATAATTAGAACAAGACTCACATGATTTTTTCTTTCATGGTTAATAAAAAGGAAAAAGAAAAAATCAGATGTGCGCCTGTTCTACAGAGAAAACAAACCTTCTGCAGCTTTTAGACAGAGCTCTAGATACATATTTTTGTAGCTGTGCACATACCCATCCTACCTCCAGTTAATTGGTGAGATGAAAACTGATAAATTTTCACACGCTATCACAATTTAAAAAAACCCACAACCCTCTACTCTTTGATCTATTTAAGCATCACAAATGCCGTAGCTTAGTGAGGTACAAAATTACTATTGAAACAAAGTTCCCAATAAGGTCTTTTTTACTTCATCACAAGCAAAAGTTAAAACCTTGGAGAACTCGTTATTATATTTTATTGAAAAAGTGTGGTTATTTGTATTGGTGAACAACCAGGAAAAGAAATCTCTCCAATATATTTTGACTGTAGAAAGGTCACTTCAGCTGTGCTCTGCTCATGCCATGTCTCCTAGACTTGCTGTGTAGAGAACAGGTGGTTTGAAAGAAAGGAATGCATCAGCTGGCCTGTGAAAAGATTTCGAACCACAAGCAAGATCTCAGCTCTGCAGGTCTTTGGTTTTTGAATATATCACATTATTCTGAAAGAGACTTTGAGCCAGTATTTAATCCATCTGCTTGGCTAACCTCAAGTCTCATGGGGTTCACTATCATTCTTGCCTCAGGTGTTTTGTGTGTTGTTACCTCTTCAGAGACAGAGATTCCTTGATCGTGGAGGTGCTCCAGTTCAGTACTTTTTTACTCCTAGATTGATTTCAAATTTTCTCTCTCTTTTTCTGCAGTTTCAAACCAATGACTTCCTGTCCTGCTCTGTTTGTTTCATTCTTCTCTGCAGCAGACTTGTGTATATGAAGACTGTAACTGAGTCTCCCCTCTAGACTAAATATCTCCAAGTTCTTTAGTTGTGTTTTCTGAAAATAATCCTGTTTTCATTTTTTTGTAGGCCTTTGCAGATTGTCTCTGGAATCTCTGCATTTGCTTGAATGAAATGCCCTAAATTGCACTGTATTGTGCCTAGAACAAAATGTATTTAGGTATAGTTAATTTTAGACAGCAACAAAAGCAGGGTAAAACTATCTTATTTTTGTGTTTTCAGTAAGGGTTTCCCTGAAATATGGTTTAACTGGATTCTCTCTGTTACTCTTCTTCATATTACATTCTCCCTTCCAGACAATAAAAATCAGTTTACATCTTGGAGACTATAGTTGAGTAATCATAAAATAAAATGTATGATGTTGAGATAAAGATAAACAGGCTGAAGGCAATCTGGCAATATGATAAAGGACTGGTTTCATTGTGAGAAATGGCCAGACAGACAAAAGGGGAAACCCAAGTAAGGGTAAACACAGATGAAAGCCCTAGTAATAGAGATTTTGTTAACTTTTCTACTAGAATAATCCTTAGCTATAACATTGATTTTTTTTATGATGTTTTCCAGAAAACATAATAGAAAAGTCTATTAAGTCTTTAGCCGATCAAATGACCACTGCAGAATTATAATTTCCCAGTTAGTCTATATAAATTATAACTGAGAATACAGGTTAAGTCATGTAATTAACTTTTTATTATTACTTACTCCTGAGGAAATCATTAAACTCCACAGAGTCCAGAGAAAAGTACACATAATAATAAATTCTATGTATTCTAGCTACCCTGTTGAGGAGTACCCACTCATTTCTAGACAGTTCTTGGGCAAATAGGCTTCCCCTCAAATGTTATGGATGATAGAGCTCTTTCAGAAATCCAGAAGAATGAGGGTGTTCCATAGTCTGGAGGAGCATTCTGATACCATCCCACTCTTCTTCTTCTCCCATATCTGGTATCTGCTCCTGTGTATTTGTTAGCTGGAGATCACATCTACTTGATCAGAGACTCCATTTCTCACCACTGTAAAGAGCTTCCACATGTCACTCTACCTTGTTTTACGTTAGGGTGGACACTCCTCTACTAAGGACTGACTTGTTGAACTCTTGTGGCAGACGACATTCTTGCAGTCATATGGAAACATGAGAATAAAGAGAGGAAGAGAATACTCCCTTCTCTGAGACTAATCACCTGCTGCCACAGATAGCATATCATAGATGAACAGTCCTGGTGGGGTTCACAGAAAATCTGTTCCCCG
The DNA here is from genome assembly GCA_013398815.1 of Ibidorhyncha struthersii. Classification (NCBI taxonomy): domain Eukaryota; kingdom Metazoa; phylum Chordata; class Aves; order Charadriiformes; family Charadriidae; genus Ibidorhyncha; species Ibidorhyncha struthersii. Next base: position 221,109 of record VZSZ01009116.1, read on the forward strand.
CACAGCAAACCACAAGACCACGTCACAATGTCCTCCAGCATTGTCAGCCTTGGATAGTTGAAGCCAAAGGTGAGACAAGCTACAAAAGACTCTCAAACTGTTCTACCTGGGAGTGCTGGGTCTAGCCACAGGCACATCCAAGCTCACACCGGTGGACCCTCCCTAAACTCTTGGTCCCAAAGAAAGGGAGCTTGGTTGTGTAAGCTGAAAAGGAGCTGTGGAAGACTGTGGCTGCTCGCCCTGCCTTGAAACTTGGAAGATCTGGAGCCCAGAGCATGATCACATTCTTTATAAATGTAGCCTGCTCTATAGGATTATACTGAATGTTGTGATTTATTTTGTGAACCCTTCAGTCAGTATGTTTGCAGTAATTCTTAAAAACATTGCCAGCCAGAAATCACAAGAAGAATTACTTCATTAAGGGGTTCTGCTGAGATCAGGGATTATGGTAATAGCAGATCTGTAGTCTATTTTGATTTTGCCATTACATCAGATAAATGACTGCTATTACTGCTCTGGTGGTTGTTTACTCATCAAATGAACTTCATTCCGATTCACTTTATTGTACTTCATGATTTATTTGCTTAGTGTTGTTTACAGTGTGACTAAGCTGACCGAGGCTTTATCATGTTTGCATTGAGAATGCTGTGAGGAAAGCTAGACTGGTTGGTGTGTGTCCCATGTATTGGGAATGTTCCACTGTGGCACGCCACTAGCAACTTGATACACACTTATACAGGGGAAAAAAAGCGCTACTCAAAACTGATGACCTTGTAAAACCACACTTTTTAACCTACAGTTTTTATTTTCTCAAAATAAACTTTGCAATCACAGTTTCCATCTGGTTTTTAGAATTTTTTGTCATTGCCAGGTGAGTTAATGTATTCTTGTGATTGAGCATGCTCCCAGGTCCAGGGTGACTCCACAACTCTGCACCTCTCTGTGCCACTACCTTTTTGCCCTGTCTAAGCACAGGTCTTGATCATACAAGCCTTCTGGAAGATGTATGCATCAAGTGGTGCAGGGTTGAATTCTTCAGGATCTGCTCTTTTACAAGTTCATATTCACACACAGGGACTTTTCCAGCCTACTATGATTTGGGCAAAGAGTCAGTCTGTACCAGTCAGGAAGGGAGGTTTGCATTCTTAAATCCAGTTACAGCACCAAGTTTTGCTCCAGTCATCTGAAAAAGCAGCTGCATCCCTTCCACCAAGTCACCATTGTCTGAAATGACCGCGCATTCCAGAATAAATGCTTAGAGATGGCATTTTCAAAGTTCAAACAATACTTTATACTGGTGTTAGTATAACTTGTTGTTGGCTTAATTAAGGCCACAGATGCTTCTGTTAGGCTGGAGAATGTTTGTCAAATAACGCAGTTTCAGTCCAGGAGTGTCCGTGCTCATTTGACTTTTCAGTCATTGAACTCATTCTGCTGCAATGAGCTAATTGGAGCTGATTAGGGAACATGACCTGCAAGAGAAAACATACAATAAAATACAGCAATTACTGGAAAATGTCAAAGCATTTTTATGTGGAAACTTTTGGATGAATTTGGTGGTCATATGGAGAGCTGAGCCAGTATTGGAGCCAAAGGACAGAGACATGTACACATCCAGGATTAATCATGAACCAAAACACATGAAAAATAAAAAAAATGGATGGGATGTACATACTGTGGAGCTGCATCGTTACGGCCTTATTAGTCTGGGCAACCTGGTTAGCTGAAAGCTATCCTGTCGCCACCTCTGTGGCTCCTGCTGACCTTATTTTCACAAGAACTGCGTTTTTAAAATTCTCTATGCTTTATTGTTATTTAATATTATATTTGAATCTGGTATTACTTTTTTGGAAAAAAATGTACTTGCCAGTGTTGCATTTACTATGTTTATTTCATTAATTATTTTAAAGACTGGCTGCTATAGGAGCACAGGGCAGGCAAATCTGACTTATTTTAAAAATAGAACACATGTTAAAATAAGGGCTCATTTACACTATTGACTCAATATGTTTTGCTTATTTTTGGATGGCAGAAACTGCATTTTATCTAAACAGTTTTCCATCTGTCTCATGGCATTATGTGGGCTTGCAATGTGACAGCATTGGGCACTATGATGAGGAAAAGGGCACTATGATGAGGAAACATATTTGTCTTCATAGTACAAGTTGTTCACTGCACTTGTCTTGCTTACGGACTAAATCACAGAATCATAGAATCATTTATGTTGGAAAAGACCCTTAAGATCATTGAGTCCAGCTGTTAACCTAACACTGCCAAGTCCACCCCTAAACCATGGCGACTCAACTACCTCCCTGGGTAGCCTGTTCCAATGCTTGAAAACCCTTTCTATGAAGAAATTTTTCCTAATATCCAAACTAAACCTCCTCTGGTGCAACTTGAGGCCATTTCCACTTGTCATATTGCCTGTTACTTGGGAGAAGAGACTGACCCTCACCTCATTACAGTATCCTTTCAGGTAGTTGTAGAGAGATATACGGTCTCCCCTGAGCCTCCTTTTCTCCACACTGAACAACCCCAGTTCCCTCAGCCGCTCCTCATAAGACTTGTGCTCTATACCCTTCACCAGCTTTGTTGCCCTTCTTTGGACACGTTCCAGCACCTCAATGTCTTTTTTGTAGTGAAGGGCCCAAAACTGAACACAGCATTCAAGGTCAGGCCTTGCCGAGCACAGGGGAACGGTCAATTCACTAGTCTTGCTGGCCACACTATTTCTGATACAAGGCAGGATGCTGTTGGCCTTCTTGGCCACCTGGGTACACTGCTGGCCCGTATTCAGCCAGCTGTTGACCAACACCCCCAGGTCCTTTTCTGCCAGGCAGCTTTCCAGCCATTCCTCCAGAAGCCTGTAGTGCTGCATGGGGTTGTTGTGACTCAAGCACAGGACCCAGCACTTGGCCTTGTTGAACCTCATACCACTGGCCTTGGCCCATTGATCCAGCCTGTCCAGATCCTTCTGTAGACCCTTCCTACCCTCAAGCACATCGACACTCCTGTCCAACTTGGTGTTGTCTGCAAATTTGCTGAGGGTGCATTCAATCCGCTCATCCAGATTATTGATAAAGATATTAAACAGAACTGGCCCCCATGCTGAGCCCTGGGGAACATCATTTGTGACTGGCCACCAACTGGATTTAACTCCATTCACCACAACTCTTTGGACCTGGCCATCCATCCAATTTCTTACCCAGCGAAGAGTACACCTGTCCAGTTTCTCCAGGAGAATATTGTGGGAAATGGTGTTGAAGGCTTTACTAAAGTCCATGTAGGTAACATCCACAGCAATTCCTTCATCCACTAAGCAGGTCATCTTGTTATAGAAGGACATCAGGTTAGTCAAACAGGACCTGCTTTTTATAAACCCATGCTTACTGGGCCTGATAGCCTGGTTGTCCTGTACATGCCTTGTGATGGTACTCAGGATGATCTGCTCCATAACCTTCCTTGGCACCGAGGCCAGACTGACCTGTAGTTCCCCAGATCCTCCTTCCAGCCCTTCCTGCGGATGTGCGTCACTTTTGCTAACCTCCGGTCAACTGGAACCTCCTTTGTTAGACAAGACTACTGATAAATGATGGAAAGTGGCTTGGTGAGAAGTTCCATCAGCTCCCTCAGTACCATTGGGTGGATCCCATCCAGCCACATAGACTTGTGGGTGTCTAAGTGGTGTAGCAGGTCGCTAACCATTTCCCCTTAGATTATGTGGGCTTCATTCTGCTCGTCATCCCCATTCCAGCTCAAGGGGCTGGGTACCTGGAGAACAACTGGTCTTGCTATTAAAGACTTAGGCAAAGAAAGCATTAAGGCCCTCAGCCTTTTCCTCAACCTTTGTCACTATGTTTCCCCCTGCATCCAATAAAGGATGGAGATTCTCCTTAGCCCTCCTTTTGTTGCTAGTGTATTTATAGAAACCTTTTTTATTGTCTTTTATGGCAGTAGCCAGATTAAGTTCTATTTGGGCAGTGGCCCTTCTAATTTTCTCCCTGCATAACCTCATAACACCCTTGTAGTCCTCCTGAGTTGCCTGCCCCTTCTTCCAAAGGTCATAAACTCTCTTTTTTTTTTTTCCTGAGTTCCAGCCAAAGCTCTCTGTTTAGCCAGGACAGTCTTCTTCCCCACCGGCTTGTCTTTTGGAACATGGGGATGGCCAGTTCCTTCACCTTAAAGATTTCCTTTCTGAAGAATATCCAGTCTTCTTGGACTCTGCCTTTCAGGACTGCCTCCCAAGGGACACTGTCAACCAGACTCCTAAACAGGCCAAAGTCTGTCCTCCGGAAATCCAAGGTGGCAGTTCTGCTGACCCGTCTCCTTACTTCTTCAAGAATCAAAAGCTATCATTTTGTGGTCACTATGCCCAAGACAGCCTCCAGCCGTCACATCCCCACAAGTCCTTCTCTGTTCACAAACAACAGGTCCAGCGTGGCAGCTTCCCTAGTTGGCTCACTCACCAGCTGTGTCAGGAAGTTATCTGCAACACACTCTAAGAAGCTTCTAGACTGTTTCCTCTCTGCTGTACTGTACTCCCAGCAAACATCTGATAGGTTGAATTCCCCTACAAAAACAAGGCTTAGCGATTGTGAGACTTCTCCCAGCTGCTTATGGAATATTTTATCCATCTCTTCATCCTGGTTGGGTGGTCTCTGACAGACTCCCACCATGATATCTGCCTTATTGGCCTTCCCCCTGATTCTTATCCATAAACACTTGACCCTTTCATCACCATCATTAAGCTCTAGATAGTCAAAACTCTCCCTAGCATACAGGGCTACCCAATAGCCTCTCCTTCCTTGCCTATCCTTTCTGAAGAGTTTATAGCCATCCATTGCAGCACTCCAGTTGTGTGAGTCATCCCACCATGTTGGCATGATTGCAACTATATCATAGTTTTCCTCCTGCACAATGGCTTCCAGCTCCTCCTGTTTGTTGTGCGTGCTGCATACATTGGTGTAGATGTACTTCAGTTTGGCTATTAATCCTGCCACTGTTCTCGGGGGGAGAGGCCCTAATTCATACGTGACCATTCCCAGGTTCTTCGGTGGTTTCTAACATATCAATAACCCTTGTGTCTTTGCTGCCACATGGATCTCCATCCCCCACCTCCACTGAGATGGCAGGTTGAAGGACCTCACTAGCACATTGTCCCTTAATCATTGGTGTGCTGCTCCCAGGCTTATCTTTAATGAGCCTGGAACAAGGTAACACTATGAGCTATCCAGCTCAATTGGTTATGGTAAGAGAATTGTATTCAGTGACAAAACTATCCCAGCAGAATTATTTTATTGAAAAATTAAACCAGTACAGACTGTAAAAAATATGTGATTATTTTTACCATATAAGGAATGATAGTAATTAAGGCTTTCTGATTTTCCTGTTATTCCGTCCATTCTTTTTTATGTTTCTGGTGTTTTTAGAACTTCAATGGCCACATTTCTAACTGCACTGGGTAAGTTATAGAGTAAGATTGATAAATCTTTGTGACGTTTCTGTAATGTGTATATGGCAGATGAAAGAACTTTAATTTTGGATAGGGTAAAATGAGAAGCACAAGTATGTAGAGTTTTTTTTTGTTGAATCTCTTCATTTAACTTAAGAAATGTGCTAATGAATTGCTTAACAAATGCAGTGCATACACCAGTATCTAAGACTTATGGGAACAGATTTGCTAACTTGCATCTGTTGCTGTTCTCAGCATATTTTTAGTTTGTCTTGTGTACAGAGCAATCCCACAGCAAATCTGGCCTGTAACTTATTTATCCATGTTAATGTTAATAAGCGTATGTGTCTAGCTACATATTACTTGTCTGTGGCTATTTCTGGAAGAAAATTATTTTCCCCTGTGCTAAACCCACAAGAACAATGTGTTTCTGCAGCAAAAGGCTGTTAGTGCTATATTTCACTTTCCTTGCTCTTTTCACTGCAGTATGATATTCTAATATTTCAAAAATAATCCTGTATATTTTACATTATAGTTCATAAGTCACCCTTGAATTGTTTCTCAAACATTTCCTTATAAGGATACATAATTCTTGGATTAACATCTGTCGAACAATGTTTTGGTCTTGTATCAGCAATACAAAACAGTTACAACGGAAATTAAATTTCAATTGTCATTCCTAGTAAGAAAAGGTGATCTCTGGTACACGTATACAAGAATTTTTGCTAACACAATCCATGTACTGTTTATAAACAGCTTGATGTGCTCAATATTATGATTCTGTTTCTCCAGGAAGTCCCTATTTTCTTGCTAATTTGTGCTGTTTTCCACAGCTCAATTAACTGAAAAAGATAGTGGAATGTTTGCAAGCAGAAGCACCTGCTCTCCAAGGGCCAGCAGAGACTCAAGGTGTTCCTGATTTGTATGGACAATCAGCACATCCTTAAAAAAAAATACGGGGCAGCAACAAAATTCTTGGTGTCTGGCACCCCAGTGGAGATGGAAACTGGCCCGATGTTGTTGGCTATGCTGGTGTTTGTGATGGCAGAGAGGCTTTCTCTGCCAACAGCGACCCAGCTCCTCTCAGCTACTCCTGTGTGAGCTTTTACAGGCAAGCATGCTCTAGCTCTTACAGTCCTAGCAAATGTGAGCTGGCTCTCGTGTCTGGTCATCTCCAAGCACAGGCAGGTCCAGCCTTACAAAAGGTGGTTGTCAATAAACTGTTCACTGTCCTTAAAAAATCCACGCACGCACATGATTACACTAAGGAGAAGGGAAGCCTTCAGGCAGAAGGAACTGGGAAGTTAAAACCAAATGTTTGCAACCAGTGTGGGTCTATTATGTGATGGAAAACTGAACTATCAAGCACCCTCAAAATCAGTTTTATCTGCCATTCTCAGTGTAAACATTTGAATACACACTAAAACAGCCTAGCTCAAGCACTTGACAGGTTGAGAAGGAGAATTCAGACATGCATGATAACATACGGCCAGCCCAAGCTCTCACTCGGGCTGTCTGAGTGCACCAGGTGCAAGGCAGGATTGCTGCAGTCCAGTCTGTCAGCAGGTGTCCTGTACATGACTCTTCCTATGCACTTGGTAGATGTTTCTGATGCTGGAGCCAGGATACAGCTGAGTTTCAGACATCATGACGTTTGGCAGGTATAAACCTTAGCTTTGCAAGACAGACATGACCTAAGGGTGCTCAAGTAACAAGGATTCTAAAAAATTCTGGGAAACACAGGAAAAAAAGAAACACAGAACAAATCCAAGTAACCTTTGAGAAGCTACTACGAAATGTAAATATGTTTCTTTATTTTTTTCTTATTCTGCATCAGTATATTTCTACTTTGGAGGTGAAAGATAAATAGAAATGTACTGAATTTTCCCAAATGCCTCAAAGTCTGTTTGTGTATACTTTCAAGCAGGCATACGAATGACTAGCTATGGTAATTTCTATTACAAAGTATGTAGATTCTGTGTCATAATAACATTACATTTGGCGCAGTACCCAGCCTTTGCCAGTGGCCAAGAGTAGGTGCTGGAGAGGACAACAAAAATAGCAAGAAAATGGTGACATCCCCCAGAAAAATCTGGTCTCCAGAAGTCTATGAATTCTTCACTTGAGGTAGTCTTATAGTCCTTGACTAATAGTTCTTGCATGAATGTGTGTAATTGCTTTTAGGCTTTTTGACATGAATTCAAGAGGTTAAGTGGATGTTGTGTGAAGAAGACCTCCTCCTGTTCACTCAGAACGTGTGATATGCTGACTTCCTCTGATAGCCCTCCATACCCCTATTGTGGGAGAGTTCAGAGGGCCAACTACTGGAACAGCAAAAAAAAAAAAAACCAACCAAAAAGAGTTGTAGACTGATATAATTCTCAAGAGCGCTTATACAGTCTAAGTGAAAGCCTTTGGCCAAATGTGAGAACACTCAAACCTGAAGGTGTTTGAATCCAGGGCCCAGCTTGTACCCATTTTATACCTATTTCTAAGAAAAACATAGTCCCCAAGGCACATTTGTGAAAAAGGTCTGAAGCCACTCTCTGGGAGGTTTCCATGAACTACTCTGAGGAACTGTGTTGTATAGTCATCCTCGCTCTTATCTCCCACTGCTGTCAGAGGCAATTTGGAGGGCAGAAGGCACTCAGAACAGCCAGTGCAAACCTGTGCTGCGGGTCGCAGATAGTTTCCCTCAAAGCATTTGAAATAGCAGACACAGCTGGGGATCATTTCCTTTTCCAAACAAACATCACAACCTGATCTGGCTCTTCAGACACTTTAAAATTCCATTTTCTTCAAAAATTCATCCAAAGTAATATATTAGAGAAAAGATCTTAAAAGTGCTATGACTAAAAGGGCTCTAGGGAAAAAAGATGAACTGATTAAACATTTTTGTGCAGTTTGATAATTCGGCAACTCTTATTCTCATATTTTTGGTACATCTAAAAGTAAAGTATTCATTACTCTATAAATAGCCTGTTGACTAGAGAAGCTGAGTGACAGACCGTATATTATTTGGTTGCTTTGATTTAAAAGATATGCTGTATTCTAGCTCCTGCAGGGTATCCATGCATATGTGTAGCTTTTGAGCCACAGTCTAGTGACTGCCTCTGTCTGTTTATTCATCTCAGGGTCCTGAAAACAACGATTTTTATCCACATGAAGGAATAGCTCACAGAAGGATACAATGGTGACTGGCAGGCCAAATCTAAATCAATATTCCTTGCTTTATACTGAGCCTGGAATTCATCAATGGAGAGATAGCAAGGATGATCTATGCAGAATGGTAGCTGTAAGGTCAATAAGCCTTTGAAAGAAAACCATTGCTAAAAAACACTGCTAAAACTATTTGCATCCTTAATGCTCCAGTGTCTTTAAGAAAACTGTGAAAAAAAGTCCTGCTGTAGTACCTATGAACTCGAGGTTTTGTAGTTGAGCTCTCAAGGCTGTAAGTAGGGATGGTATCTAGTCCACAAAGGTCAGAGATCTTCTACCCGTTCCTCAGTCTAAGATCAAATAGATGGATATATTTATGTATAGAAGTGTTCTTCTCTCAGGATGTATTAGGCAAACACTGTGAGAAGACGATTCTCAGTGGATCTGAACTCCAACTCAAACATTTCTGAGAAATTTTCCTGTAGTTTTGTTGTCGTCTCTAAGACTGTTCAACAACTTGTAATGTCTTTGAGCTACAACCTTGTAATCAGCTGCTGCCATTTTGGAGTTCACCACCAAATGTTTTTGTGCTACTCAACTTGAATAAACCCATGGTATACTTTTCTCCCAGCCTGTGCCTCCAGCCTGTGTCTGATTTACTGCCCTTCTAGAACAAACAGTTTCAGTCTTCAGTCTCCTCCAGGTGCTTGCTGCTTTCTTTTTTCACAGCCCCCTTCAAATTTACCACATAAATTCACATTCTGTACAGGTTTTTTATTTCCTAGCAATAATAAGACTATAGCTTGAAAAAAGCATGCTCCCCATGAAGAAAAGATCTAGTAAGTGATATATCCTGCTTCTGCTACAGAGTTTAGAAATGTGAAATAAAACAATGAACTGCTTTTTTAAAGCAATAGCCTTGCTCAAGTATTGCCTTCCGGACAGAAAGTTTGCTTACAAGCATTATATTGGGTTCCAGTGACATATCTGTATGTCATCTACTCTTTAAACCAATGTCTACATACTATACATACAATTTTAAAACAACAGCTCTGTATGAACATAAGGCCTGTGATAGTGTGTGTGGTTTGTATTTGGATACTTCAGCCCCTTTTGTAGAAATGATGTATAGAATTGCACATGCAGCATCCAAAAAGGGACATTTGGCTCTGTGCAGCCTGTGAAAGAGAACTTTTAAATGGGGGTGAACCTAACTGTTTTTTTGCTGGGAAGAGATAGATGATTATACAGCACATGGGGGAGATGCTGAATCTGGTAGCCCGACAGGTGAGGCTGCACAGCTCTGGGTCCAACCAGTATTGAGACTGAGCATGTGTTATTCCCAGTAGGAGCACAGGCACATGTGTACACGTATGCAGTACATGTATCCACGTATCCGGTGACACAGATTGACACAGACAGATGCACTCAGCACTTGCACAAACACAAAAAGCATCAATGTCATCATCATGTTCCCTTCTCTGGCTGATCAGGAAGGTGGTCTGTTAGGGGAAAATATGTATATACATACGTACAGTGTGGGTACCTGTGATGGGCCTGGGAGGAGCTGGGGCTGGCTGTTATCTGAGTTCCCCCATCTGCTGTTGTTCCTCTGCTCTCCTTTCCATGTCCACCGAGATGAGCTTTTCATCACATAAGCTGACGTGTGCAGTATAAAATTAAAAATTATCTGCTTTGAAATATTGGATAGCAATGGTGTCTGAAGAAGGCAATTGAAATTAACAGCTGCTGTAGCATACTTACAGGCAATGTGCAGCAAATGTTAAATGTTAACAGCTAGCACGCAGGTTACAAGGGTAATGTCCTCTCCACACGATGAGATAAAAGTGCCCAATAAGCTGTACTTGGTTTTGCCTTTGCAAGCATTATGTTTGCTTTAGTTTTCAGCAGAGAAATGATGTGAGTTCTGAACGTCCATTTGTCACATTGCATCACAACGCTTCTATTTAAAAGGAGCTCTGGGATTCAAAATGCTGAGCAGAAAATTCTCATAAAATGGAATAAATTGAAAGCTTTCACACAGACATTCTAGAAAAAAAAAAATGAAGCTTGGCAAAACTACATCTGCAGATTTGGCCTTTATGTCTCCCTGTTTCCTATTCTGAATGTTGAAGATATGATTATAAATAATAATAATAATAATAACTAGTAATAATGTAGGGTTTGGTCTCTGATGAAATAGCCATGCTTACGCAGAATGGTGGCTGCCCAAATGCTTTTCCAGCAGGGTGAATCCTTGGATAACACTTGGCAGTGCTTTTCCACTGGTTCCCCACATAAAGCTTTGTGTTTCTTACAGAGCTGAGGGACTTGAGGTTGTTGGGAGACATGAAAATAATGGGAATTCAATCAGATTTCACTGAATTTGTCACTTTCCTCCAACAAATGAGTGAGATGTGAAAGTTTAATGCATGCAACTGATGTTTGCTAAGCCTGAAAAAGATGGCTTTCCAGGACCTCTATGCTTTTGGGCTCGGGAACACGTTCATGAGCAGTGGAAGGTCACGGCTGACACTGAGCAGCTGGGCCTGTTTTCAAAGTTCATGGTCTGGGAGCAGTAAGATAAACAGCAGCTCAGCAGAGTCTTACTAAAAAATAAATAGAGCATGTTATCCCCAACTTTTGAACAATTAGGAAAAAGTACCATCACGTTGAGCATGGACTTTATTAGCTATAGTTTTAAAAAATTTCCAGAAGGCCCTGATTTGTGGGAATTTGGTTTTGATGTGGAGAAGGAGAATGATACTGTTCATAGCAGTTAGATTACGTATCCCGTGATTTTTGTGAAAATAGCAGATTGGTTTTCACTTGAATCAGCTTCCTTTATGTACAGCTGATACCCAAAGTTCAGTTCACGGAGCCGACTTGTATATTCCAGCTAATTGTGCTTAAAGTTTCATTATGACTAAATTTAAAGGTTTATTCTCTGTTTTCCCCCATCCTGTTTACAGCTTCATGCAAAAATGGCATTCACAGAGTGCAGGTCTCAGGGCTGAATGTGAAATTGGTGGTCTTGAACTAGACTCCTGTAAATTACCATGTACTTGGCCCCTCTTCTCTTTTTAAAAAAACAAATGATGATAACATCTATTGGTTTTCATTTTAATGCACTAGAATTAGCTGTAATATAAGTTTTCCAAAGCACTGTAAGCAGAAGTATATAAAGTTGTGCCAAAAAGACTATGAATAATAGATCTGAAGAAAATCCTGGAAGAGCATGAGTTCCACTATCAGACTGCATTAGGCAGAACTCATTTGGCAATTTTACTAGGTTTTAGGGAGTATTTATTTTTATTTTTCTTTGTTCTATTTTTGCTCTGTGGAACCAGAAATCCACACACTATATATCAGCCATTGGATGGGAAACTTGTAATGTTTTACAGAAGAAAATAGATTAAAAAACCCATTTTTTTTTTTTAATAAGAACTTGTTAGTTGCTTTGTTGAATGTGAAAGAAATACCTGGAGAAAAGTAGAAAGCCTTGTTGGTTTCTTCTATGCACACCCTATAAAAGTGTGTATCTTCACACCTTCACCACAAATAGCTTCAAACCCTCAAGGGACTTCAGAACTGTACTATTACATTCAGGGAAGCTATTAAAACTTAACTTTTTCTATATTTCATACCTGGAGGGGTTTGGCAAAATGAGGACTGAAGAGATGAAAATAATAAAAAAATGAAGTGAGTTCACTGCCCCTTCCCAAACCAGGTGCCTGGTTGTTTTTCAAATTTAAGGTTTGGCTTGACAATGAAGAATCACTAATATTTGTCTAAAGGGATAAAATAAAATGTATGTGCTAGACTGGGCTTAAATGAAGTACGTCTTAAAAAATTTCTGGAAGGGGTAAGTTTTAGCAGACATTTTTTCTCTTTTTTCAGCTGTAAGTTAACATGTACAATTTTACTTTTAATATTGTTGCGTGCTCCCATGTGTTTATTTCAGTTCTTAAATGCAGATGTAGCCTAGAATTAGAAAAGTTCTTATGGGGTAGTGTTTTAAATATTAAATATTTAAATAGTGATATAATGACCTAAACCAAACAACAGTTTACAAACTGAAACTAAACACAGTCTTATCTTATAAGGAGCGCCAGGGTAGAGGTTTTCAATTAGTCAACTTTTATCACAGGTTGCTTGAGGTGTTTAAATGTTTTGGGTTTTCCCCCTCAAACTGCTGTAACTTAGTCTCAGGCAAGTACAAGGAATGGTCATATTAAGAAAGGAAGTATATTTTTTCTGGGGCAGAAGAGGCACAAAGATATAATACAGATGCAGTAGGAACATACAAATGGACAGGCTGAATTCTCTCACTCATGGTGGGGTGGAAGAAATGTGTTTGCAGGCAGAGAAAGTTAAATAAAAAATGCTCCAAGGTTTGTCACAGTTTTGGTTCTATTTCTGGTTCATTGGTGTGACCAGATCTGTGATTGAAGAAAAGATAACATGCTTTTTACTGTTGATTTGTTACTTTTTAATAGCTGAAGCAGATAGGTATCTTTAGAGTTTGTCAGCCTCTGAAGTAAAAGATCACAGAATCCACCACCGACTAGGTGGAAAAGAACCACAAATGGCTTTTTCTGCCAAGCTCCTTTCCACTGGTTGGTCCCCAGCATGTACCGGTGCAGGGGGTCCTGCCCTCCAAGGGCAGGACATTCCATTTCCCTTTGTGGTTGCGAGGTCCCTGTCCACACATTTTTCCAGCTTGTCCAGGTCTCTCTGAATGGCAGCACACCCATCTGGTCTATCAACAGCTCCTTCCAGTTTTGGATATTTTGCAGCCTTGCTCAGGGTACAGTCTATTCCATTGCCCCGGTCATTAATGAAGATGTTAAACAGTATTGGCCCTAGTATTGACCCCTGGGATACATTACTTGTAACTGGCCTCCCACTAGACTTTGTGCTGCCGATCATAGGCACTTGAACCCAGCCGTTTAGCCAGTTTTCAGTCCACCTCATTGTTCACTTCTTTGGTCTGTATTCCATCAGCTTGCCTTTGAGGATTTTATGACTGACAGAGTTGAAAGCCTCACTAAAGTCAGGGTAAATGATATGCACTCCTCTCCACTTATCCACTCAACTAGTCATCTCATCATAGAAGACAATCAAGCTAGTCAAGCATGATCTCCCTTCATAAATCTGTGCTCACTACTCGTAATCACCACCTTGTCAGTCATGTGTTTGGAAATGGCTTTCCAGAATTAGTTGTTCCATCGTCTTCCCAGAGACTAAGGTGAGACTAACTAGTCTGTAGTTCCCTGGATCCTCCTTCTTATAATAGAACAAAATTATAGAATCATAGAGCAGTTTGGGTTGAAAGGGACCTTTAAAGGTCATCTAGTGCAACACCCCTGCAATAAGCAGGGACATCTTCAACCAGATCAGGCTGCTCAGAGCCCAGTCCAACCTGACCTTTGAATGTTTTCAGGGCAACCTGTTCCAGTGTCTCACTGGAACCTGTTGCCTCTCTGGGCAACCCGTTCCAGTGTCTCACCGCCCTCACTGCAAAAAATTTCTTCCTTCTACCTAGTCTGAATCTACCCTCTTTTAGTTTAAAACCATTAACCCTTGTCCTATCACAACAGATCCTGCTAAAATCATAGAATGGTTCAGGTTGGAAGGGATCTTAAAGATCATCTAGTTCCAAACCCCCTGCCATGGGCAGGGACACCTTCTATTAGACCAGGTACACCTGCCACTAGACTAGGTTTGTCCCCATCTTTCTTATAAGCCCCTTTAAAGTACTGAAAGGCCACAATAAGGTAACCTCCAAGCCTTCTCTTCTCCAGGCTGAATAATCCCAACTCTCTCAGCCTGTCTTCATAGGAGAGGTGTTCCATCCCTCTGGTCATTTTTGTGGCCCTCCTCTGGACCTGCTCCAACAGGTCCATGTCTTTCCTGTGCTCCAGAGCTGGATGCAGTACTCCAGGTGGGGTCTCACCAGAGCCAAACAGAGGGGGAGAATCACCTCCCTCGACCTGCTGGCCATGCTTATTTTTATGTAGCCAAGGACGCGGTTGGCCTTCTGGGCTGGGAGCACCCATTGTCGGCTCATGCCCAGCTTTTCATCCACCAGTATCCCCAAGTCCTTCTCAGCAAGGCTGCTCTCAATCCCTTCATCCCTCAGCCTATATTGATATTGGGGGTTGCCCTGATCCAGTTTCAGGACCCTTCTAGACCTTGTTGAAGACAGGACTGATATATGCTTTCGTCATATACTCTGGCACCTCCCCCAGTCACAATGAACTTTCAAATATGATACAGATTGGCCTTGTAATGACACTGGGCAGCTCTCTCAGCTGCCCTTGTGGTTGTATCCCATCAGGGCCCATGGACTTATGTATATGCAGTTTGTTTAAATATTCCCTAACCTGATCATCCTACACTGAGAACATCTCCATTTCTCCATACATTCCTACTGGCCTCAGGGACCTGGGATTCCAAAAGTCCAGTCTTACCAGTAAGGACTGAGGCCAAGAAAGCATCGAGTAACCTGACTAGTTTCCTTTAGTCTTCCTTATACAACGGATACACTTGTAGAAGCCCTTCTCATTGCCTTTTGTGTCGCTCACCAGATTCAACTCCAGGTGGGCTTTGGCTTTCTGAACCCCATCCCGATACACTTAGTGTGTCTACGTTCCTTCTGGGTCACCTGTCCCTGCTTCCATCTCCTGTGGGCTTCTTTTGTTAGTTAGGAGCTCCCCCTGCATTTGTTTGTAAGTATAAGGTCCAGAAGACCATCTTCCCTTATTAGCTCCTCAATCACCTGTGACAGACAGCTGCCATCAATGCACTCCAGAAAAGCCTTTGATTGTTTCTGCTTTGCTGTGTTGCCTGTGTATGTTGATTGTTGACCCCAGAGTCATGCAGTCAAGCTTCATGTGCTCCAGGTTGCCTTGACAGCATTGTTGGTGCCTCTGTAGAAGAGTAGCAGTGGATAGCAGACCTAGGGCCAGACAAGCCTTAGCAGCCTCTCCACAGTATCCCTTATCCAAGTCCTTGGCAAACAGCAAGATCCTCTCCCTAGATGATGGGTCAGGTGTGCAGATGGGAGCCTTCATCCTTGCAGCAAAGACTCCCACAGCTACCTGCTGGTGCTTCAGTAGTACTCAGGCACCACTGGCTTGGAGGCTTTGTAGATCCATGTCACAGCATCTCGGCTACTATGAGGGCACTGACCCCCTTCTGGACTTGCAGATGAGATAGGAGCTGTCCTCTTGGTATCAGAAGTCACCAGCTTCCAGCCTTTACCATCACAGTAGTGTCCATCTCCCAGTCCCACAGGCATGGACTCTGCCTCCACTTCTGTTGGAACAGCTTGGGGTTCAGTCCTGGTACTCACAGGGTTTTGGAGAACCTCCAGCCAATCTGCTGTTTGCCATCCCCGATACTGCACAGCCTGCTGACCTCCGTCTGCAGCCCCCAGCTGCAGAGTTGCATTTTCCCTTTGGGAGCTTACTCTGGGCTGAGGTTTCTGACATGCTGTAGATAGATGCTCCTGGGGGGCTGGAGATCATATGCTGCCACGTCACCACCACTGCTTAGCACACAAACACCACGTCCAGCAAAGTTTCTGGACCACTTCTGATCTAGGACCAGCGGTTTTATGGGCACCTCCAGCGTCTGCTGACAAAGTGTTTGGCCCTCACTAGTGAGGACACAGCTGGAAACTAAAAAGCTCAAAGCTCCCTTTGATCTGGAATTGCTGATGGAGCTGGTAAGAGGCTGCTAGAGCTTGCTAGCAGGCAACGTCTGCTGCAGTAACCCTCAGCCAGCAGCAGCAGCAATGGTAGGGGCATCTGCATTGATGTTCCCAAATAGCTCCCAGGAGTCTTCCAACCATCCCAGGAGAAGTTCCAGAAGATCTTGAAGCAAATCCCAGGAGCTGCTGAGCAAACTGCTGCGTGTTGACTGCCTCTGCTAGCTATGTTCTCCCTGTGGACCTCTGCTGTGCTTGTGGTTTTAGAATGTGCTTCAATGAGGACAAATGGTCCAGGGATTTCTTGCAGATGCAGGTCCGGTATGAAAGATGAAACTGGATGCAAGTCAATAAAAAGTGAAGGGGAACTGCACTGTTTGGAGGGCATTTAGCAGAATCATTTAAAATGTCAGCAGCTTTACAGAAGGCACTTTAATTGCCGTTGACTTGATAAAAACAGAACACTGAAGTGTGAAAATATTCCTTAGACTTGGGCAACCCTGATAGTTTAGACACAGATGGGCTAGAGTTTTAGCTGCCTCTAGGGATAGGAAATGGCTGCTAACTGAGAGTTTTAGAATATTTGTATTTTGAGTTGTTAAGATTATGTTAAATCCAGTGAAGCAGTGAAGTTCTTGGATTTTTCTCCATGTTCATAAGCCTTGTTCCATTAAGGTATCAATGAAGATTACAAAAATACTTCTGTTGAAGTCAACACACTTTGGAGCAAGCCCTGTGCATCCAAGTCATTAATATCATATGCATTTCTGTTCACAGTGCCTTCCTGCATCCTTGCAAATGTTATATGAAAAGGTTTCTATAAAGACAAGAAGAATCCATTGGACTTTTAAATTTCTAGAAGTGCTAAAAACTAGGGAATAAACTATACTTGCTCACATAGATCGCATTTGTAGCCACGTAAAGTGATTTTGTTGCTGCTTTTTATGTATGACACAAAGCTTTTAAAACTAAAATGTATATATTCTACATCTCAACATAGAAAGCAGTTTCCAGGTTGTCTACTGGGTTAAATGGC
The DNA here is from genome assembly GCA_013398815.1 of Ibidorhyncha struthersii. Taxonomy (NCBI): domain Eukaryota; kingdom Metazoa; phylum Chordata; class Aves; order Charadriiformes; family Charadriidae; genus Ibidorhyncha; species Ibidorhyncha struthersii. The sequence continues at coordinate 238,473 of VZSZ01009116.1, forward strand.
TCTCTGTTACAAAAGTGTTTATCTTCAGACAGGAAAAGATCATAACCAAACCATGGCCAGTCTTGCTTTTTGTCTTACTGGGAAATACACTTTGTGGAGCTTGAATCATGTTTGTAGTTCTTTTTTAAGCCCTTTTGAGTTAGTCAGCATTCTTCTCAATGTGTTGGCAACAGAGTTAATTGCGATATTCAAGTAAGGGCCTACTTATAATTTCCTTGCTGCCTCTAAGTATCACTTTAGTTTCTTTCAGAATTGCACTTTGACATTTTCACCTTGACTTATTTTTTTAAATCAGTTTAATGATCTAGATGGTGTAAAGGCTTTGTCCTTTAGCTGCAGTGAAGGATGTGGAAATAGACTGTTTGACTTTTTAAAATAGGGCTATATTTTGTCAGTTACAATAGGTTTGCACATAATTTTAAGCTCAGAATTCTGTCTGGTTTTGTGCATTCTTCAGTAAGGCCCAGCTCATATCAATCGATCTGAACTGGGCAAAACCATGTCAAAGAAAGTATTATTTTCTATCTGTGAATGCAAGTCATACTGGTAAGGTGTTGTTTTTCCAAGGTTCTTAAGATACGTGCTTTCATATACTGAAACTGACTGCATTATAGACAAGAATAAACAGGCACATTTGAGGAATCTGTACAACCTTCAGGACAAATCACCAACATAACATTACTTGAAAGCATTTTCTTGGCTCAGATATGTTTTATCACAACAGACATCCAAAAGGTGTCTAAAACACTAAGATGCTTTGCATTGTCTGAACTTTAATGACAGAGTAGGTGCTTTTCCAGAATTTGTCTTTGCAAGTGGCTTCAAGCAGAGGATTCAGGTATAAAACACATATTTATTCAGAGTTGTTCAAGTTGCCTCTGCTTGGTCATTTTAAATTTCAAGTTCAGCAACAGTAAGTGCATGGGCAACTGAGACAAACAGCAGAGGATCTCCCATACTCTTTGCAGTTTCTCTATTCGCTTTGAGGTTGTGGTTTAGAGATCAATTTAAACCAGCCTAAGCTGGCATGGCTGCCAAAAGGTGTCATTCAGGAATGTGCTTCTGGGGTGGGTGAAGGAGGAGGGTGCACTGTCCCTTCCAGTGGCAGCATGACTGTAGATGTTCTTAAACCAACTGCAAAACCATCCCCTGCGGGGACTGCAGTGTGTAGGAGAGGGGATGTGTGTGTGACTTTAAAATGAATAGGTGTCTAACCTTTAAATTCACATCACAGAACTGGTTGCTGGTAATGCAGACACAACGTCATCTTCAAACCAGGAAGGTTTTGTGTAAGTATTGTAATTTCCATCTCCCCTCTTGCATTTCCAAACTACTAGAAATTATTAGATTGATTCCAGACGATCGTGAACTAGAACTGATTTACAGCTCTGTTCTACAATATACTGTGTGGAAAACAGTTACATCAGGTTCAGTCAAAGTTGTAGTCATTTTTTCATTCATACTTGTAAGTGTCCATTTGTTTTACTTTCAATATGTTGAGCAATATATTCGCTCAATATATTACAAATACGATTGACTAGATATTTCTGATACGAAATAGCTTCTGGAAAAAGTACGCTGGTTAGTTTCCATGATACATTTTGTATTGCTGTTGTCTTGAAGTAGTTCTCAGAAGGGAAACCATCACTTAAGTCATTTGTCCAATCTGGCTATAAATCAGTGGAGACTACACTGCAGAAAATATTCCTTCATTGGCAGGCGCTTCGATGGGATGACCTCATCACTTTTTCCATCTCCAGTATGGAGGTGTCTAAGATTTATTACAATCTTAATATAAATTCAAGACTATGGATATGTTTTTATGACTTATTGTCATGACAATGACAAAAAAAAGCCAACATAATTACAAGATAGCTTTATAGTGTCAGGATATTAAAATATGTCAATCCAAGTTTATGGCAAAATTTAAGTAAGAAGCATCTGAAAATGGGATATTTTCTCATCTCGGTTCTTTTCTAATAGATTAAACTAATTAATTCTGTTACAGAGAAACAATGTTTTTCCTATCAATTCAATGCATGACTTGAAAATGGCAATTTCAGGATGATTCGAAACCAATGTCATTGCTAATCTTTCTGGATCAGATTGCAGATAACCAAGGCCCATATTGTGACATCAGATTACACTAGGAGCCAGATCTAAAAAAGAACACAGGCCCGAATAAGAAGATATAAGCAGACTTCTGTTGCCTTGTTCAAAGATGTAGTCTGACTACTTCTTACTTAACAGTTCGCTCAGCCAGAGGTTTTAAAATTTCAGTACTAACGCCCTTTTCACCCTGAAAGCTCCCAACATTTAACCTAATGGTTAGATGCCTACCCTCCATCTAACCATCTCTGGAATCCAGAAACAAGACAGGGACAAATATAATACCCTGAATGACTTTTCTTATATTACTGGGCAAAGCAAACCCTGAAAAGACTTTCAGAAATGCTGGTGCTGTGGTAACAGGAGCTATTACTGAAAGGTTACTGAAATGCTTAGAGAAAAGCTCGGGAACAGCAGAAGAACTACGATCGTAAGGGGAACTCCCCAGACAGGGCAAGAAGGTCAAAAGGACACTCTTCAGGAGTGAGAAGAAAGCCTGGGCAAGACCACAGAATAAAGGGTTATACCAGACAATGGAGCAAAAAAAGGGAGTCTGGAAGCTATCTGCACAAAATGGGAATTGTAATACCATCTATATTCTACAGATCCTGTTAAAGATGAGAAGGGGAAACTTAGCATTGGAGGAACACAGTTGCCATGTAAAGCCCAGCTGTAGTTTTTCAGGACTAATCTGTGGAAGAAGACACAAGCTGTGGGCACAAACAAGCGTCTGCTCTGTCCTCAGCTCAACCTTGCTCCTACTGTACTTACAAGCCATGTGCCGAGTGTCAGGACTGATCTGGCCTTCCTGGAATCCAGATCTTTTCAGTGGGTGATAGATCAGACCACTGAAACTATCCAGGCTACTGTCTACAGGATATTGGACCAGTTCCTGAGGTCATAACTTCTCCCTCTTTTGACTTAATCACATTTCCTATTTGTTCTGCCATGCAACAGGGAAATAGGTTTAACGGTTGTTTTGCTATACCCTTTCTTAAAGGTGAGATCTCTGGCGCATTCTTGTTTGCGTTTGTCAGCAGATGTCACAGTTACACAATGAATGCAATGGCAAAAAGGAATTTGGGGCTGGCAGGAGACTGTTTGTAGGAATGATCTGGGAAAAAAGGTGGAATTAGATGGATGGCATCATTGGTCTCAAGCAAAAGGGGAAAACGATGGACTTGGGATGTCTGGGGACCCAGATGGCTAGAGTGTGTGAGAGAGAAGTGGGAACACAAAAGGTGAAAAAAACTGCCAGGGACAACAAAGTAGCTGAAGGAGCTGTGTATGAGCAGACGTGGATAGGAAAGATGAGGAAGAGGGAGGTAGAAGAGCAGTTGGTCATCCAGGTTGTGTGTGGTGAAAAGAGGTATACAATGGTGAAAGAAACATGTGGTGAAGCATGATCCCTATAAACACAATGATAAGAAAAATAACCTCTTGCCCATATTGCATTTTCAGGTTAAAATATGATTATTTATAATAAATATAATATATGACTAACTTTCAGATAAAGGTATTTAATTAAATGCTAAATTCATATGTCAGTGAAGTCAATGGCAAAACTCTGGGTCAAATCAGTCCAAAGATGCTACCAACACAGTATAAAACACTGCTAAAGGAAAATATTCTCATTTTGGCTTTACATAAAATAAGTAGATTAACTATAGGAAAAGTATTTTTTCTGCCTTCACCCCTGTACTTCCCACCATCATTCAAATGCCCACATCCCTTGAAGACTTCAGAACTGGCTGCCCATTCATGAATGCCTTAGTAGCTATTTATCATAGTCAAATGTGTTGGCCAAATGTTTTTCTTGGACTCCCAGTGTGCAACAGTCTTTCTAAAGCAGTTGTCACTTCCATTCTGTTATTCCCTCACTGTTGGCTGCTGTTCTCTGGTTCAGACTTCTTGCTGGTGATAATTTGTTTCCAGTCACAGTGTTCATTGGCTTAACTTCTCCAGAAGACCAGGTATTAGGAAGGTAAATAGATATGATCATTGGCATTGAAGATGTGTCCTGGTTTGAGGTAAAACTGAGCCAATTTTGTTCAGTAACTTCGCTTCTTAGCTGGGCCTCTTCTAACTACTGAAATGAACAGCATATTGTGCAGACAATGTTCACTCCCTCAGAGTGATAAAACCAATGTTTATAGTTGATGCCCAGGCATGGTATGCGGGAGAGGCTCTTGCTTATACTTATTGCTGTAACAGCCAAGGCCAACCAACTTTGTTGTTTGTCACATTGGAGGGTCGGAAGCGGAAAAGCGTAGTGGGGTCCCACCTGCAGGGAGGAGCAGACAGGCCAGGTGACCCCAAACTGACCAACAGGGTATTCCATCCCATCTGCATCATGCTCAGTATAAAAGCTGAGGGTCAGATCCCTCTTGCTCTCTTGCTCTCTCGCTCTCTCTCGCTCACTGTCTTTTATTTCCCGCTCTCTCGCTCTCTTCACTTCAATCGTCTGCCTTTGGTCCCGATCCTGAAGGCAGACCCGGAATCCAGTTCCTGTCCGCCACTGAGTCCAGCCTGGGACTGCCCCAGTGCCAGCCGGTGTCGTGATTGTCATCTTGGGAGCTTGATACGGTTTTGTATATATTTCATTATTTCCTTGTATGTTATTATTAATATCTCATTAAAGTAGTTTAGTTTGTTCTAAACTTTTAAGTCTCTTTTTTCCCTCCTCTGCCTCTCTTTTTGAAGAGGGGTAGAGGGCAGCATCTGTCAGTCCCATCTGGGGTCCCCCACGTCCCCAGTGGCTGATTTGGCCTAAACCACGACAAGATGGAAGAGACACTTTCACATTTTCAGGAATGCAGTTGCAGAGGAAGAACTCCCATAGATTCATAGTATAGGAGCTCAGGAGAGACCAGTATGTCTAGTTGTTCTACCTGACACATCCTGTAGATTTTTGGAATGTCTTATAAAAAAGCATCAGAACTTAGTATTATCCAAGAAAATGAAGACAGGAATTGATCTTTCAATGCTTATTTTGATAAGAAGTGTCTTGGAAACTTTTGTGTAAGGACACATCTATAATACAGTGTTGGTGGTGCCTCAAGGGTAACAAAATTTAATTCATGGACAAATGAAAGTGAGGTTGTTATAAATAAGATCACTCACTGCTTACATGAGTTCTGACATGTTTTTTTCTCGTTTACAAGAGGAAAAGAATTGCTTGATCTGGTTATTTTCCACAATGACCTTCTTGGTGTTTCACAGTGAAAGAGGAAGACTATCAGCTCCACAAACTAAATGTTCAGTCATGGTTCACAGCTGATTGGTCCAATGGAAGCAAAACTGGTTTTGCACATATGTATATGTGTTACAGTGGTGGTAGGATCTCCACTTTTAAGGCAATGGTGGAAACACAAGCCTGTGCTCATGCACTGAAGACTGAATCAGTCTTTTGATGCCTTGCTGCTGCTGACAGGTTTCTTTTTCTTGGGTATAATTTCCTGCTAAGACTGGAAGAAGCTTGTGTCTTTGTGAAGCTATGGCAGGACCTGGGGAGTGTCGAAGGTGGTGGGCTGCAGAGCTGGAGGCACTCACTCAGAGGGACTGGCTCCAGCTGACCTCTGAAATCCTGCCTCTTTTCTATGGGGCGGGGGGAGACTGGTTTGCTCTGATTGATGTATTTAACATCTCTCTGCCTGCACTTGCATAACGATAGTGGTGGGGAGTCTATGGAGTCTCTCTTGGATTTAAAGTTTCCACATCATCTCTTCTCACCCCAGATCTCCAGGTTGAAAGTGACACAGGTTATTTCATTAGATGAAAAGTCCAGATTTCCTCTCTATGCTGCACTTGGAATATAACTGGCAGCAGTGCCAACTGCAACACTAAAATGAAATCTGTACTTATTATGCCTTGCAGGATAGGTGTGTTTTCTTACAGCTTGTTCCCAAGCAAAGAATTTTTCAGTAATGTTATACCTTCTTCCTTGCAAGAGTTTCTACTTCAAAACAAGATTTCCCTCCCTGCTCTGACAACATGGTTCTGAATCCCACCTTCAACGTACCCATTGGTAAAACAAAGTCTTTTTGGAAGACCATCTTTAAGGACTTTTGTCATAGGCTTTCATCTAATCTATCCTCCTATGACAGGGATATTTCATGAGATCTGTCAACTGTACTAAGAAGATGATTTATGAAGTGATAATAACAACTTTCAACACTCCCAAATGACTAGTCATCCATATGCGTAGCACTGTACTTTGTAAAAGCCTCTGTTTATAGCGTTTTGAACATGTGTGCTAAGCTATGTCATTTAAAGAGTAGAACTGGAGGGAGAAAGTACTTTTCTGATCTGATAATTTTGCTTCACCTCCTGAGGAAGAGACCTACATGAGATAAGCGAAAGGTAATTTGCCAGTAACCAATTAGGTCCTGTGTTCTGATGTGTTGGACATTCCCCATGCACTCCAGCAAATTTTAACTGAGATTAGATGATACTTGTGAACGCAAGAGATTGCATGGACTAAACCTGAGGTCAAGATGTTAAAAAAGAGGTCAAGTGCAGCATGTGAATTAAATTTAAATCTGATACCACAGGCTGGTTAAATGATAAAAAGCCTCAATGATTTTGGATTCATGTATGAAAGGCTTATGTAGTGGTGTAATATATTCATAACAAAGAATTACTGGAAGAGTCCTGTAACTCTACAGACTTCCAAGTATGGACTGATTTTTTCGCACCTTATGGGCTCACCAGCTTCCACACTTTCCATGTAGAACACTTGGAGCCCCTGTGACATCTAAAGAATTTGAAGCCCTGCCATGGATCTGCAGCTATCCACCTCGATGGTGTATTCTGTGTATCCTATGGTCAGGGAACCTGTATAAAGCAGAGGAAGACCTGGAGCTCCTTAGTACAGCAGTTTTTATGGCCAAACTGGCTAAAAATTGCAATGAGTGCATTGAAAGAAAACACTAGGGAATGGGAGTTTTAATTCTGGTAGATGAATGAAAACATTTTAGGGTTCTACTTCAGTTTTATAAGTGGATTCTTGGTGATTGTAGCCTTAACACTCTTGTTAAGCAAGCACTGCAACTATATACATCTGTATTTCATCAGCCTTGACCCTGTGGATCTAAGGGCATGAAAGAACAAACACAGGTGGTGAGAATTAGCCTAGTGGCTTGTTGCCTAACTTGCAAATATAAAATCTTCTTGTTCAGAAAGAGGAGGGATGGAGGAAAGGCTAAGCAGTTATCCAGAGAGGACAGGCAAGGCTCCCTAATAAGGACAAGTAGGCAGGTTTATTGTTTGGCAGCCATTGACCTGGCTTGCAGGGGGGTACAAACAGCCCACATGAATATCAGTTAAATTTTCAATGCAGCTGAGGCTTCATCCAGAGGAAATCAAACTTTTAACTAAACCATTCATTTGGAGCAGCAGATAGAGGTTATGCTGGAATTTTATAATTTATGATACAGCAAACCAATAAGGTGAATGTATATATCCTGAGCTTTGGGTGGTTATTATACAAATGCCATTGCTGTTAGACAGATGGACAAATTTATTTGGACAAACTTTAAAACTTATCCAGAGTCAGCTGAGGGCTAACCCACAAGAGTGGAGCTGCCTTAAAATAAGCAGAGACAGGGGTTTTGACAAGAAATGTATATGTGGTGGTCTCTGGTGGAGTTTTCTGGAGAAGGCTGATGAAATTTGTCTAAGGTCTTTTAAGGAGGGATCATAAAAAAGAACTCTGTCCTAGTACAGAGGTTGCTTTCAGGTACATACCTTTGTGAGATCTCAGCTGGGATATGAATGAAGCTGGACTCACACATTGATGTTATGTATAAGGTATCAGGACTTTCAAATCTGCTTTCGGTAGTAAGTGTTGTGTATTTAACAAAAAGCCAAAGCCAAGAGCTCATCCGTTTCACTTTATACATTCTGTTGTGCCTTAAAATATCATAAATACCACCAGTTAAAGTAAAGGAGCAATTACACCAATCACAACTGAGGAAGAGAAGTGCATGAGATGAATCTTGGTCTGTGGGACCTGAAAGCATCCTTGCTTTTCCTAATGTAATTTATGGACAGGAAAGTTATGTTCCTAATTTAAATTAGACTTCCTTTATTGCCAACAGACAGCTCTTAAAGGGTGATTATTCCGCTTCTTATATCCTAAGATACCTGTTTCTTTGCAACAGTATTTTGCAGCTTTCAAGAGTGTTAGCAAGTTTTCCTTTAACCTTCTTTTCTTTGAGCTAAATAACTCCATTTCTTTCCATGTCTCCTCACAGCATATATTTTCTCAAGTCTGTCTAATTGGTCTACGGTCAGAGAGAAAAACACAAGCACAATAATTCAGCTGAGGACGACATCAATTCTGAGTAGAACAAGTGGTTTACTTCACATGCATTACCATTGACTCCTGCTCAAGTATCCCATGATGTTTGCCTTTTTTTTGCAGCAGTGTGACAACATTAAGTTATGTTCAGATCGTGCCTGTTTAGACTGCTGTTAAGCTAGCTGTCCCCCACCCAGTTGCTCATTGCTACAAAAATTTTGAAACTTGCACTTGTTTTTAATAAATTGCGTCTTAATTTTTTCAGACCACTTCTCCAATGTGTCGAGAGAATTTTAAGTTCTTATCCAGTGATTCAATGCTCTCTTAGCTGTTGATGTGTTTATTTATACTTTTTCACATCATTAATATGAAGATACTGACCATAACCTAACCCACTGAATACGTGCTTCCATTTTGATACCAAATGTTTTAAATCTTCTGTCTGAATACCGTTTTCAAATAAGTTTTACACTACCCTATAATGGTTTCATCTAGGCCACATTTCCCTATTTCATTTCCAAGACTATTGCCTTATTTCACTTCAGGAAGGCAGTGTCAAAATTCTTAATAAAGCTGAAATATATATGTTATGTATGCATTCTCCTATCCCCTGCGTCACTTAGAGAAGTGTTGTAGTTGATCTGACACACAAAAAAGCCGTGTTTTTCATACAAGTAATCTATGAAGATAATCTGCTAAAATGACACAGAATAATGCTACTTAAAGTCGTCTTTACATGACCTTTTTTTAATCATGTTAACATAGTGCTCTTCATCAGATTATACTTAAATATGGCTGTTAATTTTGTCTCTGGAAAGTACTTTCCTGTGACTACTACTCTTGGCCATGCATTTTCATGAGTTCTTTTTACTAAAGGGAAGTGCTTTCCTCATATAGAGGAGACGGTAACCTCATGCTCACTCCTCTATTTCCTTTTTTGTGACACTCTGAAATCCATCTGACTTAGGGAGATGTTTAGAAAATTAATCTCTCTCTCTTTCCCTCCCGTCAAAAGAACAATGGAAATCACCGAAAAATTAGACCACCGGGTTAGTCCCTGCAGGCCCTTATTTTTAAAGGACTTGTTTTTAAATCAGTGAAAGGCAAAGATGTATTGTACTTGGCACATGCAGAGACAATGGGAAAACATTTCCTTAAGAGTAGGTTTCCTGTACTTCAGTACAATCTTCCTTTCATTGATTTGAAGGGCAATACAGTGACAATTTAGGAAAATAAAGGCATAAATGTTCCACAATAATGATGCCAAAATATCTCTGCAAATAAATCAGAGTCGATGTAAATGAACGTGAAGAGTCGAACATTGATGTTCACACTGTATTTCACATTCATGAATTATGCAGAATTGGTTGCAAGAGCCTGGTTGCCACAAAATCTTATTTTTATTTGCAAAGTGTTCTGAGACACCTTGTATGAACATTTCTGAAGAAAATTAAGCTGCCCTGAAGTGAAATGAAATTACGTATTTATTTTGAGCTTTTAAAACAGATAATGATCAAATGAACCTGATGATAACCCGGACAGCACTCTGAAAACAATTCTTGAAACATCTGCAATTTCTGATTAAATCATTGTGGATGTTTGTGGCATGTCTTCTAGAAGCAGCACAGAATTATTCCTCCATATATGAAAACCACAATCTTGGTGGATTTTATCACGCAAAACTTTTCTTGTTTCTTTCCCAAGAATATTGTAGCAGTATGGCAAGTGTGTTCCGGTCCCATAGAAAAGGTGGTTTTCCCTCAGTCCTGGAGGACTGTGAAGGCATGTCACTGCAGTAAGAGGAAACGGTAGATATTTGCAAGTCTGCTGTGAGGCATTAAACATGTTCTGATTTATTATAACTACATTAGGGTTTGTGAAATTCCATCTACAGGAAAGAGTATCTTAAACTTAATCCCTCCGATATTATTTTTTCATAGTTTATGTATGCACATATTTATCTATATGTAAGGATAAATATTAGAGAAGTGTATATGCAAAATAATATCTTATGTGAGACAAAGAAAGAAACACTTTATTTAACTGTATTTTAAAGAAAGATTGGTTGCCCTCGTTTTCTTTCCTCTGTGATAATTTGTGTGTCTAAATTCTTTCTTCATCACATCATATATGGACACTTCTTTGTTAGGAAAGTCGCCTGCAAAGTCTGTTGTAGACTATTTATAATTTCTTTGTTTCCTGACAAAAAGCCAACATTTCTATTAAAGTGATCTTGCTGTATAGGTTAACTATTCACGACATTCTAGAAGTATTGGCTAAATTTGTACTAGTAAGCATTCGCCAAGGCCAGTCCACTGCCACAACGTTATTTGGCACAGTCTGGTCATCTCCCTTCCCTTCATCTGTCTTACCCTGCAAAGCAGGTGGCTGCACCCAGGTGTTTGCTGAGAATCAGCCCTGGCCCAAGCCAGCTCCCCAGCCGTGCCCAGTACTCATCTGGGAGAGCTGCCACCTGTCTGGCCAAAACCATGCTGGGAACCTTGTAGAAGATCAAGTTCTTGTGTCTGGAAACGTTCCCTGGCACAGCTCTTTTTACTTGTATAAATGTAGCCATGATGTCTAACTTGAGCAGACTGGTAAATAGGGCCATTAGGACATTAAAAGTTATGCTTCCTAAACTAGATTTTTTTTTTAAAAAAATAATATTTAGAAGATGGTGATTTATAAACATATAAAAATTCTGATTCAGATCTATTTATTTATGAAGGTAATGGGTATAACTGTTGACTATAGGCAACGTCAGCAATGCAGTATATGTGGTCGGTACAGGCAGCATGCAAATGTTGAAGTACAAAATGAATTGCAACACCATGCTGCCTGCCCACGCGTGCACCCTTCCCTGGCCCCTGATGAGGCTGATGGCTGCAGTGGGGGGTAAGACACAGGGGTGGATTGGCCAGTATATCTGTATTTTATCTTCTCACTTTATCTTCTTTATCTTTCCTGCCCATGGCTCTGGACCCTGTGTGGATCCCCCCTGGGACCATCAGCCCCTGCCCAATGAAGCTGCGGCAGGGCCAGTCTCCAGCTCTCCCATCCCAGCCTCTGTCCATCCCCGTCCCCAGGACGGTGCCTGATGTCCAGGGCTTGGGCTGTCCCTGTGCCCCCAGCTGCCCTGCTCCTGGCCAGCTGTAGGACAGTATGGTAGCAATTCTTCTCTCTCCTCCTTACTCTTCGCAATAATCATGTGTTCCAGCTAGAGTCAGAAAGACGTCTCTCTTCATGGGAAAGCACCAAAGCAAAGCAGTCTGAAACCTTTTCTTGAGAATTTTTAATATCACCATCTGGCATTTTAGGTAGTGCTGCTCCACCAGCATTGCTCCGGGAATTAGGGAAAACAAGTTACGGTGAAGAAAATTAACTCTATCCAAGCCAAAACCAGCATACCCCTAGATAAAACTTGCTGAGTATCCTTTCTTGACTTAACTTAAATTGCCCAGCCAGTATGATTACATTAAAATATTTCCAAAGGTTCCAACCTCCCATCAAAAGCACATGTTCCATCTAAATATTGTTCCAGTTATGGCAAATGGCAGGACATATATAAGCTTTTACAATGAAGTTGAGGAATGCCATCATGGTGACTTAAGAAATCCTATTGAACAGATACATATTGCAAATGTGGGAAAAGAAAATTCTGAACACTTAAATTTTCAGAAGGAATGGCAATGCCAATTTTGTCTGAAGTTCCTGCTCCATTTAAAATTTGCATTTCTTTTATTGAGATTAAGCAAAGAGGAACGAAGAACAAACCCCATCTGGAATTTAAAAAACGCAAAAGGTTTGCAGAGTTAACACAGAATATGGATAAAAAAAGAGCATAATTGCCCCAGAAACGGTATATGGAATTGTATTTTAAAATGGTCATTGGCTAGTGTTTTATTTTAAATTGGCTCAAATACAGCCAAGAGCCAGGAAAATATAGCATGTGGTTAATAAATACAGGTGTTTTATGGACATTGGTAAGCTCATTAGTAAGTAGTGCAATATATTACATGTGAAAAATAAAATCTTTTTTCTGAATTCCTAGATCACATAAAATTCAAACTTATTTAGTTTACTCAAAACAATAGTAAAATAAATATTTTACATTTCTGATGTACTGGAATTTGGTTTCCTGCACATCTTTTAATTAATTATCACAGGAAGTGATGCTATTTTCAACTTATAAGGTAGTCATGCAGGACAGTATCAGAGGTCTTATGAATGTTGAGATGTACTGCCTTCCCCTATTCACCTCGCCACCTACCCTGTCAAAGAAAGAGATTACACTAGTTTAGCAGGACACCTTACAGAGCAATTGATTTTAACTATTTTTGATTTTTGAGGGAATTACAAATTGTTTATTATTTTTTTTAACTCTGGATTCTTTCCGAAGTTAGGCTGTAGTTTCTCTGGCTATTTCTTTATACTTTTAAAAAAAAGTTGGATACTTTAATGTCCTCTTCCAGTTCTCAGGCATCTTCACTGTTCTCAGTGAAATTATAGCACAACAGAAATATTGATGGCAATATAGGGCAAATTGAAAAGATAGAATACTAAGAAGAAATTAGCTTTGTGACTCCCTAATGAAACAGTGAAACATTACTATCTTTACAAAGTGAAAATACAAGATGTATAATCACAGAAAAATAACATTTCAATAACCTTTCTAATAACATTGCAATAAGTGCATTCAGAAGCCCTGTGAACCCGCTTTAAAGAGAAGCCAGGCAACGACAAGAAAAATCACACTGGAAGTGCAAAGAAACAGGTCTTTCTAGTCTAGGAAATCTGTGTAACTTGCCTCGCTTAGGCTGTCTCACCAACTGGAAAAAATGGAAAAGGAGACCGCAGTGTAATACAGACCTCTTTCTATGTCGATGTGTACATTTTCATTGCTTACTTAGGGCATCCTATCCTAATATAGGTTAAAATTTCTCAAATAAGGGAAAACTTGCTATGAATACCCTGCGTGGTGATGCCTTAGTGCTCATTTTATAATAATTTCTCAATAATCTGCCCTTTCAGGGCTGCCAAAAAGTCAGTGATAAATTGAAGACTGTGGTTTAAAGTAAAAGCATGCAGCTGTTTTGTTTGCATTTGCAATCTCCAGCTTCATGGCCTTTTCACACAGTATTTGAGACTCTAACTGAACAGGATTATCACATTGATGTCCCTGGACTGTTGCAGAGCTGAAAATGAGGTGGTGGCGCAATATTTGCTTCATTTCTCTCATTTTTGGATAGTTCAATATTTTTGAACATGTTCTCTAAAAGTAATCATTCCTTAGATATTTTGAGGACTCCATTTGGCTGCACCATTACTGATTCTGTACTATAATCCTGACTGATACTCCCTGTTGACTAGAATAGGAGAAGTTCTGAAAAAGCGTCTAAAGCAAGTTGTATATGCTCTTGAGACTTACTCTATGCTGTTTGATTTTGGCTGAGAACCTGGCCCTGAGCCACTGTGCAGCTTGAGAGTTGTATCATAATTCTATCTAGGAAATATGTAACATTTTAAAAGTGTATTATCCATTTCAAAGGATAGTACTGTCCTTGAGCCGGCAGATTTTTGTCTCTTACATGACGATTTTTAATATTACAACATCAGTGAAGATGTGAGAATTATGTTCCCGCTTTCCTGTTGTGTACTTTAGAAGTTACTATCTGGAACAGCAAGAAGCTGCAGTTAAGGACAAGTCCTTTACCAGGCATGATGAGGGGAGGGGGTGAGAAAAGTGGCTTGAAGTTAGTATTCTGCTTCCAGAGCTGAAAGCCAAACCTACTCCTGGCATGTCTTTGAACAGCCTGGGGGATGCACTAAATAATTCTGGCTTCATGCCTGCTAATGACTCATGTAAGCATTCTTATCACAAAGGGACTTCAGCACAAGCCAAGGATTAGACCTTATTTGTGTATCATCTGTGTGAGTGATAGCAGAAAGGAATGAAGCAATTCTTCATCTTGTTTTTCTGTAGGTAAATGCTTACCTTGTTTAATGAAATGTCTTGCATGGGAAGCAACTAGGCATCAGCTATTCATTCTTAAAATACCTTTGGACTTGTAAACAAGTTACATATGCAAATCTTCCTCAAATGAATCTGTGAGAGTTGAGCAGAGCATGTAATTTTTGGAAAGAATGTGGACTTTTCCTAAATGGGAATGATTAAGATTCAAGCCTTAAACCCTTAAAACTCCTTCACTTTAGAAAGTGCTGGATAATGCCGTCACTCAGGAATGGGAGTTGAAAAAGATGTGTAACTGTGCCCTACATGTGTAATATTTTGTTTCATCATAGTGAGTACGAAACACCTGGCACATCATTTGGAGCTGAGGAAAATTAGCAGTATATACAGCACAGTTTAGCTTGTCCTCATAAATTCCATGCAGAAGCAAGATAGGATGATGTTTCCTAAAACATGTTTTCAAAATTGGAAGGTAAGCTCAAGGTAATATTAGTTGTGTATAATGAACAAAATCTTGTTTTATATATGCCCATTAGCTAATGCAGAGACTTTTTATATAGCTCAAATGTGACGGCTTTTTGTGATGCTGTTACTCATGTGAAGTTCAAAACTGGAATCACAGAATCACAGAATCACAGAATGGTCAGGGTTGGAAGGGACCTCTGGAGATCATCTAGTCCAACCCCCCCGCCAGAGCAGGGTCACCTACAACAGGTTGCACAGGACAGCGTCCAGGCGGGTTTTGAATGTCTCCAGAGTGGGAGACTCCACAACCTCTCTGGGCAGCCTGTTCCAGTGCTCCACCACCCTCAAAGTAAAGAAGTTCCTCCTCATGTTAAGATGGAACTTCCTATGTTCAAGCTTGTGCCCATTACCCCTCGTCCTATCAATGGGCACCACTGAAAAAAGACTGCTCCCATCCCCCTGGCATCCTCCCTTCAAGTATTTGAAAGCATTAACAAGATCCCCCCTCAATCTTCTTTTCTCCAGACTAAAGAGACCCAAATCCCTCAGCCTCTCCTCATATGAAAGATGTTCCAATCCCCTAATCATCTTTGTAGCCCTTTGCTGGACCCTCTCCAGCAGATCCCTGTCCTTCTTGAACTGGGGAGCCCAGAACTGGACGCAGTATTCCAGATGCGGCCTCACCAGGGCAGAGTAGAGGGGGAGGATGACCTCCCTCGACCTGCTGGCCACACTCCTTTTGATGCACCCCAGGATGCCATTGGCCCTCTTGGCCGCCTGGGCACATTGCTGGCTCATGGTCGTCCTGTTGTCCACCAGGACTCCCAGGTCCCTTTCCACAGAGCTGCTCTCCAGGAGGTCGGCCCCCAACCTGTACTGATGCATGGGGTTATTCCTCCCCAGATGCAGTACCCTACATTTACCCTTGTTGAATTTCATTAAGTTCCTCTCTGCCCAACTCTCCAGCCTATCCAGGAACTGTTGGAATCCAACAGTTCCTGCCTAGATTTTTTTTTTTTAATAGATGACTCTATTCTAAACTGTAGGAGAAAGGTTTTTTTTTTCGAAAGACAGGCTTCATTTTTACATTAAAATTTATGTTTCACCTTGGTTTAATCAGGAAGATCTGTGAAGTTAGCTTCTTCCTATTGCAACAAAGATTTTAGTGTCCAAGAGAAAAGTTTTCTTTAAATACTCATTTTCTTTGAAGGAAGAGGGAATGCTGAGAGTGAATATAGGTTAATATTTGTTAATTTTAGTGGCAAATGAGAATTGAATGGCTGCTTGTTGTATAGATTTTTTCCAATCATATTTTTATACTAATTGTGTTTTTTTTTTCCACTTACAGTCTTTCAGAAGTGATGTTATGTACCTGGAGTTTTGTTATATTTTTTGGAAGATGAACATAAATTTCTATTTCATGTAAAATATAGCCTAATTTTTAGTTGCTGACTAAAGCAAAACATTTCTTTTTATTGCTGTCCAGCAGTGATCTCTGACTGGGATAAGCTGCGTGACTCCAAGGCCTTGAGCCTACTGTCCTGGTTTGAGCAATGCAGGACTAATTTTTCTTCTAATACTTGGGAAGACTGGACTTTTAGAAGACTCTAGTGTCTGACTTTGGGAAAATATTTACTTTGTAGCCGGTTATGGTCTGTGGGTTTCAAGGTCCCAGTGTTTTTGAGCTTGCCAGGTGCAGGGATGAGGAGGAGCGAGACCCAGGCACTCGACCCAAGCTGGCCAACAGGGTTATTTCATACCATGAATGTCACATTCAATATAAGTTAGAAAGTTTGCTGTGAAGTTCTCTCTCTCTCCCTTGATGGCTGCCATCCTGAGAACTTCTTGCCCCAGTGCCGGACCTCTGAGGCCTTCCCTTTCTCCCGAAGCCGTAGCACTCGCAGGGTCCGACATTTGCAGTCACTGCTAGGAGTGCACTACTGATAGAATTGGCTGAGTATAATCTTTGCATATTCTGTATTGGTATTGGGATCAATATTGGTTCTTTGGTGCTATTAATGTTAATTATCTAATCTTATTCTATTAAATCTGTTTATATTTCAGCCCCTGGGTTTCCTTGTTTTTTCCTGATTCCCTTTCC
Organism: Ibidorhyncha struthersii; assembly: GCA_013398815.1. Taxonomy (NCBI): domain Eukaryota; kingdom Metazoa; phylum Chordata; class Aves; order Charadriiformes; family Charadriidae; genus Ibidorhyncha; species Ibidorhyncha struthersii. Next base: position 255,423 of record VZSZ01009116.1, read on the forward strand.
CGGGTGGGGAGGGACCGTCAGGTGATAGAATGGTTGTCTAAACAACAATAAATTGTTATGGGTTTCTCAAACCATAACACCTACTTTTTCCAGGACCTTGAAGGAAGGTGGTGGGAGGCAGAATTAATACAAGTCTCAAGCTATAAGAACAGAGGGAAAACAATGTTGTCTCATTCTTCAAGTCAGAATGTTGCTTGAGAGGAGGACATCATGGAAGCCAAACATATGGGGAGTGAAAGTCATTCCAGTCCTTGACAAGCCTCTCAACCCCTGGGAAGCTAATGAAAGTGAATTTGAGTGCCAGCAGACCATTATGAGCTGGCTCCAGGTTATAGTTCTACCTCTGCAGTCTACCTCTATAGTCTGCTAGTGTGAGTTTTCAGACTTTCTTTTTTTTAAAATATTCAGGTGTTTTATTTTCTCTTTTCCTGCTTGACTTTTAAGTTTTCCATAAAAAAGCAGCATATGCAAACCTTCTCCATTTTCTTTGCAAGTAAATGCATAGCTGTGAGCACACACCAGATTATATCCAGAGAGATGTCCTCAACGTTGCACAGTCCTGTATAATGCACCATTAATAGAATACAATTTTGTGTTAATCGTTAACATACCTAGAGAGCTGAAGATAGCAAAATGTAATTTTCAATAAGTAGTTGTCAAATCTCCACTTACTAAGCAATTTGATCAATAATACCATGTGTCCTCTGGAGGTAAAAGATGACCACAATGCTGTATCACATAAAAGAAATCCCAAGAAGAAAATTTAAACCTTGAACCTAAGGTCACAGTATAGACATCTACTTTTTGGGTTTTAGCACTTAAGAGTTTCAAATGACACCTAAAAAAGAATAAAATCATTCTTCACTGTCAATTTGCAGAACTTCTTAACAACTTCTTCAGACACTATGGATTATTTGAATCAATACCATAAACTTCTGTTCTGCTTTGAACCTGGTGCTCTTCATGTTGTGATCTAGTTTTAGTCAGATGTCTTACTACATTCTCAGTTTGATTTTATACTAGTGACAACAGGTTATAAAAACTGTGTAATGTGAATGAGAAAAGGAATTGGCAAAGCAAGGTTTAGGGAGGCAAAAGGAGGAAAATTGTCACCTCCAGGAAAGAAATAAATATTTTTGTTTGTAAAGGGTATTTATCAAGAGATAATGTAAAAGATGAAAATTAAGATGTGTGAAGATTACAAATGTTTGCAATCCCTGTAGATGCTTTACCTAACAAAGTGAAACATCAAAGGGATTGTCTTTCTAATTCCTCCTCCAATAAAGGCTTCATTATCACTCACAGATATTTCAAAAAGTATGCAAAGTGGGTGAAGTCAGGTCCCATTCTGAACGAGCATAAAGATTAAAAGGTTGTGATTCCATAGCAAATTTATATAAGAGGTATAAAATTTCACTTTACTTTAAAACTTTCAGCTTTATTCAATTCCAGACTGAAAAGAATCTTGAGAAATGTAAGAGAAAGGGTGTATATTCACAAAGAATTAAATAAAATATACAGACAAGTACTTGTTCATGTGAAAGGTCCTACCAGTGTGGTGTTAGAGTGCAAATAAAATGATAAAATACTGCAAAATAATAAATGCTTATAAGAAGTATAAAATGCTTCCAAAGTGCAGTGCAGTTTAAAGCTCCTATTAAAGACTCATAAAAGTGTATGACCAACTGGAAAAGGCTCTTAAAGTACCAAACCAAAAAGATTCAGTGAGGCAATAGAACAGACATCTTTTGTCCGAATGAAAGAAATACAAGAGGAAAGAAATCGAGCTTTAGTGGAGTAAATTGCTATAGCATAAAAGCAAATTATAAGATGTCGATGTCTAATATGTTGGATGCAGGAATCCTGGCAGAAGTCTGAGGTATAAAACAGATGTCAAGGTCATCCATGAAGGAAAAGTTGAACAAATTATTTGTTCTACTACAGAGCATCTGCGGAAATGTGTCTTCCACCCTGAAGTCTTTAAAAACTTGAGAATTATGTGGAATTCAAGTGCCAATGGAAGTATTTTTGAAAAATTAGAAACAAATAATGAAAATAGTATTCAGTATGGGATGATAGTGAAGTATATAGTTAAAATGACGTAAACCCCAGAGTACTTCTAAACTATCTGAGATAGCGGGGGCTGCTGCTAGATGAAGGCTTATCTCATACTGGTTTTTGTTTCTCACATTCTCCCTCAGGATGATACGGGATACAGGGTCAGATGAAACTGTAGTCTTAAGTGATAACGGTTGTGGCATTCTCCTGCATTTGTCTCAGAAAACACAGAAAATTATTACAGCTACTTCGTTATTTAATGTTTTTCATGTTAGTCATATGAATGTTTTTAGGCTGAAAAAAAACCCAAAACTTCACCTATCAGTGCTAAAGGACATCTCACAAGGCAGTAAGCTTGTCAGCTGTTGCAACAGCCCTTGTGGCGGTGGTCACAGCATTTTATCTCTAACTAGAAAGAAAAGTAAAGAGAAAGAAATAAAGGGAAAGTAAAGTAGAGCTGATTGTGTAAGTAAGCCTTATGTAGTGTTTAGTTATGTGGAAGCTAGCTTTGTGAGAGTTCTAATTGTGCAAAGATCAAGGTTACAACTTTTATGGTACTGATTAATAAAAAGATAGAACATTTAAAACTTGTATCTGTAATAATCCTAACTTTATTTTTTGTTCATTACATGAAATCCAAAGTTTCCGTGTTATAAAAAGAGAGAAAAAGCTTTGACTCATGAATTATGAGAAAATAAGTGTGCTGAAGGTAGAGGAAATTCACCATATACTTTAAATGCCAAATTATTAAATGCTTCAAGTGTTTTTTTTGGTAGTTCAGTGGTAGCTCAGCCTGCCTCATACCATTAACATTCATAAAAATCTATAAATACCCTGAAAATTTTGTTCCTGGTAGGCAAAAAATGTTTAAGTGAGAAAGAACTGTCCTTGTCTTATGCACACGATGAACCCTTTTCTTGTCTCTGCTTTGCCGCCTTTATTGTGGTGAATGGTTAAGACTGCTGTCTGACCATAGCAAACTGTGATTAATAATGACCTTTTGCTATCAAAGACCCCCCATGCACTTAAAAGCAACAACATACAACTGAGAAGTGCTTTGGATGAGTAACATCTATTTGATGACTTGTGTTCCTCACACCTCTGAAAATGTCTTAGTTGAATGTTAGCAAATTATACCTCATTGTATGAAGCGAGCCCATGGGAGTATACAAAAACTTTTCTGGGAAAGGAGGTTTCCCAAAAAAACAGCCATTGCCAATAATTGTTGGATACAACATAAAAAGTGCTAATAGTAACTTGAAATCTGAATAAAGTAAATTTGTGATATTAATTGAAAAATCTGTCTAAAGCTTGCTTCAAAAATGTTGAAGCACTTTGCTTATCTCAGTTGTTCTGTTGTGCACAGATACGCGCTGACTGTTGCAATGTAGGAGGGAATCTTTGAAACTGATTGTTATATGGCACAGTGTCCATTAAAGTAATGTACAAAACCACAGATGTGGGGGATCTGTGCTCAGCAAAAATCCATTTTTGGTAAGAGCTAGTAAGAGGCAAGAGCTCTGAAGAAGGATGGCATTCCTACTGCCTGCTGCAGAGTTGCTCCAGTCAGTGGCGGGAAGAGGAAGCCTTCTCTGTCTTGCCTCCCATCAGCCTGCTGGTGAGATCTCCTTAGCATGAAATTTCTCAACTCTTTGTATGGCTGTGTTAAAGAGCAAGTTTGCACATTGGTAAGTGTTAAAAAGGAAAGTACATTGATTGACCTGTTAGCATAAAATTACTGTGCTTTATATCAAGACCACCCAACTTTTACTGGTGAGAGGGAGGGAGGGTGTCTGCCATTTTTGTGTAACTGGGATATGATATCTGAAAGCACAACAGGAATATACTCTCAGCCAGAGAGTAACTGTTGGTGGTAATGTCTGTGATGTGAAGAGGAAGAGGAGCACTGACACCTCCAGACAGTGCCTGCCTCTGCTCTGTCTGTGCTGCTGCAGGGCTTGGAGCACATCTGCAGGAGGCAGTCCTTGAAGAAAGAGATGGTCCTACAGCTGGCTGGCCAGCCGGACTGTGCAACTGGGATGGGGTCTCTCAGGGAGAGGGCACCAGTGGGCTATGGACCAGGGACACCAGTCCTACCTGTTGCTGCATAGAGCAAGAGAGGGAGAAGAGCAGAGGCAGCAGAGCCTCCACTAGGAGACTGGAATGGTAAAGGAGTCTGGGCATGACTCAGCTCAGTGCCTGCAGTTCTGCACATCCGTCTTCCAGTACTTGGTGACTTCTAGACAGATCTGCATGTATGTTTTTTCTGCAGCTTTTTGACATCACTGTGACATTGGGCAAAATGTATTCATAGTATGAATGTGTACGAGACTTCATTTGAATAGTCCAGTGAAGACTGAGATGTCAGCTGCACAGGGGAGGAAACAGATAAAAAAGTTATCATAAGAAATGGAGATAATCATCAACATGTTATAAATTTTCCAAAATTATAAAAAAATCAGAGGAAGTAATATCTTCTGGAAGTTAGTTTATTGGGAGAAATGACAGAGTTGTTTATGAATATTTTTGGTGTCACAGAAGGCCAAAATTCTTGGAAGACTTTGAAGGTTTCTTAAAAGTATTTATATGTGCTATATTAAACACAGGTAAAAATCGTTCCAATAGATTCTTCATAATTTACGTAGAAGCCACAGGTAAAGACTTTGGGAGGAAACGTGATGCCACCTTGCAAGCTTATATATAAGTTTTTATACAATTTCAAATACAGCAAAGTATATTGCCATCAACTGTACCCATGTAGTTTTAGAACTAAAACACCTGATGCAGCTCAAAACTGATTTTTTAAAAAGTATGCTAGAGCTGTTGAAGAAAAAAAATTATCTAACCACTCCAAGTTTCTTTAACTGTTACAGTTAGATCTAAAATACTGGATGAAAGTCCTTGTTTGGAGCAAGATCATCTTGTAAATATTGTATAAGAAAGCTGTACAACAACAAATATAAAAAACCTAACAAGATCCATTCCATTAAGATCTCTAAACTGTGAGTAGAAATACAGTTCCTTATAGCTGTTTAAAGGAATATACCTGTAATTCATTAATTACATTCCATCATGTTAATAAAGTTTGATTAAAGCTATCTCTTAGTTGTAACTCGTAGTGGATATTGATTTTTATTAAAGAAAAATGAAAATATTAAAGTACATTAACAAATCTGCATTGCTTTAATTTACTCCTTTGATATGCTTCCAGAAGCAGAGTTTTCTGAATGTGTCTGGATTTTTTTTTACTTGCTGGTAACTTGATTCTCAATTTAAGCTATAAACTATGTAAATATTCACTTTGGTGTCCCTTGGAAAACAACACTAGAGTACTCATAAAAACTAAACCCCCATATCTTTATAACTTTCCTATAAATCAGGCAATTAAAGCTGGAAAAATAATTATTATTCTAAGCCTTACACATGCTCTTGAATTATTTAATACTGTGGCTTCAATTGTTTTCTATGTAGATGATGTGTGTTTTACTGTTCACATTACAAATATATGGCTAAATTGAAGACTGATCTTCCAAACTTCTGTTGGTACTTGGGCAACTCCAAAATCTGTAAGTATTCTTTTTCTTTTGCAGCAGTTCCCTAGGAAAATCTAATAGTGAGCATGACCCATAGGGCCTGGGCTAATTGCTTCAAGTGGCCATGTGCTTACTTAATGTTGAGATGATGTCCTATGGATCCAATGAGTTGTCTGTGCCTTATCTGAGTGGGTATGAATGTACCAGCTGACAGCTTATGGATGCTGCCACCTTTTGAGAAACAGTATGGATCCATTCTTGTTTTTAGAAAGAGAGGATTTAGATGACCATGGTTAAAGGTTCATTCTCTTCAGGGGGCTAGTTACAAGTAAAGGTCCTTGGGGTCTCCTTCTTTGGAGGTTTTCAAGACCTTAAGAGCCAAACCCCTAAGTAACCTTGTAGGAATTGAGTGTTGACCCTACTTTAAGCAGGAGTTTGGACTGGATGACCTCCTGAGACCTTCTAAGTTATGCAGGAGAGGGCATTCTGCTGTGGTACCTGAGAGGTTGTGACAGCTTAGTCCTGGGGAAAAAAAGGATGCAATATACACCCCTGTTTGTACAGTCCTACTGGCTAGATCAGGTTTATCCTATCCTAGCATGGCGGCTTTTATGAGTCTCATTCTTGGATGCCTAAGTCTTCTTTTTAACATAGTGAACTGATCTTATTTAAGACAAAAAACTAAACAAAACAGGAAACATATAATTTTCCCTGGAGCAGAAGAACCCCAGAATGGAGGGCTCATTAATTCAGTGGGCATCAACCCCATTGCTAATCAGTACATTTTTATGACTGCTTCATGGCAAGGATGATATTACTGCTACTTACTTTGGGTGAATCATTTAGAAGAGGTGGGCCAACATTTACTTTCCTTCTTTTGTTCATAAATTTTATTTAATGGGTATTTTTTCTGCCTTATTTACCTCAAGATATGTATGTGGATGAACATTTATTTCCACAATTGTCTTGATATCTCACCATCACTTACAGATTTTATCATTCCAACAGGAGAGACGGGAACAGCTGCTGTACTAAAGAGGATGAATGGAAGAACAAGGGTAGATTACATGGCCATAGTCTCATATGATGACCAAATAGGAAATGTTACCTTAATCTCTGCAAATCCGCTCGAACAAAGGAGCTGACATAGTATAAGTGAGAACCAACTCAGTCTGTCTACCTAGTATCCTGTTTCTGGTGATGAGTCATATCAATTGTTTCAGAAGAAAATATGGAAAACTGAAAGTAGATTTATAGGTGTGGAAGATTATACCAGAAAAGTTTCACCCTAATTTCTAGTAGTTACAGATTTTTTTAGCCTTCTAAAGTATTTTTTGGACATTGATAACTACGGTAACTCTTAATCTATTTAAGTACCTGCTCACTCTTTCCTGTCTGAAAATAGGAATGTGAAATATTCAGGAGCAAATCCCGAAGCCAAATGGAAGACCTTGCCTCCCCCAGTCTTATAGAAAATAACAGTGGTATTCCTTATAATTTACAGACATTTCCCAATACACACTAATTTCAAGATGCCTTTGATACAATCCTATGCAATTTAAAGAAGTACAGCTACTCACAACTTTGCCTTTTTCAGTTTAGGCATTTCTCTCCCGTACAAATAATCAGACTCAGGTGAGACCAGAGCACGTGTACATGCATGTATACATGCACATCCACACCTTTCCCTGAAGACTAAATTTGCTGATCTTCCTGTAGGAACTGAAAAACATCTGCTAAATATTTTCTGCTCAATGAGAAATGAATGGTGGGTGTTTTAACTTTTGCTTTTTCAGCCATTAAGTGATGTTTATTCTGCATATTGTTAGAACATGAAATCATGCTCTTCTGTGTGATTTTTATATTGCTTTAATATCTGATATAAGAAATACTATACCAATTAGTCACTATCCTCAAATTGCTTCCTTCATTGCACCGAGTTGTTGAGTCAAAGATTGAGATAGAATAATCTAACTGTAGGGGAAAGTATTAAAAGGAAAAAAACAACCAAAGAGAGACTCCTGGGAAATTTGAGATATTGTTCAGACTTGAGAAACCTACCTCAAAATACCTTCAGTCTAATGATTTTACCATTTGCATCTCCCTTTTCTAAGGAGATTGTGACATCTTTAGCTCTGGGCAACAGCTTCTGGGAAAGGTGAGACTAACACAATTACAGTTGTGACTGTTAATTCTTGACCTCAGGTTACCAGCATACATCTGCACTGATAGACAGAGCCTGGCATGCATGATGCCCCCTAAGGGCTTACTGTTCTTCCATCACAACGAGGAGTTCTGACAAGTGAGGACTGAGATAGCAGGTATCTTGCAAGTGGCACTGAACTGGAAACTCCCTGAGACAGAAGAACCAGTGTCAGAATTAAGCAAAATGTGGCAGAATTTCACCTTTCCAGATTAGCGCTACCGATGTCTTACAGGTATGCACAAAACAGTGCAACAGCTGGCAAAACATTCTTGATGAAAGCACATCTATGATATAATTGATAAGCTTTTCTACTGTAAAATTAAGAAACAACCTGCAAGCAGCAGGCACAGCCTGCGTGAACTGCATGCCTCATTCTCCTGTCCTTTGCTCTGCATCTCCTAAGCTGCACCGGAGTGTGGAAGCACTGACAGTCCCGCACATGGTCCTGACTGATGTGAAATGGGGGCGGACACAAGAATGTGCAGCCACCCTGAGCTGTGCCCTACACTACGTAAGGTCTGTATCCACTGCTGCCTTTTGAACAGTACAGTTTCTTTAAATACACAGCCAAAGCCTGCTTCTCAGGGACCTTTGAATTTCTGAGAACTCCTGATTTTTTTGTTCTTTGCCAGAGGCAGAAAGAAACTAAAATACCTTGTGAAGTTCCTCTCTAGTGAGGGGAAGCAACTAAGCCTTCCAATTTATGACAGTATATTGCACCAGGTCTGCCATTATGCTGCAGAAAAGACAGAACTCTGCGTCAGGGGCTGAGCAGCGTTCAGGTCAGCGATGTCTGCCAAGAGGAGGATGCAATTAGGAGGGTCTCTCATGAGCACTGACCTTATCGTGAAAGGCTTGAATGGTGATCACCTTGAAATGAAAAAGGAAGCTAATACGGAAGCAAGACCAATAATCAGTCTCCCGCCTAGGCAAAGCGTCCTTCCCTGACTGGGAAGCAAGTAAGTGGGAAGGAAGTAGGCTAGCAAAAGGATTGTGATAGGGGTTTGGGACAACTGAGACAGGATGTGTGCTGTGTGTGAAAACAAAGAAATATGCTTAAAAAGAAGCAAAAGGAGGATTAGCTTCCTGTATAAAACCCTAAACTAGGAGACATAGTGTATATAAGGCTGCTCAGGGAGGATTCAGGAGTGGCAGAAGTATTAAACTTTTCACAAAGACCTGCTGCCTTTTAACTGTCAGGCTTCTAACTGTTAAATATGTGTTTCAAAAAAGGAGCTGAAATGGTCTTTAGGTAATTTAATTAAATTTTTCTGCTCTATTAAGTGGTTCCTCTTGACAGACCCTCTGTTCTTTTTTTCTGTTAAACTCACCTTTTCCTGGCTCTCCAGCAATTACCACCTTCTCTCCCAGTTTAATGACCTGTGGTATCATATATAAATTAAGTTTTAAGTGGAATATGAATCCTTCTGTCAAAGAAAGTCCAGGTATGGATAATGCATGTTCTTAAAAAGTAATTATTTGGTACATTCATGAGCTGAATAGTCTAGGAAAATAGGAACTGCTGACTTTCTTTAAAAAACCACAAGGTGAAGGTGAGTACAATATTGCTTATAAAAAAGTGTCTTATTAAATTTTTATTTGAGACACTAGAAAGAAATTAAAGGCTCAATCCTTGAAGTCAATGGGGTAATTTATAGCATATGATAAGGCATTTTGCTGAACTGGGCAACAAAGCTCATCAGTCAGCACCCTGAAGTACTTGCCTAGGAAACGACACAGTAGGCTTAAGTCAAAAAGTTAATTATTTTGTTTTTTTTTTTACCTTATGCAAAAAAGTTATATTTTGGAGGTCTATTAACTTTTGGGCTGATAATTTGAATTTCTTTTATCCTTTGTTTCAGGTTTTACCTACAATCAATTGTAAGAAGAGAAGCTGAAGGGAAAAGTGCCATTCTGAGCAGTTTCTCTTGAGATATTGTAGTCTACAGCACAGGACAGTGGTGGCAAAACCTTTTAGTTCATGGAAGAAAAGCATTTTTCTTCATTATTGTGCAAGGTGGAAGGAAGGTAGGCAGTTTCCCTCTGCATGATGCCAGCAGGGGTGGCCTCGTGCTGCACAGAATCCTAGGAGTTCTCCTGGCCTGGTCTCAAATGCCTTGTACACCAATGCCTGTTGTTTCCTGGACTCAGCGTGCATATCCCAGAGACTCTGATCCACCTTCATTACTCCTGCAGTATTCACTCAGATAATGGCTTCAGAACCCAACCTGTCTCAAAGACATTGTCTTTTTCCATAGTTCACCTTTTTGTAATGGCTGGCTCAAGGTTTCTTATCAATGTTGGTAGTATTTCATTCTGTCAAAGATAAAATCAACCATTCAAGCACCATCCTTTGTGAGCCATTCATGGTGTTCAGACCTGGCAAAGTGCTCGGACCATCAAGGATTAGTGGGCATGTTTTTGTGTCTGCCTCCACTCCCATTCCCCTGACACAGCTAAAAGTTAAAAATTTTGGTGTAATTAGTCCCCACGGAAGCAGTACATCCCCCCTGCCAACTTCATCTTCATGATTACTGAGTTCCCTGCCATATACCTGAGGGATGAAAAAAATGCAGATATTTGGAGCAAGTCACAGAATCATAGAATGATTTAGATTGTAAGGGACCTTAAAGATCAGCAGTAAAGAATTTCTTCCTGATATCTAATCTAACTCTACCCTCTTCCAGTTTAAAACCATTAGCCCTTTTTTTATTGCTACACTACCTGATTAAGATGCCCCCCCCATCATTCCTGCCCTCCAGTGTGTAGACCACACCACACAGCTTGGCGTCATCAGCAAACTTGTTGAGGGTGCACTCAATCCCACCATCCATGTCACCAATAAAGATGTTAAACAGCACCGGTCTCAGTAACGACCCTTGAGGTACACTACTTGTCACCGGTCTCTACTTGGACATTGAGCTGTTGACTGTAACTCTTTGAGTGCAACCATCCAGCCAATTTCCTATCCACCACATGGTCCATCCCTCAGATCCACGTCTCTCTAATTTAGAGACAAGGATGTCATGTGGAACAGTGTCAAATGCTTTGCACAGGTCCAAGCAGATGGTGTCAGTTGCTCTTCCCTTATCCACTAGCACTGTAACCCCGTTGTAGAAGGCCACCAGATTTGTCAGGCACAATTTGCCCTTAGCGAAGCCATGTTGGCTTCACCTCCTTATTTTCCATGTACCTTAGCATAGTTTCCATGAGGATGTGCTCCATTATCTTGCTGGGCACAGACGTGAGACTGACTGGCCTGTAGTTCTCCAGGTCTTCGTTTTTTCCCTTTTTAAAAATATTTTTTTTTCCCCCATTTCCAGTCACTTTGCTTTTACTGCTGAGCTATCACTGACCATGGAGATAACACTTTAAGTGTGAAGTCCAAAGAGCCACTTGCAATCAAGACCATAGTTTTTCTCTTTGCTTCAGTCTGCTTTCATCCAGCGATAAATAAGTGAAGACTGCAAAATATGTCACCAAAACTTCAATCACTTCTGATACTGATCAAGGAGAAGTCTTTCTTTTGGCCTTAATTGATTTTAGATCAGGCCTTTAAAGCAAAGAAGTGATTTGTTAGCTTGAAGAATGTTCCAATTTCTAAGCACGATTGATTTTGGCAGGACTCACGTAGAGCAGCCACTGTAATAATAAGCTCTGTCAACTGTCATGGTGCTGTGAATCAAATGTTCTGCTGGGGAATTTAAGGCCTGCCCTTTCAAAAGGTTATCATCTTGCATAGTCCACAATTTTTTCCTTTTTCAGAAAATTACTTCACTTATATAACTGTCAAAGGTTTAATATATGGGCTGTTAAAATGAGACATTTTCCACATTAATTAGCCTAAAGCAGAAATAAATATTTTTGCCATTCTAGCAGTTCCCCATTGTTAGCCATAATCAAACATAACTCAAAGCTTGAACAGCGTTCAAAGATTTTTTTGTTTTGGTGCTGAGCAAAAGTACAACTATTTTAAAGAATCCCACGTAAAACACATAACATTATTTCTCTGGCTCAGTGATCAAATTTTTACTGGTTTATATTTAGGTGAACGGTACATATACTCAAAATTCTTTTGGCAAGAAAAGAGCTAATGTATGTATGGTACACTGTAATATTTCACTGGATGGATGGATCTTTTTCTTACGTTACAGCTATGATTTCAATTATTATTCAAAATTATTGCTGCATTTTATAAACACAAAAATGGACACAGTTATTGGCACACAAATTCATTTTAAGTATTTTTTTTTAGGAATTGTCATATATAAACACCAAAAAGACACGAATCAATGTAAATTCATCTGAAATGCTTTCTTAAATTAAATAATGCACATCATCTCTCTTTTTGTCATTCTTTTTCAGTTTTATGAACAGATAAGCTGCACTGCAAAGTTACAGGTTTCTATCTTAAAAAAAAAACAGTAATAACAGAACATTTTAAAAGAGAAGAAATTTTAATGTAGTTTTTCAAAATTTTAAAACTAGATATAAAATGCAAGTCCTTTGCTTTTCCTTTTCCTTTGCTTTTGCTTTTTTCTTTCTATGGAACAGATATATGTACTGTGAGAGTCGTTCTAAAGTAGCATTTCTGGATAAATCAAACTACACAGCAACAAAAGTTATATCTATACTGGTGACTGGGACAAAGTGCTTAGTTTACTCTCTATGCAATTCCACAAGTGAAAAGACAGCCCTGTTAAGGTGCAGTAATCAGACATAGCAGCTGAGCAGGGGATCCATATGGCTACCTTACAGTCTGGAACCTAGTCTTTGGCAGGTCTTAACTAATTCTGTAGTTGTTGCTCAAAGCGCTCTTGTGGTCTGTTGAAAAATAATGTATGGCTGAAATACTCACAAGGCAATTACAATGATTCAGGTTTTGGAAAACTGGACTCACCGGAGGTAGAATCAGATATTCAGCTATTATAAATCACTCTGACTGCACTAATGTCAATACTGACTTATACTCTACAAGGGCCTGATAATCTCAGTTTGTAAGAAGAGAGTTCCCTAAAGATGTGATCCAAAGTCCAATGAAGTCATTGGGAGGTTTTCCATTAATTTCAGTGACTTTTAGAACAGTCTGCAAGTATTTAATGTTAATGTATTTTTAAAAATAAAATACAGGTAACCTTGGAAGCAAGTACAAACACACATATATTTAGAAAAAGACATATCCAAAACATTAAACTTCAAATAAAACTTCAAACGAGAAACAGATTCAGAATCTCTAACAACTTTAGGCATTGAATTCCACAGATTATCACCGCTTTTACAGGCTGTGCTCTGCTCTCCCACTATAGCTTTCTTTAGTATTTTTCTCTTCTATGAAGTGCTTGTAAACACATGCACCAGTATAGAATAGTATAATTACAATGCAGAGAGAAAGGTTTATAACAAAGACTTGGAGCTGGACAATTAATAAGATTAATTTTGACTGTTGTGTCCAGCTGAATCTATTCTGATCTATCCCATTTCCATTTTCTTTTCACTGTTTTATGGCTGACCACTGGATGCCTGAAGTGACATGTTTCAAAGGAATATATGTGTTTGTGAGCTGTTTGATTGACTTCATATACAGCCGTATGCACTAGTGCCTACACAACAGAGTAACAGGAACAAATGGTTACTGGAGGACAGGAAGGGAGATACCATCCATTTTAACAAAAGTAATGTGTCAGTACGTTGTGCCAGAACAGACTGCTTGTGGAACTGTCGCGTAAAATAAAACATAGATAGAATCATATAATCATAAACACATAGAATGCTTAGGTTGGAAGGCACCTTAAAGATCACCTAGTTCCAACTCCCCTGCCATGGGCAGGGACACATCCCGCTAGACCAGGCTGGTCAAAGCCCCATCCAACATGGCCTTGAACACTTCCAGGATTCCACAACTTCCCTGGGTAATTTGTTCCAGTGCCTCACCACCCTCAGAGTGAAAAATTTCTTTCTGATATCCAATCTAAATCTATCCTCTTCCAGTTTGAAGCCATTACTCCTCATCCTATCACTACGTGCCCTTGTAAAATGTCCCTCTCCAGCTTTCTTGTAGGCCCCCTTTCAGATACTGGAAGGCTGCTATAAGGTCTTCCCAGAGCCTTCTCTTCTCCAGGCTGAACAAACCCAACTCTCTCAGCCTGTCTTCATAGGAGAGGTGCTCCAGCCCTCTGACCATCTTTGTGGGCCTTCTCTGGATTCACTCCAACAGGTCCATGTCCTTCTTTTGTTGGGGGCCCCAGAGCTGGATGCAGTACTCCAGGTGGGGTCTCACGAGAGCAGAGTAGAGGGGGAGAATCAGCTCCCTGGACCTTCTGGCCATGCTTCTTTTGATCCAGCCCAGGATGCGTTTGGCTTTCTGGGCTGTGAGCACCATGTAGACACTGACCTCATGAATAAAAATCCAGGTCATTAGCTCTTTGAGTATCTAGCCCTGATAAACACAGAGCACTGTTGTCACCAGATTTCAGACATCTACTTCTGACATATTTGGGGCCTCTTAATTTTCCCTTTTTTTCCTCTGATGAGAGTTATTTACAGTAATATGTCTAAGAAATCAAAATGTCTTGGCTATCAGTGAAAAATAACTCTTTGTATTTGTAATAAAAATGGTCTTATGACCATTTTGAGAAATTATTTTTATTAATACTGCAGAATATTTATAAAGGATGTAGAAATTCATTAAAATCTTGACCCAGACACGGACATTTTACGGGCAGGAAAAAGTGACTTCTTCCATTTATGAAGTAACAGAGTCACAACTCAGGAAAAAGCATTATTTTACTCACGCACCCAATCACATCTGACGAGTGAAATAGTACTGCTAGTACCCAGTTTATAAAGTCATAAAAATTATGACTTCATTATAATAAAATAGTTATATGAAAATGTTTGACAAAGTTTTCTAGTCTTTGTGCACCATAGGAGAACCAGTATGTGTAAAACTACTAAATAAATGATTAAGAAAAAATATGAGACCTGGGTTTTAAAGAGACACTCTGGTTATGAATTATTAGAGATTCGGGGCCAATTTCAGACATCATGAAAGAAAATTCAACTTTGTTGAGGTTAGTGATTATAAAGGAGACAAGAACAGTCCATCCTTGCCTCACATGATTTCTACTATCACTAAATAATGTCTTTTGGTTTAGAGAAAGAGCAATATTTTGTGTTTTTTTTATGGGATTCATTTACATTTCTAATTATTTCAAACTGTCACTATTTTGAAGCAAAGATCTACAGAGTTAGCATAGGAAAATGGTACACTGTAAGCTTCTATAAAAAATAGTCTTGCTGTACCAAGTAATGTGTTCAGCCACACTGAAGTCAATATGGTCTTTTGGCAAGAAGTACTTGTTGTTCTGTAAACAGATTCACATTTTCAAAGGACCTTTGCCCTCTTGCTGGAGAGCAGTACTGCTGCTGGCACTTTCCCTCCTTCACATTCTTGTTTGGTGATATTCAACAGAGGGGTGATGCTGCTGACTCAGAAAATGATGTGGGAAGCAGTTCCTGAGATAAGGCACATGGCAAATGATGGGAAAAGACACTACGGACATTGCTGTGGCAGGCCAGATTAGTCTGTCACTTCCCTGAAGACACTGCTAGCTCTTCTCTTTCCATTGGTGTCTTGAAGGTTTCTCATAAGTTTTTTTTCCTACTATTTCCCGTGCTATTCCTGGATTTCCTTCTTCAACCCTAATCCCTACCTCTCTTTTACTGAAAACAGAAAAAGTTGCCACCCAGTAAACTTATTGAAATGTGGATCTGAAATCCAGCATGTTCCACATGAAACTTCCCCTGGACACCTCTGGCTTTGGAAGAGGTTCTAGACATAATCAGATAATCTAGTCTTCTAATCTTTGGGCCTTTGTGCTGTAACATGAAAATACGCCTTTTTCTTGAGCTCCCATGTCTAAGGTCTCTGTTGATGAATCCTGTCATTAACTCAAATGGAAGAATTCCATAAAACTCAGGTGTAGCACATAACTAGTTCTTTGCAGTGTTTGACTGACAAGCATCTCTGCATTTATTCTGAGGGAGTAGGTGGAACGGTACCAAGCAGCAATGGACCTTTGCTGTCCTGTTTGGAAAATGAAAATCATCAGCTCAGCTGTAATTTCGTTATGCCGTTTTTGCCAGGTTCCAGATGTCTCTGAGCTATTGGTAAAATTATATATGGCTTTAGACGAAATAAGCTATATTCCCAATTGGCTTCTGCTATTGAGCTGTTTTCCCCTGATTTAGTACTCAACAGTGTCATAGCAAATTGCTGAAACAAAGTTAATCTTTTTTTCTTCTTTACCAGCATATGAGTGGCATTGGTTTCAGCAGTTAACAACACTTTTGATGTGGTTCTTACTGGATACGAAAGGCACTGTCATAAAAGTATGACTTAGGGTCATGTTTAAATAGGATACTCACCACAGGAAAGTCTGTTGTGATCAAATGAACACAGATTATATTATCAGGGAAATATATTCTGAAATATTTGATTTTTCAGCTTGAAATTATTGAATATGTTTTCAAAAGTTGTAGTGCTCTGTGAAAAGAAAATCTGTGTATGGAAGTTTTGGTCTGAAAAACTTCAAACAACTTTTTCTTCCAAAAGTTGTAAAAATGATGCTGAATTAGAAATAAATTATTCAAACCTATCTGGGGGCCTGAATTATACTGTCTGTTTCTTGGCATTAAGTGTCTGTTCCTGCTGGACTGTGTCATAGTTTCTGCTAGAAAGTGTAAAAAACCTGACCAGATGATGTCAGCACAGACAAGGTGGCTCCTGGCAGCAGATATTAAATAATGGCTGGGCTTGAACGCTGTGAAATGCATTTGGCTAGCTGGCAGCAGGCTGTACTGTGTGACCTCTCCTTCTAGGTGCGTTAGCCCCAGCCAGCAGAGTCCCTGGCACAGGGACAAAAGCACAAGCTTAGAAATATGTACTTATTTCAGGCAGAGGTGCAGGGGCAGCTCCTCACCCACTGCTGGCTCCCCTTCGCTCTCCTCTGGCAGGAAACACCCTCCTAAAGGTTGCTTCCTGAATTGGTGAATGTTTTCCTCTGGAAGGAGCAAAATGTATTAAAATAGGGGTTCCCAAAGTTTTCTTTCATCAGGGCTATGTGATAGCTTGGAAGACCATAATAAAAGCCAACTGCTCTCCAACACCTAAAGGCTTCCCCATTCCCTCTCTCCTCTGCTCCAGAGCCCACAGGGTTGTATATGAAGCCAGATGCCTGGTCCTTTTGTTCTCCCAGGTGGTGTGATTATGCTGGACTATTGCTTAGTACTGGCAATGCCCATGGAGGAGACCTTGCTGAAGCTTCTTAGGGTTAATGTAAAGATGTAAAATGACTTGGGGCCTGGAGCAAGCACTGAAGTCTCCAGGATCTATGATCTGGGTCAGTGGCAGCTTCTGACCACTCAGAGACTCACCTAGGTCCTGGCATGAGGATTGCACCTCTCTTTTGGGAATCTCTACACTAGAAGGAACCTGCCTTGCACCCTTAACTGGGACCGACATGCTGTCACATTTATTTGTTAAAAAAATGCACCTCTGTAGTTATGCAACAAATAAAACAAAGTGTTGTAAAAAAAGGAAGCAAAAACCCACCTGCAAACCAACAGACAAAACCGGAGAGTGCTTTGCTAATTAGGCAGCTGGATCTCTCTTCTCCATTTGCTGTTTTGTAAATCCCTTCAGGTATAGTTTGAACTCCTCACTTGACACACTACCTGCTCCTGTAAGAACTGGCTCAACTTCCCCTGCTGCTGTGGTGGGGATGTTAGCCTCACTTCCTCCTTCTGATGAGGAAAAGAGAATACTGATTCATGTTTCAGGTTTTTGCATTACCCTGTTTCCACTTGTCTCACCTGGAACCAGGCAGCATTGATACTTTAACATATTTCACAGAATCATGGAATGGTTTGGATCGGAAGGAACCTTAAAGATCACCTGGTTCCAAACCCACAGGCAGGGATGACTTCCACTAGACCAGGTTGCTCAAAGCCCCATCCAACAAGGCCTTGAACACTTCCAGGGTTGGGGCCTCCACAACTTCCCTGGGCAACCTATTCCAGTGTCTCAACATCCTGACAGTAAAGAATTTCTTCCTAATATCTAATCTAAATCTACCATCTTTCAGTTTAAAACCATTACCCTTTGTCCTGTTGCTACACTTCCTGATTAAGACACCCTCCCCATCTTTCCTGTAGGCCCCGTTTCAGATACTGGAAGGCTGCTATAAGGTCTTCCCAGAGCCTTCTCTTCTCCAGGCTGAACAAACCCAACTCTCTCAGCCTGTCTTCATAGGAGAGGTGCTCCAGCCCTCTGACCATCTTTGTGGGCCTTCTCTGGATTCACTCCAACAGGTCCATGTCCTTCTTTTGTTGGGGGCCCCAGAACTGAACGCAGTACTCCAGGTGGGGTCTCACGAGAGCAGAGTAGAGGGGGAGAATCCGCTCCCTGGACCTTCTGGCCATGCTTCTTTTGATCCAGCCCAGGATGCGTTTGGCTTTCTGGGCTGTGAGTGCACGTTGCCAGCTCACGTAGAGCTTCTCATCAACCAACACCCCCGAGTCCTTCTCCTCAGGGTTGTCCTCAATCCATTCTCTGCCCAGCCTGTATTTGTGTTTGGGATTGTCTCAACACATGTGCAGGACCTTGTACTTGTCCTTGTTGAACTTCATGAATTTTGTATGGACCCACTTCTGCAGCCTGTCCAGGTCCCTCTGGATGTCATCCCTTCCCTTCAGCATGTCGACTGCACTGCACAGCTAGGGGCTATCAGCAAAGTTGTTGAGAGTCCACTCAATCCTGCTGTTCATGTCACCAACAAAGATGTTAAACAGCGCCAGTCCCAATAGCAACCCCTGAGGAACGCTACTCATCACTAGTCTTCATTTGGACATAGAGCTGTTGACTGCAACTCTTTGAATGCAACCATCCAGCCAATTCCTTATCCAATGAGTTGTCCATCCATCAGATCCATATCTCTGCAATTTAGAGACAAGAATTGCTTCTGACCTTGGAGGAGGTGATCCTTGAATATTAACCATTCTTTTCTGGACTCCTCTTCCTTCCAGGCCTTTATCCCACAGTACTCTACCAAGCAGATCCCTGAAGAGGCCAGAGTCTGCTCTCCTGAAGTCTAGGGCAGTGAGCTTACTGTGTGCCTTCCTCGCTTCTCTAAGGATCTTGAACTTCACCATCTCATGGTTGCTGCAATCAAGGCTGCCCTTGAGCGTGACGTTCTCCACCAACCCCTCCTTGTTGGTGAGAACAAGGTCCAGCATAGCACCTCTCCTCATTGCATTGTCTCCTCTGTCATTTGGAGAAGGAAGTTATCATCGACACATTCCAGGAACTGCCTGGATTGCTTATGGCCTGCTGTGTTGTTCCTCCAACAGATATTAGGGTGGCTGAAGTCCTCCATGAGGACCAGGGCTTGTGAATGTGAGGTTGCTCCTATCTGTCTATGGAGGGCCTTATCCACTCAATCTTCCTGACCAGGTGGCCTGTAGCACACTGTAACATCACCTGTCCCTGCCGTCCCTTTAATCCTGACCCATAAGCTTTCGGCTCCTCATTCATTCCCAGGTGGATCTCCATGCACTCCAGCTGGTCATTGATATGGAGGGCGACACCCCCTCCTCCTGTGCCCTGCCTGTGCTTCCTAAAGATCCTTTGTCCTTCCATTCCAACATTCCAGCCATAGGAGCCATCCCACCATGTCTCCTTGACACCATTAAGATCAAGATCACAGCCCTGAAGGCGTGCACAGGTCTCTAAATCCTCTTGTTTTTTCCCCATGCAATGTGCGTTGGCATAGAGGCATTTAAACTGGGTGCCTGATAAAGCTGACTTACGGTCTGAAGTGACTGGTATTCCTTTGTGCTGTACTCTAGGTGCTCCTCTGCTGACCTGTGATCCTTCTCCAGGCTCTGGGCATCTATTTCTGGCATTAGCATCAAACTGGTAAGAGTGGGATGGATTTAGGTTCCCCTTCCCTGGCAACTTTAGTTTAAAGCCCTCTTCATGGTCTTGGCAAGCCTCTGACCAAAGATGTTCTTCCCTGTCTCTGACAGATGGACCCCATCAGGATCCACTACACCAGGTTTCTCAAAGCGAGTCCCATGGTCTCAGTAGCAAAACCCCTGGCTGTGGCACCAGTCCTGTAACCATTTGTTGACTTGACGGATTCGACTGGCCCTTTCAACCCCCTTTGCTTTAACGGGGAGGACTGATGAAAAAACAACCTGCGCTCCAGAGTCATTTAGCACCACTCCCAAGGCCCTGTAGTCCTTCTTGATACTCCTCAGACCGCTCTTGGTGATATCGCTGGTGTCCATGTGAAATAACAGCAGGTCAGTCCTCTCTCTGTGGGTTTACACAAAACCAGTGTCTTTCATATGTATGAAAAATAACTGGTTAAAACATCTTATTTTCCTTGCCTTTGTTCAGTACCACGCAGTACCCCTGACAGCCCGCATGCAGTTCTGAAGAGCTCCTGTTCTCAGTGGTGGTGTTATCTGACTACCCTGCAACACCAGTCTCTCCCTCAGACCAAACTGGCCACATTACAGAGGTGGGTGAAGGAATCCTTGTGACAGAGGAAATGGTTTTCACCTTTTCCTCTTAAATGAAGTTTTATTGCAGAAGGCTACAACTCAAAATGAGCTCAGAGGCTGCTAATGACTTTTACTTCCTGACACTCATCCAAACACCTCCTGCTGCCCTTCCAGCTTCGTTCGTTCACTCCAATGCCTTCTCTCTCCCCTTTCTCTGGTTAGCTCAGCCTGTGAGTCACCGTGTGATGTGCTGCCCAGGAGGGATAAGAGGGGAGAAGAAGCAGAGGGAAGTGGCCAACCGGGAGATACGAGTCCTTTGGCAGGGCCAGTATGTGGCAGAACTTTCTTCTAGGCCAGCCAGCAGTCGGGAGATGTAAATAGTCTGACTGGCACCAGCTGGGAAGTGCACAGTCAAAAGGAGCACCTTGCCTCATCCCTGGTGGGCAGCAGAGAACCCCTTGTGGGCCACACTGGGCCTGCAAGCTGGCTGCAGTGCAGTCCTACCTTACAGCCTGAGCTGGAGAATATAATTTTCCTTCTAGAATAATGAAAATATTGCCCTTAATTTTCTGAGCTATTTTGGAATATGAGATACAATTGCTAAGTTAGTTACTTGGATGGGTGTTGCTCTCTTGTTTGAATTTTCCAGAGGATGACGTGCATGCCATCAGCACGGCATACCTTTCTGGTCCCCCCTTCTCCTCACCTCATTCACCTTCGCAGTGCTTTTTAGACATGCATGATTTGCTATTCCTGCTGCCTGGCCTGGAATAACAACCTCTGCCCCATGGGCTTCATGCTCCACTACAATGATCTTACTTAAACCAGGGGCTGCCTTCTAGAAAACGGTAACACTTTCCAATTAAAACACGTAAGTTTTCTTCCTGTATGAAGAATACCTTTACACTTCCTCAGAAGATCAGCTCCAAATAACACTCCTATGTCACTGCCCCACTCTCCCCAGCTCCCTTGCTTATTTAACATTGTCAGTTACACAATAGTTAGCCATTCTTCAGTGACCTTGGCAGGGTACAATTTTCTACAGTGCCCCCCCCGCCCCAGCCCGAGAAGGGAAGACCTTTTCCAGCTGTTCAGGTACTATGAAAATGTGTTCTTGAATACTAACCCAAATCTCATGCTACAGCCCTCAGTCTTAACTGACAGGTACTGTTTGATAGTGGAAGAGCGGTCAAGGATACTGGTGGCTTAGAATTTGCTGGTAGGTGGTTTATGGCTCTATTCCTGCACTGGTCTTTCCAACAGTAGTGAGGATTCCCATCTAAAATGCCCAATCTTTCTTTTTTACATACAAAATAAAATCCTCAAACCACGACAGTTATTTATAAACAAACTCTGATTCCTTGCTCTTTATTTCCGGTAGCCTGCATAGATTAGATGTCTTGCTAGCCCTCTTATTAAGCAATGCTCTCTGTGATCCAACTTGTGTTGGGATCCCGTAGACTTTTCTAGCCTGCAGACCAGTGTACCTTTGCTGTCTGGTCTGACTGCTGAATGTTACAGGTTTGTGATTCACTGTTATATTCCAGTCACTCTTTGACCTGCATTAGCAATGAGGTAGTTTTGTTCTAGGCTAGCCTGTGCTGTCACGTCCCACACTTTCAGATTTTTTTGTGGCTGGATGCCTGAGATGATTTTCTAATTCTCTGCAAGATTTTCCAACTTCTCATTTCCATACAGGTATTTTGGTACAAGAAAAAAATGCAGAGGGAAATTCTAGCTTCTCTCTATTCCCCAGTTCTTCTGCCTAGTAGGAAGCACTTAACAATTATTCTTCCTAAGTTTGCTTCTTAATTTGAGCATTTTCTCTGGATATTCTGATCAAAAGAAGTGAAAGAAATGCCTCCTGGCCTTTTGAGACTACCTATGGATGCACTGCACACAAGGAAGCACAGCCATTAGGCTGTATGATTTAGGAAACACCAAACCCATTATTTTGGTAGAATAGGGGAAGAAGAGTTAGAGGAACCAGCCTTCAACTTCTCCACAAGAGTCAACCTCAGAGTACAAAAAGAAGTTAGTGAATAGCTTGGGGAGTTGATAAAATAATAGTAATGGATGTATTTGGACAGAAAGACAGTTGTTAACACACTTCTGTTTTCTGGCAACAGGACTGTGGGGGCTGGAGTCAATGTCATTTCACTCTATCTGTGTTCAGGAAAAGAACACAAGGGAATCTGATTTTTTATTGTTAAGCTGGCAGTACAAAACCTCACAGTTTCTGAGTTCTGGAAAGCCAGACATTCTTCTTAACTAAAGAATATTAAAGCAAGACTGCTTGAACTCTGTTTTATGCCCAGGAGTGT
The DNA here is from genome assembly GCA_013398815.1 of Ibidorhyncha struthersii. NCBI lineage: Eukaryota > Metazoa > Chordata > Aves > Charadriiformes > Charadriidae > Ibidorhyncha > Ibidorhyncha struthersii. The sequence continues at coordinate 278,114 of VZSZ01009116.1, forward strand.
AAATCTGGAATAAGTTCACTGGTTTTGATGAGGATACTTTGGATTTACACCAGTGACTGAGAATAGAACTTGGCTCTGTATCTTATCCTTCTGGTGGTAGTGAAAAATACAATCCTAATAGAGGTGCAAGTGATCACAGGAGTATTCTCGTACTGGTTCTACACTTAACTTTTAGATGCAGGATTTAAGACTGTGGAACAACATCCAGCTTACACAAGAGTACGTTTGGGCAACCTGGTAAAGAGGATCTGTGAGAGTAGTAGCAATCTAATGCTTGCACTGCTCATATAGCTTTCCTGTATGGACCTCTCTTGCCTCATGAGCGGAGATTCAGAAAATATTGTCTTATTTTACTTTAAATATTGAAGTTTATGGGTATAACACATGAAAATAGTTTATCCAGTACTTGTTCAGAAAAAGACTATGTGGATTTGGAAGAAATGAAGAAGCCTGAATAGTTTTTGTTGTAATGCTTTTACAGAAATGTCAGCTATGGAGTAGGTAAATAGAGACACAGGCATATCAGCTTTTGAACTGCTGCATTATTCTTTTTAGCCCAAACTTGTTTTATTGCAAGTAACTGGTTTGCAGCTGAAAACGCTAAAAACATGGTAAAGCTGTATAATCCTAACATGCTGTTTTGACAAGATCTTCTCTTTTGTGAGAACATGTATGGGAAGTCATATAGCTAGAATCAGTTCTAGCCTTCAAAGGTTAATTTTTTTTTCTTTCAGATAATATGCCATATCCTGCTATGATTTTCCAGTTGTTTACTTGCTATAGTGCAAAGACTTCCTGAGCCACCCTTCTTGGCATGATAAATCCACAGATACAGTGCTTTAAAATGATATACAGATGGGAAAGTTTCTAACAGGCATCAAAGCCATTAGATTCGTATTGCTTTTCCTATTGTTTGGTAATCACTGAGAGGGAGTGGATCCCTCTGTGACCTGGCTAATTGAAATGAAAGTCACAGAGTATTAAAAACAAATGGGGAAATGGAAAAGAAAGTTGCAGTAGGATTTTCAAAGGAGTTTTCAATCTCATGGACATTCATTGTCACTTGAGTGCCCAACTGCCTCAGGCTGCATTGGAAGTCCCATCATGAGAGCTGGAAAAACAAAACTCCAGCTAACCCATACCGTTAAACCTTTAAAAAAATAAAAAGAAGCTACAATCACAGACTAAATAGAGCATGATTTGGGGCCATGCTGTGCTTTTGCCACTGGCTTTAATTGGGCAAGCATGCGCTTTGATTTTTCCTAGAGACAGAAAAGAATCAATAGAAGTGTCATCAAGCAGCATATTTTGCTCTTTATTCATTTTGATTATCTCTATCCTTCACTGGAAACTGCTGCCAGTGTACTTAAAATGTAATGTCTCAATCGCACAATCCCTTAAAAACAATGAGGTGATGTTCTTTAAAGTTTAAAGGGATGATATGAAAAAACAAAAACACTTCTGGTGCTGAACGTTCATGATACACAGTGTCTCTGGCTTTTCTCCCATTTCTGAATACCTAATAGTTGAAACCAAGCGATCTTCCAGTCCAGTAAAGCACTTACTTACTGTTTGCATAATAGTCGAGGGACATGAATGGCTTTATGAAATCAATTAAATGACTTATGAAGATAAAATAACTAAATAATGCTTTCAGATAGGTTAAAATGTCTAGATAACACTTTCAGATACATTCTAACCTAGTTTACTCTAAGCCAACAAATAGATCTTATTTTTTTTTATTATTTGAGACTGCTTTCAGCCTTCATTTTCCATTATTCTCTCAATACATGTGAAACTGGGATAAACCAATAGACTGACTTCATTAGCATGGGCTTCTTTTGAGGCAGAGAACCATGTCTCGATGTTGTAAAAGAAGTGTCTAAGCATGTCTCATTGGGCATAATGAACAGAGCTTTTATTGATGTCATTAGAGATATATTTAGTGATGTCTACTTTCTAATGAAGAGTATGTTCAGTCACACAGATGGCACATCTGTTTTATATGACTTTTCTTGAGTTATTTACATGAAAGTCCATTACTATTCTGGATTCTGTTTATATTTGTTGGGACATTCCCACATGGGGTTGTTGGACATACTTAACAACTACAGAACCACCAACACTGCACAGTTACAGTAATATAACTTCCTGGGTGATCAAAGTGTGTCATGGGTGAAACCATAAACACAAATGAGCTCAACATGCCTGTCTGATTTTTTTTTTTTATTTGCTCTGTGCATAGAAAAGATCCACAAAGTAGATCCAAGTATTACCCAGACATTACTATTTTGTTTTTATGTTCCCAACGTTTTTGGGGATGTTAAGAATTCTTACCAGTGGTCACTATGTTCTGCTGGTGGTAAGGCAGAAATATTGCTATGGGTTGACAAAGCTCTTATTAAATTTTCTTGACCCTTCTGTAATAATGACAAAAGACTGAAAGATTACATCACTGCTATGCTGATTGACAACTGTATGGCTGTGTGCTAAGAAATCTGAGATACTCCAGTAGTGAAAGAGCTTTAGGTCTACAGGGAAAAGAGTAATTCACTTTTTCTCCATAACCTTCAAACCTATATATTGTTCTATGTGCTTACTGTAGCTCAGGTAATTCTACTGTTTTCTTGCTTATTAGATATATGTTGAGTCAATGTTTTTTCTATCAGTATAGATATTAAACGCTGCATGGGGTAGCAGTTGGTGGGGCAATTAGTAGCGCTGCTTGCAATACAAGTTGCAGTATGCCTACAGTCAGTTACAGAATGGAATCAGAATATAATTGCCAGTAAATATCATCGTGATTGTTAGATGATTATTCACCAGTTAGATAGAGAAATACAGCATCAGAAAAAATGGACATATATTCAACTTGCACTTAAAATACTACTTCTTAACATATAAGAACTGGTGGGCCTTCTCCAAAATTATTCTTCAGTTAAAGCTTTGTCTCATTAGCCTCACCAAGTTCTCATTAAAATAGGATACCAACTTTTACTCCATGTTCTGAAAGCATAAAATAGGACACAGTATGAGATAGGATAAATACTTTATTTCTTTTTCAGAGATTCCACTGGTACGAAATACTACTGGCAAGCTATTAAAGTGAAAACCACAAACCATACCAAATCCTTTGTTTAGAAAATTGCATGCAAGAAAGGAAAACTAAGTTTATGTATGGTGAACTTGCTTCTTTAGAAGACTGTCTAGCCAGCTATTTTTAATTTTAAAAGATTTGTAACAGTCTTAGTATAAGGCATTTTGGAAATTCAGTAATGAAACAACAATAACATTAAAAAGACTGAACAGCACAAATAATTAAGTATACTTAATTTGTTTTACTGTTGATTTCTCAAGGTTTTTAATGGTCTGGAGTGACAGACAAAATCCCTGAATCTGCAGGATTATATAAATGGTCAGGCAATTAATAAACCTTGAAGTGCAGATATATTGCTATAGAAAAAGTTATGTCACTTCTGAGTTGGTACAGTATTTATGGCATCTCCATCACCAACACAGCAGGAGTACTTTTAGTATCTCATTGCTGAAAAACATTCTTAATTTGAAAGTCCAAATTTGTTATCTTTTCACACTGCACAGCTGACATCAGTCGGGGTGTTGAAATCCATGGTTTGACATATGATGCTTTGAATCTCCTGGGAGCATGGAAAAATCTGTGTGATTGAATTTTTGTCCTCTTTCAAATAAGTATTTCAGTCACAGTTCTGGCATTACATCAGCAAACCCTCAGCTGACAGTCATGACCGGGCTGGTAGGAGGCTTTTCTTCTTCTTCCTTTCTTCTTCTCTTCTTTACTGGTCCATGTGTAGCCCCATTAATTCATTCTTCCGTCTCCCAAGCAATCAAGACAAAACAAAGAAAAGAAACAAATCTTGTGACACATGTAACTAAGAAGGCTGGTTGGTCTTTTAACCTCATTTATTTGTATTTTTACTTGGTAAATCCTTCACAGCAGGAGCTGTCTCCCTCCCAAGTTTGTACAAGATGCAACTCTGGAGGTGGCCTCTGGGAATGACTGCCATCTATCCTAAAATAACAAGTGCTGAGTTTGATCCAGAATGGTGTGTTTGCAGAGCATATGCACCGTATATTCTAGGTTTCCAAATTTACTGCAGTTAACAGAGTCAAAGGCAAAGTCTACCTCTTCCTTATATGACTAAACAAACGTTTCTAGATGGTTCTCATTAGAACTAGTAGGAAAATTTCACAGCTCTCAAGATATAACAAAACTGAACTATGTTACATCTTCAGATCTTCTGCTGCATTTCTATATAGACCTGAGAAGTCCCCGATCATTTGATGGTCTGAATCAGTTTCTGACATCTTTTTCTTGAAGATATACATAGGGTAGATCAATATAGAAATGCCATAACAAATTATGTATTTTAAATTGAATATACCAATAGAAGTTATATAATATAAACCAATAGCTCTTGCATAACATATCAATTTTCTGAATATTTTCTGCAACTTGTATTTCTTCTATTAATTCTTCCCTTTCAAGCTTTCTGAATACCTCATTGATTTTGCAACTATTGTACCGACTTGTGACAAGTCATGTCACATTCAGACAGTAGTAACGAGTAAGCAAAGCTACCCACTGTGTCATCCAGGATTTACTGCAGTAAATGATGCGGTGGTGCGAGCTACAGCCCCTTCCCTGCCATGGAGCAGCCAGTCTCTACTACAAATTGCTGACAGCCACACGGGAGCTTGCAAGGGTTGCTGCATGGGACAGGCTCTTACAGGGGTGTGAGACCCACTGCGAAATGTCAAATATGAGTGTTCACCACTCAGTTGCTGCCCGTGGTGCAGCATGGGACCTTCTGGTCTGTGTTCTCCAACTCTGCCTCCTGCCATGCCTGTTTTTTCCAGTTTGATCTCTTGCCTATTGTTGTGCTCCCAGTTTCAGTTGCTGTTCTGTTGATCTGGCTGCAGTCAGCAGGGTTTATGACTGTCTTATACAAGCCCTGAGAGACAGCTTTGTTGGTGTGAATAATTCTCTCTCTAAGTCCCCTAATTACTGCTAATATTTGTTTTGTTTTCATAACAGCTCCAAGCCAGATTTTCCATGAGGAGGTTACCAATAATGCTGCATACCCTGAGTGCATGGTCTCCTGCTGTGTCAACTTTTTACTCATTCTTGGTAAACAGATCTTGTCTAGGACAAGTGTGGCCCGAAAGATGACATGTGGTGCACTGATGCTCGTCTGGCTTTTAAGAAAATGCATGACCAGTTGAAGTCAGTCCCATATCTGTGACTGCCGGTGGTATCAGATTCCCCTCCACATGCTGTCTTTTCTGCTTGAGCAGTCAAAGCCAAGCTGTGTCAAGGCACAGGCCAGATTACGGCAGTGCTGTTTAATTTCCTACCCGGCATTTAGCTCCCCGCATTTTCCTTGTGGATTGCTCCAAACTGCCACTCTGACCACGTGATCTGATGTGCAGCCAGCTGGCTGGAGTACAGTCAGAGCCTGGTCAATATTTGGAAAGAAGTATACACGTTGCCTGATTTCAGCTGAAATAATGGAATATCCAGAAATACAACACGATTTTTTAAAAGGTTGAGCAGCTGTTCATTTGCCAGGTCAGTTAACAATGTCCTTAGTCTATCCATCAAACAAATAAAGTGCTTCTACAAAAACAAATCAGAAAACAAGGTAGTGCAAAACTGTCTTAAGCACCTTGCCAGTGGTCCCAAACCTGAGCTTTGCTTCTCACAATTTTATTTCTCAACAGAAGCAGCAAAAGTTGGGGAGAGAAATAGTTAATAAAATGCATAATATTTTAAAATTCTTCTACACTTGCAAATGCACAACCAGTTAGCTCCCCTGCACCTTCATAGCATGGCTTACCCTTATCTTTATAAACAGGAGCTGGCAGAAAGATTGGAGTTGTAAAAAGAAAAAATGACTTTAAAACAACATTGTGGGCTGCATGAGCCGCTGTCTTACTTTGGATACCTCTTGACCTGGTCTTATGAATGAAAAAGAGCAGGAAAGTGAGGTTGCAGACATCAGGTCTGAGAAATGCTGAGAGGACTCTGGGTGGGGGAACTGTGCAGCACTTACCATCTTCTTTTCTTGTCACAGGTATCTTGTGCTTTTCATGCCGCAGTCACTTGTCTTGACCCTTAACTAGTTTCTAAACAGTCTATATTAATCGGCCTGCTATGGGATAGGAAATTCATTAATGAGTTATTTAAGTAACTGGATGGGATCTTGGCCCAACTTTCATTGACCTCAATGGGAGGATTTTACCCCTCATGCCTTAAAGAAGACAGTGACTTAGGTATCTCTTGCTTTGCTAAATACAAACAGATTATGCTATTAAATTACCTCATCACTTTTATATTAATGTGGGATTTATTTGTTTATAAAGAAGAATACAAACATGAATGTTGTAACAGCTGAGAAACATAGTGAAAAATAAAAGTGGGATGAATGTCTTTCAGAGAATACATTTACTTTAAGTCATGACTCAGGCCTAATTCTTGTTATGATTTTGTTACAATTAATTATAAAGCAAATAAGATTACAGTGATAAAATGACATCTCTTACCAATGAGTACCTAGTGCACACATGCAAATAGTTAAGCTGTCTGCCTACTCTGCCAGCTTAAAAACACCTCAGCTCAAATTTTCACTGTTATTTCCAAAACCATCTTTGAAGTTTGATCAGAAACAGCTCATCCTCGGAACAATGTCTCAGACTTCCCTGCCCCAAAAAATAATTCAATTAGAAGAAAACCAAACAATTCTATTGTTCCCATGATTAATACTCACTTTTGCCTGAAACCTCCTGAAACAGTTCAGGAAATCTCTTCTGTCATATATCCTTTGTTGATATGCATCTGAGTTGCTTGAAATAAGAGATTTCTCAATTACAGCAACCCAGAAGTATTAAAAATGAAAATGTTTTTGTCAGGAAATATAATTTCATTGAAAGCAAGTTGTTCCTCAGGAAAAAATAGTTTAATATTTTGATCTAGAAATAAAAATAGTTCTGAAATTTTTATGACGTGAAATTTTGGCATTTTTAGAATTTTTTTTTTTTTTAGATGTCTGTACAGGCATAATATATCCTCAGTTATTTGTAAATGTATGACATCTAATGGTATGTAAATGGTTAACACCAGTAGGAGATGCCTACTTGTGTTGACTCAATGCTTACATTTAAGAAAACATCTCAAGTGAAAAATGAAGAACAATTAAAAAGGAGCTTTACATGCAGTAGCCTACTGCATTGACTTTTTTATTATCAGTCAAGAGAAACTGGCAATTAAAGTGGGACAATTTTACATGTTTATTTTGTGATGAAATGATTTATACTACAGAGTACCTACAGCTATGCACTTCATAACTTAGGATCACTGTCTCAACTATAGATGTTTGCAATACGTGAGAAAAATCAAAAGGAAAAGAATTAAAGTATACATATCGTCGTGTTCCATCTCTTTAACTTTCTCCATAATTCCTGTTTTTGTGTCTTATCTTAGTATACAATTACAAGGCTTTCTAATTCTAGAAAACTAGGTTACTGAGAGTAAAACCTCCTCTCTCATTAGTGTTTTCCAAGCTGTATACAGTAATTTAGTCACTTGCGTATTGCAACATCAGCAATAGGTAAAAGTATGAACAATTCCTGTAATACCTTAGTTGTCACAGACACCTATAGTCTTGCAATGTAACGAGGGTGACTTTATGAGAAAAGAGTCTGATTGGTTACAACAGGAGCAATACATGAGAAAAAAACGATCACTAATTTTTTGGGAAAAGAAATGAAAGGAGTAAGATTTACAGTTTTATGTCTTTATTTATTTAACATTTACTTTTCAGTACCAAACTGGATCGCAGTGTTCTGACATACCTTTAGTGACCATTAGCTGTGAAAAATCTTNGAGAAGAGAAGAGAAGAGAAGAGAAGAGAAGAGAAGAGAAGAGAAGAGAAGAGAAGAGAAGAGAAGAGAAGAGAAGAGAAGAGAAGAGAAGAGAAGAGAAGAGAAGAGAAGAGAAGAGAAGAGAAGAGAAGAGAAGAGAAGAGAAGAGAAGAGAAGAGAAGAGAAGAGAAGAGAAGAGAAGAGAAGAGAAGAGAAGAGAAGAGAAGAGAAGAGAAGAGAAGAGAAGAGAAGAGAAGAGGAATTGAGTTCCAGTTGGAAGGGACCAACAGTGATCATCTAGTCCAACTGCCTGACCAATTCAAGGCTGCCAAAGTTAAAGCATGTTATTAAGGGCATTGTCCATATGCCGTATGTTTAAGAAAACACCAACAGGCTTGGGGAATCGACCACTTCTCTAGGAAGCCTGGTCCAGTGTTTGACCACCTTCTTGGTAAAGGAATGTTTCCTAATGTCAAGTCTGAACTTCCCTTGATGCAGCTTTGAACCATTCCCACACATCCTATCACCAGATACCAGGGAGAAGAGATCAACACCCCCCTCTCCACTTCACCTCAGGAAGCTGTAGAGAGCAATGAGGTCACCCCTCAGCCTCCTTTTCTCCAAACTAGACAAGCCCATAAAAATATAGATGTTAGGAGAAAAAATGAGAAAAATGAAAGGAAAAGAAAATGAAATTATTTGCTTTGTCTTTCCCCTGAGGTAGCAGAAAATTATCATATGATTCCAAAAGCACAAAAAAAGTTCAAATATGATGCGTACATGTGTGTCTGTGGGTCCTTGTGCGTGCCTGTTTTTCCTAAATGCTTGCTGAGCCTTTTCCATTCTTGTGAAACTAATTCTTCCCTCCAAACCTTCTGCTCTCATTTCAGACTTTTTTAATTGCACCAATGGAAACAAAGTTGCAGTCATTTTTTTTAGAATCTGAAAACTAGAGATTTCTCAGGCCCATCTTGTGTAATTTTTTAACCATCTTATTAATCTATTAAGCAATAAAGCATAGAAGAATGGGCTCATCAAAAAGGACAGCTTTTCCAACATTTTTCTTATGAAAAATACAGTTCAAATGTATGAGTCAGATATGGCCCAGCAAACGGTGTATTTTCATTTTACTACACCATGAAATCCCTGAATGTGTAAGTTGTGACTAAAGCTGGATCTGTAACCAGCTGCAGTTTTCTGCTGAGGTGTCATGAGAATGAGGGTGCCTTTGGTTTAATTAGGAAATGAGCAGAAACTTGAATGTGTAAGTGGCACCCGGTAGAGTTACGTGCTTGTTTCTTGATCATATATTGAAAATGGGATGTCAGTTTCCATGTTGCTCTGATACCATTAAAAATTGTATCATAAATCTTTTAAAGTTTACTGCTTAGGTGTGGCAGCAGTAGTTGTCTCATATATACATATGTCAGACTAGCAGAATAGATCAAATTAGAAGATACAGTGACTTATTAATTTTTGTGAATATTTGTAAATATGTCCAAAAATACAGCTTCATGCAAAGTAGGTATGCACATATACATATTCCAACTATTTGATATTGATGAATTGCTAAGCCTACTACAGCCCCAGCAAAAAAAATGCTTTGGTCTATGGTTTTGATCATCAACTTAAGCTCATATGGTCATTTGGATGGGAGTATGCGCCAATCAACTGCTATTCATCCATAGCAGTTAGAAATGGTAAGCTGGGGATATTTATGACTGACAAGCTTTTTTTTCAACATTTTAATCTTATTTAGCCAAATAATCATCTGTAAAAATAACACTATTGTTTGAAATGCTTAGTAAATGTAGGATGATTTTCAGTTTCTAAAAATGGACACTTTGTGCAAAATGTAAAACACATTTGAAATTGTAGTATTCAATGTTTTTACATCATTTCTCTTGTGACTTATTGCCTCTGCTATGATATGTATTTACAGCATTGTCAGTTAGCCATGCATTCTGATATGCTAGTTTTTAAAAACCTGTATTAAAACCCAAGTCACTGGGAAAATCAAACTGGTTGAAAGGTGGTGGTGGATAACCGAGCTGCCTTTCACACAAAACTCTGTGCTGTAAGTCTAAACAAGAGAGATGTTTGGTTCCTGCAGTGTTCTAGTCCATGAGTTCATGTTAGCGATTCAGAATAGCATTTCCTCACATCTGCTCCTTCCTTTTCTGTTTGCCAAAAAGTTTGGAAGAAATTGTTTGAAACCACTTAAAGACTTGCATTCTTTTTTTTTTTTTTTTAAACAAAAATAAACCTTTTTCACATTAATGGTCTATTTAAACATAACACGGTCTGTCATAAGCCAAACTGCAGTCTGGTTTCCTATGATTTGTCTCATACCACTGCGACTTTTTTTCTTGGAAGCATAGCTTGAAAATAAGTGATCTTCATGGATGAAGGTAATTTTTTGTCATGGTAAATAATAAGAAAATCATGGAGAAAAACCCACAATAACTGGCTTTTTAAAAAAGGGGGAAAACAGCATTCCCCCAAAACTGAACAGAAATTTTAATTAATTTATTTGTCCTGAAGACCAGAATAATCCAAACAAATAACCCTGATTACACAAGGAAAATATTTAGACTCATGTGATGGTAGTAAACTAATAATTTTAAATCATTTTAACAATTTGCCCTCTTTTCTGAACTACATCTGGTATCTAATAACTCCTAGTTTACAGCTTCTTTGCTACACTTCACCGAGCTACAAGTATCCTCTGCCTTCCTTTGCACCAGCTTTTTCATTACCTTATATATGGCTGAACTGACTCCCTTAACCCCTTTTTTTCAGTCTATGTACAGCTCTTTTTTTCCCCTGCTGTCTAACACACTAATACCCACTAAGGACCTTGGATTAGGACTGGTTTCCAGATCCTATTTGTATTTTAAGTTGTCTTGAGACATTTGTCTATTCATAGTATCAGATCCTGGAATTTAGTTGCTTGTAATAATCCAGAATTCTGATTTAAGCATGTTGAGGGCAGGGTTCTCAGAGTGCTCAGGTACTTTCATATGTGGACTGTAAGGTTTTAAATTAAAATGTATGGTCCTTAAATAGATACCTGTCTCCTTTTAAAGATTGCAGGCCACCTGTCAGTGCACACATAGATGTTATAACTCAGGAAGCCAGGCTCTGGGTGGATACAAGGTTATTTGCCTATTCTTTTGAACTCAGACACAATAGCAGGGGCAACACCTAAGACAGGACCTGATAAAAGGCGTCCTGAATATGGGTCTTGCACACCATATGATTACTTTTTCCATAAACATCTTAAAAAAGAGATTGGCTGTGAGTACCCATATCTCAGAAGAGTATGAAGGATTCTTCATCTTCATGTTTGCAATATTATTACTGTTTTTGTGTAAGGGTTGTATAATTTAAAGCATGCATAACTCAACAACCCTTTTTGGAACTGTGATTTTTGTGTAACAGTTGTATCCTAAAAAGAGTGCAATGTGGCTAGTCAGGTTTGAAATAACAGCTGAGACAGGTAACCTAGCTTTTAAATTTTATTGACAATAAGAGTTCGGTCATGTAGGATCTGAAATCAGCCTGCTAACTTCACTTGTAAAACCCCTGTGATGTTGACTTAGCTGCTACTTTAGCCAAAGTATCTTAAGTTTGCTTGTTTGTTTTTTCTGGTTTTGTTAAGCAGTGTGAACATACTTTGTTACTGAAGATCAGAAGGAATACATGAGACACAGGGAAAGAAAGAAGAAAGAAGAAATGGAACTACAGATCCTGAGAGTTCATTTGTGTTGCTATAGGGTATGTAACTATAGAATTAACTCACCATTTTTATTGGATTTTTAAAAATTGCATCTTGTCGCAGAGTAAGTTCTATGGTGAAGTTTTTTTTTTCCCTTATTAATGCTGTTAAGATAAATAAAAATAAAGAAGATACTGCTTTCAGTAAAATGAAACTGTAATAACAGAGACAGTTGTTGGAGGGAGAAGATGGTAAAAAGAAACAGTTAAAATAAGAGGAGTGCACAGGTATGCATAGGGCTGGATTACTAAGTATGTTTGGTATCAACATGAGGAATATAGTTACTTAGAATCTTTCTATAGTTAGTAAAAAAGACATATTTCCAGTGAGTGTTTAAAATCTTCAGTGAACAAGAAAAGGCTGAACTGAAGTTACTCATCAATACAATAACTTTATATGCATGAAAACCCCAGCAATCTTGAAAGACAGGAAGGTAATGGTTCTAATTGCTTTGACTAGTGAAAAAAAGGAGAATGTGGTCTCACTGTCTCTTATCGGCAATGGAACATGTCTAAACATCATTTAGAAAATGACTAACATCTGTACATGATAGAAGGCTACAACCACTAACAAAGTTTAAGATAAAGGTCAGTACTCACAAGTGAGGGAGGTTATAGACTGGTCTTTGGCTGTCAGATGTTAGATGTTTGGATCCCACGGCACTGCAGTTTTAACAGAAATATAGCCATGTCTTATTGCTGCTTTCCAAGTTGTAAAAATGAAGGTGCTTGAAAATAGAATTCATTTTGTTTAGCAAAGATCCACTATTCACTCTAGGTATCCTGTGTAGTCAACGAATGGAAAAAGGCCCTTTGAAGGTGTAAGTCCTCTGAAACACTTTAGACAACTGCCTCAAAATGAGAAGAATCAGCCTTTTCTGTTAACTATACACAGAATTCAGAAACCAGCTTATAGGTTGAGATGCATACTTGGTAGCATGGATCCTACCCTGGGAGCTGAAAATGCTACCAGGTCATATTTATGACTTTGGAATTGGTAAGGAAAATAGACTTTGGGAGCACCTGGCTGGGACCAGGGACTCTGGAGTGATCTGTAAAGCCCTGGAGTTGCTGCAAGGATAGGGAAGGTGATTCCAGGAGGAACATCCATCAAAGAGGCAAAAGTAGTCATTTCCCTAACAGACACCTCACTTGAATATCCAGAGCTTAGTCTGCACACAGCTTTCTCTCATTAAAATACTGGTAACTATGCAGGGTATGCCTCTACCTACTCAAGGAGAGGCATTATGAAATGAGAAATCTATGAGTATTTTATCATTGACATCGCTATACGGTAAAACTCCCCTATCACTCTGGAAATTTTTTTAAAAAAAGGAATTTTTCTGAGGTTGTAAAAAATCAAGGGACATTCTCCAGTAGGGGAAAAAAAAATCAGCCTTTGGAGCCAATTTCAGGACTTTACAGAACTAATTCATAATTGTTGAATTTTGGGAATTCTCTAGATTGCATCATATTTATTTTTTTTTTTCTGTGTTCTGTGGCAGAATATGTAGGGAAGTTTACGAGTGTTCTCGATACCAAAGAATTTTGTGAGCCATCTCATCAGACAGGGAGTCTGATGGAAAATATCTCATGGTGTCCAGAAGCAGCTCAAATAATACCACTGAGTTGGTATTCTCCTGCTGATATGCTCCTTTTCCATCAGTTGTTTCTTTTTGATAGAGAGAAACAAATTTAACAACTCAGTGCTACGGAGGCTTGTAATATTAACATTGTATACGTGAAATAAATAACAACAATAGATATTATATGAATTATCAATATATTTCTCAACAAGGCTGATCAGGAGACATCAGATGGTGTTGGGAATCACTTGTCATAAAATTGGCATTTCCTTCTTTCTACACTGTCAGTGTATTTCTATTTGCTTATAGTGAAAGCTAGTTACTTGTATATCAGAGATGAATATAACTGGGATACCAGCTATTTATGTCATCCTGAACAGAGATGCTGAAGCACATAGCCCATCTGCAGTTCTGGTACTATAAATAGAAAAATATCATATGAACATTATTTTTGACATAGTTTTCCTGAGAGCTAAAAGAGCCAAACTTATTGATCCTTAACTAGACCTACAGAAATATTAAGATAATTTACCAGTAGCATAAATACCAATAGAAGTCTTACAGAATGACTGAGTATAAGATGTATGGCAGAGAATGAAGATGCTTTGTCAGCAAAGAAACAATATTCTTCCTTTCGAGCGTGCTGCCAGAAAACTCCTTTGATGTAAAGATATCACCAGAAAGGAAGTGACCAAAGTGGTATACATTGCAGCAGCAGAATACCTTTTTTTCTCCAGCTCCCATAAAGCTTGCAGAGGGTTAATGATGAAGTGCAGGCTTTGTGTACAGAAGACTCAAGGCTAGACATGCTTGCTAGTATGGAGAAATAACTGAATGAAAACTATTTTGTAAGGAGTTTCAAAACTTACTGCTGAATGGAATGAAGCTCTCATCCTTCCTGTGTTAAGTTCATTCCTTTTGTGGTATTTCCTGAACAAGAAGAGCAAGTGTTTTGACTTCCATCTGGACACAGTTCTGAAATATGTCAGACAGTGACCAGGCCTTAATGTGGATGAGGTTAGTGGAAAAGAAGTTTCATAATCATACAAATATTCTCTCACACAGCAAAAGATTATTAGTATAATATATCTTTTGGTAAATTTTCCATCTGATTTATCAAGATTCATTCTATACAGATAATGAAACACCCACTAACAGATGAACAAATGCTGATGTATACATTGGTGGATATACATAAATCCCTTCTAACTTTCATTAGAAGTTATTTCTAGGACTGATATTAAGGCAAAAATGTATGCCAGGCTCTTTCTTCCATTTCCAATGCCTGTACAGAAAAAGGATATGAAGAAAATAATGATATGAAGAAAAGGATTTGTTTTATACATCCCTAAGATGTATAAAATATCCATGAGGCTTCCCTTTCTCTTTTGGAATTCCTAGTAGCCTTTCCAAGATGAAGTTAAAAAACAGCCCCCCGTCCCCCCCCAACCTCCTCTTTTAGTTATTTTATTGGGGTGGTTCCTGTGAAGGTAAACTCACAGCAAATCTTCCAGGAAGAAGCCTATAAAACCCAGAATCTACCTTTAATAAATATTATATGTGACCTCACAGCATTTCTCCATTATGGCTTCATGGTAATTTCAGTACAGGATTCTTGTTTTTCCTGTTAATCCCCAATGTATGCAAATGGATAATGTAGCACACTTTTGTCTCCAATTGATGTGTTAGAGATATTCTCAGAAAGAAGGCATAGTTAGATGCAGGTCCAATAATTCCAGGGTACAACAATGGAAGCACTGGATCATCTCAAATTGCCATTAAAAATATTTTCTTAACTTTTCCAACTGGCTTAGATTCTTTGTTTTAGCTCTGTGGAAATCAAATTAATCTTGAAACTAAATGCATTGATGTGTTCCTGGTCCATTTGTTATTACAAATGGTTGTTTTTTAGAGAAAAAACAGTGGCAAGGAGAAACATCACAGAAATGTTATCTTAACTGTGGTAGACCATGGGAAATCCAGGTTTGGGTGAAAGTTTAACCTTTTCCTTTCACTGCAAGGTGGGAGCATTTCAAGTCTACTGACTTCCATGAATTTCACATTTCTTTAAAAAGTCCCTCTGTGGTCTATAACAAATTCTGTCGGTCTCCAAAAACATCTTTGTGGACTATGTGTGCTGTTTTTCCTAGTATTTCATCAGGCTCATTATTAACATTACAAAGGAACAAATTAACATCAAAGGAACAGCCAAAATAAAGCAAACCTTAACAGCTGTGGACATGCACATTTCTGTATAATGGCAGGCTAATTTGTGAATTATAATTTTTAATTTACCTCATTAAAACTTGTCCTTTGAAAAAAAAACCCCACATATTTATGTTTTTTTTCAAAGCTTTAAAGCTTTTTTCTTCCCTTGCATTTCTGAAGTGATGGAATCATGGTGCAAAATATCACAGGCCAAGAGATTACAATAGAATATTGAAGGGCAAAAGTTATGTGCTTGAGATATTGAAAAAAATGAAAACTGCAACCATAATGGTTACCCCAGAGAGTTACTGGGAACCTGAAGCGAACTCAGAGGGCCCCCTATGTGGTTCGGGTGCTGGAAACATGGCATGGGAGGACTACTGGTTTGTTCAGCCCAAAGGAGAGAAGGTCAATGGGCCTGAAATCCTCCACTGCCTAAAGGAGGTCGTAGGGAAGGCAGGACCAGACTCTCCTCAGAGGTGTGCAGTGAAGAGACAAGAGGCAGAGATCACAAACTGCAGCAAGGGAAGCTGCTTTCAGATAAAGGGAAAAAAAAGAAAAAGCTGGTCATCTGATCTCACCCCTTGCTCATAGCAAGGTTATCTTGAAGTTAGAGCAGGGTCCCACATCCAGTCATGTTTTGAAAATTTCCAAGCCTGGCATCATGACAGATTATTAAATATTTGTGAGAATAATCTAAATAATTCTAAAGATTTTGAATTATTTTGGAAAATAATCAATAACGTAAATAGCACATTGGATAAAACTGGTATAAATTAGTGACCTTCTACAATTTCACTGTTGATATAACAATGTGTTTTTATGATCAAAACTTTTCTGAATCAAAAAGACATTTAATTTATCTTTGGATTTGCTATGGTTTCTAATTACTTGTTCTTGAGGTAATAACTTTGAAAATTGGATAGCAGTATTTTCCCAAAGACATGGTATCTTACACCTTGTCTGAGAAAGGCCGAGCATGTTTTCTTATTAGGCAGTAGGGCTTACATACTTGGACCTCACTATGAAACCCTCCCCCCCCCCAAACAAACAAAAATATTTGGGATAGTAACTGAAGAAATTCTTTATGTTGTGCAAATGAGGGACACTGTTTAAATGACTTATAATAAAGAGACACATTGATTTCCTTTAGAAATCAATGCATCAAAACCAGGATGTGAATCAAAACCCGCAAGCAAGCTGCCTAAGTATAGTTAGAAAAGTACTTTTGGAAACTACTGAATTTGAATTTTCATGCCAATGGGCTCTGACATTAAGTGTGTTATTTTAAATTCTTCTGTGAATGTTCCCTATACTGCTCACTGGGGCTGGGTCTCTGGATCTATGGGGAACTCGGAGTAGGATAGTGAAACTCTTCCTATTAGTTAGACTGACCCAAGCTCGCTGATCTGATCAACTGCTTTGTACTCTTGGATCCTTTGCTAGGCTTTCACATCACAGTGTTTGTGACTAATGTTTCACACCATCTCCAGCTGGCTCAGAGACCATGTCCCATTCTGGTGGGCAACAGCCTAGCCTCTATTATTCACGCCTTCATCACCTCTTAGGTAGAGTATAGCAGAGTGATAAAGCTGACCACAATGCCTACAGACAGCACTTAGGAAAGTCCAACTAATAGAGAAGGCTGCAACACATCTCTGCAGGCACACTGGCTACCATGGGTCCATCAACCCTCCCCACAGAGATTTCCTGTGGAATTTCTGCTCAAGTTCAAATTCTTTTTCTACTAGCAAAAAAACAGATTGTAACTCTCTGATGAAGACTGTGATTAAGACATCTGCTTTTTTGCTGTGGACAGTGCATTGTAAATGGAGTAAAACTTATCATTCAGGGTTTTCTTGTGGTTCAAACTGAGTCCTAGAATTCCTGCAGCGTCAAAAGAACATCACTAATTTCTCTTATTCAGCTCCTCTTCCACCTTGCCTTCTCTAATGTAAACACATAATAGTTTTTTGTAATCCTAAAACTTAAACCGTACCAGAGCACTGTTCCTTCTGGAGAGGATGAGAAAACAGAAATCATGCCAGAGATACACAGTGCTGTTGGTTACTGCAAAGGATAAGGTCAGAGAGTAAGTGAGGACTGCAGCCAGGAAGACCTATGTGGTGGACCAGACTGATCACACACAGCTAATAGCAAGTTCAGAGTCAAAGTTGTGGCTCTGTTTTGAACAGAGGCTGTTAAAAGGCATAGTGGCTAAATTTAGTGATGGAAAATCTTTTCTGAGTTCGCTGAAGAGTTCCTCTTGTTCACTACCACTAGAAAGAGTTGATAAA
Organism: Ibidorhyncha struthersii; assembly: GCA_013398815.1. Lineage (NCBI taxonomy): Eukaryota > Metazoa > Chordata > Aves > Charadriiformes > Charadriidae > Ibidorhyncha > Ibidorhyncha struthersii. The sequence continues at coordinate 295,885 of VZSZ01009116.1, forward strand.
ATCAGAGAAACATTTTAAGGCTTTAATTCATCAGAGTATTTACCCAGACATCTAAGTCCATTCCTATTTAGTGAAGTATGTGAGTATTTCAGTGTTTTGTGCCTACAGCTTTTCTATTCATACTGGCCATGTGAGAACTAGGCCTGGATGTTAATACAAGAAGGAAGCAATTTTCAGAATTTTCTGTTGTGGATGCAGAACATCTGACATGTTAATGCAAATACAAAATTGGACAAACTAAGAATGCTTCGCTAGTCCCTTGAAGTAAGCAACTAGTCCTCAGAGCAGAACTGAAGAAGCTTGTAATTTATATAGCTTAGACTCCTCATAAAGAAGAGATTGTGGCTCTATGTATGTCTGATAGAGAGGTGCAATTCCTAGATCCACTTCAGGTAGCTTTATAATAAAAAAAGTTGTTAGGTAGAACTTCTGAAACTCTGCCTCCTGAATATAACATCTGGGGAAAAAAAAACACAAATAACTTTCTAAATATTTAGGAGGAATCTCTCCACATAACTTATGACAGCTTGTCCTAGGGAAGTCTGTAAATCTCCTCTTTAACTTTTTCCCTATTTCATCCTCCTGTGCATGATGCAGTGAAAGTAAGCCCTTCTGCGTATCACAGCTGACCTACTGTACGACTTCAGTTTGAGAGAAATGCAACAAAAATAGCTAAATAATGTGCTGATGAGACCACTTATTGAGGGAAGCTGTCATGAGGTTTATAACACCTTCATAGTTTGCTGGTGCCTAAGATCAGCTGAGCTGGGAAAGCAGAGAACTCCAGCCGGGAATCAAAGCCAACTTTCAAATGCAAGTGTTATTGATATTATAGAGGAATACATCTGAAGAGGAAAGCAGGATATGCCTTGAGAACACCAAAAATCTGTCCATCATACTATTTTCTCTAGACCTAAACATTTTGTGGTACAACTGGGAAGGAATTTAAGGGATTACAACAGCTAAAAAGGCAGTAATAAAGCTTTATAGGTATATTTCAGGTTCAGAAGAACTGTTTTTTAAAAAATGCTATATTGAATTCAGTGTGAAATCATAGAATCATAGAAGAGTTTGGGTTGGAAGGGACCTTAAAGATCATCTGGTTCCAAACTCCCTGCCATGGGCAGGGACACCTTCCACTAGACCAGGGCGACCAAAGCCCCATCCATCCTGGCCTTAAACACTTCCAGGGAAGGGACATGTACAACATCTATTGGCAACCTATTCCAGTGTCTCAACATCCTGACAGTAAAGAATTTCTTCCTAATATCTATTCTAAATCTACCATCTTTCAGTTTAAAACCATTACCCTTTGTCTTATTGCTATACTTCCTGATTAAGACACCCTCCCCATCTTTCCTGTAGCCCCCTTTAAGTACTGGAAAGCTGCTATAAGGCCTCCCAGAGCCTTCTCTCATCCAGGCTGAACAAACCAAACTCTCTCAGCCTGTCTTCATAGGAGAGGTGCTCCAGCCCTCTGATTACCTTCCTGGCTGCCTCTGGACTTGCTCCAACAGGTCCATGTCCTTCTTTTGTTGGGAGCCCCAGAACTGGACACAGTACTCCAGGTGGGGTCTCACAAGAGCAGAGTAGAGGGGGAGAATCAGCTCCTTGGACCTTCTGGCCACACTTCTTTTGATGCAGCCCAGGATGCGTTTGGCTTTCTGGGCTGTGAGCGCACGTTGCCAGCTCACGTAGAGCTTCTCATCAACCAACACCCCCGAGTCCTTCTCCTCAGGGTTGTCCTCAATCCATTCTCTGCCCAGCCTGTATTTGTGTTTGGGATTACCTCAACACATGTGCAGGACCTTGTATTTGGCCTCATTGAACTTCATGAGGTTTGCACAGGCGCACCTCTTAAGCCTGTCCAGGTCCCTCTGGATGTCACCCCTTCCCTCCAGTGTGCTGATTGCACCACTCAGCTTGGTGTCATCAGCAAACTTGCTGAGACTACACTCAATCCCACTGTCCATGTCACCAACAAAGATGTTAAACAGCACCAGTCTCAATAACGACTCCTGAAAAACACCACTCGTCGCTGGTCTTCACTTGGACATTGAGCAACTGCAACTCTTTGAGTGCGACCATCTGGCGAGTTACTTATCCACCGAGTGGTCCATCCGTCAAATACACGTCTCTCCAATTTAGAGACAAGGATGTTATGCAGGACAGTGTCAAATGCTTTGCACAAATCCAGGTAGATGATGTCAGTTACTCTTGACTTACCCACCAGTGTTGTAACCCTGTCATAGAAGGCCACCAGATTTGTCAGACATGATTTGCCAGACATGATTTGCCCTTAGTGAAGCCATGTTGGCTGTCAGCCATCACCACCTTATTTTCCATGTGCCTTTGTATAGTTTACATGGCTGAACTATTCTAATTCCAGGCAATTCAAATCAGTCTTATAATGAATTTGTTGCTCTGTAGTGTGTGAAGTTGCATGCACCTCTATCGTCAACATTTGAAGAAGGTCTTGCAGTTCATTAAAATAATTCTGACTCCTCCACCCAAATGTTTTTTTTTCTATATAGCTTTCTAGTCAGTGTGCCAACAGGAAATTACAGCTATGGTTAACAAGGATGATGAACCAGTTGTCTGACAAATCAATTCTATTTTTCTGTTTTACATGGGTGAAAAGAACACAGTTCAGCTGTAAATTTCACTTTCTCACATGTCAGTGTGAAAATCACATTGTCAGTGAAAATAAATCACCTATGGAAGCTTTGAAGATTGCTATCTGGAAGCCTACCCATTGGTATAAATCAAATACATTATGCAAACCCTATCAATTTAGGAGTTCAATAGTTTGTGCACTAATCAGAGCCACACATTTAAATGATGCAAGTAATCGGTACAACAAAAAGAATGAAGAAGGAGGCATAAGGAAATTAACACAGTATTCACAAAGAGTTGCTTGGAACTGATAGGAACGTTCCCAGTCATCTTGTGGTATGTTTGAGTTATACTATTAAAACTGTTAGCAAATAGAAGAAAGGAAAAAAGCTTTTAATTATGTTCTCTTTAGTCACATATGTAGCAGATCATGTAGATACCTACAGCTCTGTTCCTTAACCTAGAGAGACCATCTGTGGGTCATCCAGTACTCGATGGAGGTCAGTGATAATTGGGTCAGTGGTTTTGTTTTGTTGTATTGTATATAGCAAGAGTATTATATTCCTCTTCTATGCAAAAAAGCGCTGTGAGTACCTCCAGGATGATTTACACTGATGAACAAAAAGATATACATAACTGCAGATGTACAATAAGATTGTTAATACAAATGCACACTAAGGCAAATGTTAACATGTAGGCACTGTTTTCATTGACATTACGCATTTCAGAGCCTTTGCACAGAATGCTTTCACTGTTTCCTATAAAAGCTATTTGTCACTCAGTAACAAATTAAGAACCCAATGGTCAGTCTATTTTTTCTTTCTTCATTGTTTTTTATTTATAACTTGATGCACAAACTATGCAGGAATTTTCCAAACATAAAGGAAGACAAGAGCTATTGCTTCATACCCTTGAGCATCTAAAACAACAAAGATATTTGGAAATGCTCTCGCTATACTAAATCCCAGATGACAGCATTAGCTCATTTCTATTGTGATTTCCTTTGTTTGTGTTCCTAAGTATAAATGATGTGAATAATATGACTACAAATAATATCATGACTGTGAACTGGTTCATTGCTTGCGAGAAGAACTGTAGGACTGCCTTACTAAGGCTACAGCCATACTTTTCCCCTTGCATACCCTCCATTTACCAAAGAGCAAGACCTATATTTATCAGTTCTGACAGCCCTCAACAGAGCACCCAATGAGTCCAGGAGCTGGCCTCTGGACTGGCAGGCAAGCGTTGTTACGAGAGATTTGTTAATGTAATTCTTCTCATGCTTTAACAAAACATTTCCCTGTGAGATGTTCAAAACACTCAAAAAAGGAGGTATCATAAACTTTCTCTAAAACAGGAGAAATGTGCCCAGATTAAGGACTACACAGAAGTTTTTTTTTGTGAATCTCCTTTTTGAGTCACACAGTGTCACAGAAGGTATGGATGGATATGATGCAAAAGATATCAAGAAGCAAAAGGCAAAGCTTTCTGTGCTTTGTGTCCTTTGTGTCGCTTCACTGGCCATCACGAGCTTTCATCAACTCCGACTGCTGGTGCTTTATTTAAAGACATTAGAGCACTTTTGAAGAGCTCATTAGGACTCCCAGTCTCATACACACTATACACCTATATTGTGTATAGTGGCCTTTGCATTAAATTATATATTGCATGTGAGTATTTCTGTATAGGAAACCACACATAAACAATGTTAGTGAACCACATCCACCTGTGTCTTCAGGATACACTCACACAACAACCAGTGTCTATGCCCAAAGACACTCCCAGGCTTTCCAGTGTTGTGGTGCCATTTCAGTTCTCAGCTACAAAGAAGGCAAGAAAAAGAGAAGGAAAAAAACACGAAATTAAGCATGGTGGAGAAGAGATAAAATGGAGTAACAATCATACTTGGAGTGTGTGAGTGTGCTCATTAAGAGCCATGAGGCAGAAACCTGCACAAACAATCAAGTGAAAAAAACAAAAATCTAAAATGGAAAGAATAGCAGAGAAAATATAGTTGGGGGAACAATGCTCAGTCAAATTGAGGTACAAAACATCTGAAAGACAACAGTGGCCAAAAAGGTAAATATATATTGTTTTTCTTATGTAACTCTGTGGGGCCATGGCAACACCCACCACCAGACTTTGTCATAAGTTGATAATAATTGGTGATATGATAATTTCATAATTCTGAACACACTGTTTGGAATAAATAGTTTTGACATTGTAGATCCCAATGAATTTTAAATTTTTCCAGGGCCAAAAATGATAAAACTAACAATAGAAATGAGGTTGTACTGAGGATCAAACAGTCTCCCTCTGCCAGTCAAACAAAAAAATAAAGATCCTAAAAGGTCATGATTTTTTTCAACACTAATCTTCTAAGAAGTTTTATAGTAAAAGCATGAAAAAAATATAGTGTGACATGTAAAAAGAGTAAAGAACACTTTTTTTTCTCCACATAGCCCCTGAGTTAGAAATACACTGTTAATCTGAAAATTAAAAGAGGGTGCCAAGGATAATCATTGTACCTAACTCCATCTGGAACTTCATCTCATACTATATATATGTTTTTTGAGATGTCTGATATAATGTGTCGTTTAGGTGGATTTAAAGACTCTGAGAAAGTATGTTTTGAATAAACAATATCTAATTTAAAAATATAGTCATCCAAGGAGTACTCTGAGATTCTAACTGGGGAGTTCATTTCTTAAGGATAAGCTGCTACAGGGAGGAAGCCCTGTTTATCATCAAATATTTTTGTTTTTTTTCCCCTAGTTATAATTATTGCAACTTCATGCTGAGCAGATAATGCAGTGTGTGTGCATGCGTAGAATTAAAGGCAAGATGGAGGGAATGACGAAAGGAAAAAAAAAGTAAGCTTGATGCTCTTCCCACTGAAAAAAGCTTAATTACTTACCTAGATCTTAGACTATTCTCTCTAATTTTACTCAACAGTTCGATTACGTCATTTAAAATTCCAAACCTAGAACAAAGACAAAATACAGCTTATTGTCATTTTGGAGCATAAGAAAATATAAATCAGTAATTTATAAAATATTTCTAATTAGAATCATTGTAGAGCACATAATTCCTGATAAGTATTCACAGACATGAAGGTTGGAATCACCCAAACTAGTAAACAGAATTCAATGTAAAATAATATGAATTTGTATTTTTAAGGTTTGTCGTGGGACAAGGTTTTAAAAGCATTGGCTGTATATCTCTCCCTCACAAATGCCAGCCAAGAATTGTCAGATGAAAGATGCATGCTATCCCTGCTAATGATGTCACCAGTTTACTTTTTTATGTGCATATATTAATCATTTTGTTTATAAGGTGATTTTCCAAAAAAAAAGAAGAAAAAAAGGGAGGTCAAGCTGTCTCATTAAAAACAACCCAAGAAGATAAAACAAATGGGCATAGCAGATACTAAATAGTTATAAAAAAAAAGATGTTATCAGTCATTAATCAATTTAAGTGGTTTTAGTTGGTTGCTGTGCCAGTTAATATGTCTATGCCTGGAACTCTTGTAACATAAAAAAACTGGAATGGGAGAGCTAAATCATTTATATATGTCTATTTCCAACCAAACTTAATCCAAAATCCAGAAAGGAGGCAAATTTTGATCTTACTGTGACCCTGACAACAAATGCACGTAAGCTGATTTCTTGGAAGTTCTTTTTCAATTGTCTTTTTGGTATGTAGCAGAGGAGTGCTGCATGAAAAAAACAGAGAATACTCAACTGCAATTTTTGACTCATTTCCTTACCAATACTGTGGTATACTGTTCAGTGGCACACTGTCTCTATCACAAATTTTGTAACGTCCCAATAATTTTCCTATGAAGACCTGTCAAATGTAGCCATGTCTGGACTTCCAGGTGAGTTGTCAATTCAGTCAAATGAAATGGCTTTAGGATGCGGGATTTCATAGCTAATGGTGACCTAGATTGGAATAGGGGACAGAAAAGGTCTTTGTAGATCAAATTCATTGTTTTGCAACTGCAAGCAGCTATGACCTTTAGTCTAGATGTCACTGTCTCTTCCACAGGTTTTTTCTGCCCCTCCTTCCACACAACAAGACTGAATGTGCTTGCAAAATACTAGAAAACACAAGATTGACAACATGTTTGGTGAAGCCAGTAATAGCTTTCAGGTGGAAGAAAGGAGTTCAGGTGGAAGAAAGGAGTTCAGGTGGAAGAAAGGAGTTTACAATAGGTGGAAGAAGGGG